>OZ024742.1:226229703-226392203 GCA_964016885.1 Eledone cirrhosa
TGTGTGCCAGTATCTATATGTATGTGAGTGCTTGTCTGTGTGTCAGTATAATGTCCTTGTGTATGTGGTTGTGTGTGCCAGTATCTATATGTATGAGTGCGTGTGTGTGTGTGTCAGTATGTGTATGTATGTGAGTGTGTGTGTGTATGTGTGTCGGTATATATGTCCTTGTGTATGTGTTTGTGTATGCGCTTGTGTGTGTGTGTGTCAGTATCTATATCTATGTGAGTGTGTGCGCGAGTATGTCAGTATAATGTCCTTGTGTATGTGTCAGTGTGTGTGCCAGTATCTATATGTATGTGAGTGCTTGTCTGTGTGTCAGTATAATGTCCTTGTGTATGTGGTTGTGTGTGCCAGTATCTATATGTATGAGTGCGTGTGTGTGTGTGTCAGTATGTGTATGTATGTGAGTGTGTGTGTGTATGTGTGTCGGTATATATGTCCTTGTGTATGTGTTTGTGTATGCGCTTGTGTGTGTGTGTGTCAGTATCTATATCTATGTGAGTGTGTGCGCGAGTATGTCAGTATAATGTCTTTGTATATGTGTCAGTGTGTGTGCCAGTATCTATATGTATGTGAGTGCTTGTGTGTGTGTGTGTGTGAGTGTGTCTGTCAGTATAATGTCCTTGTGTATGTGTTGGTATGTATGTGTGTGTAGCTATGTGTGTCAGTATTTATGTGTATATCTGTATGTAGGTGTGTGTATCTGTATGTATGTGTGTAGAAAAAAAATGTAAGCATGTTTTTTCTGATAAAAATATAAAGATTAAAGCCGAGATTGTGTAGAAAGAAGAGGAGAATACAGGAGGAGGTGTTTGTATGTATGAGAGAGTGTATGAGTACAGATGTGTTTACGTGTATGCGTGTGTGAGTGTACAGGAGTGTATGTGTATGTTTGTACAGGAGGATGTGTACAAGAGAATGTATGTATATGTATGTACCAGAGAATGTGTATATGTGTGTGTATAGGAGAGTAAGTATATGTGTGAGTGTTCAGGAGTGTATGTGTGTACAAGAGAGTATGTGTTTGAACAGGAGAGTGTGTATATGTACATGTGTACAGAAGAGTGTATATGTTTGTATGTGCAGGAAAGTATATATGTATGTCTACAGGAGAGTATGTATATGTGTGCGCACAGGAGAGTGTGTATATGTGTGTGTACACAATAGTATGTATATGTGTGTGTGTGTACAGAAGAGTGTGTATATGTATGTGTACAGAGTATGTATATGTGTGTGTACAGGAGAGTGTGTATATGTGTGTGTACAGAAGAGTGTGTATATGTGTGTGTACAGGATAATGTGTATATGTGTGTGTGTCGGGAGTATGTATATGTGTGTGTACGGAAGATTGTGTATATGTGTGTACGTGTGCGTTCAGGAGAGTATGTATATGTGTGTGTGTGTACAGATATGTGTGTACAAGAGTGTGTGTTGTGTGTGCAGGAGAGTGTGTATGTGTATATGTGTGTGTATAGGAAAGTGTATGTATGTGTGTTTACAAGAAAGTCTGTATATGTGTATGTACAGGAGTGTGTATATATGTGAGTATGCAAGAGAATGTATATGTGTGTACAGAAGACGGTGTGTATATGTGTATGTGAAGGAGGGAGTTTATGTTTGTGTGTGTGTGTATGTTTACAGGAGTGTGTAATATATTGTACAAGAGGGAGTGTGTATGTGTGTGTGTGTGTGTCCAGGAGAGTGTATATGTGTGTGTATAGAAGAGTGCATATGTGTGTGTGTGTACAGAGGACGAGTGTGTAGGTGTATATGCGTATTATGCAGTAGTGTGTGTGTGTGTGTGTGCAAGAATATGTGTGTATGTGTACAGCAGACATGAAAGTATGTCTGTGTAAGTTCAATAGACAAAAGAGTTGGAGGGGGTGTACAGAAGATTGTATTTGTGTGTATCTGTACGCAAGAGACAAGAGTGTATTATGTGTGTGTTTGTGTAGCTACTAAAGAGTATGTGTATGTTCAAGGAAGATGAGTGTGTATATACAATGGATAGTGTGTATGTGTGTCTACAACAAACAAGAGAATGTGTGTGGTTGCATGCATTCTTTTATGTGTTTGTGTCTCTGTATGTGTATGAGACTCTACATTCATATAAGGGCGACTGAGAGAGTATGTTTCTATGAATGTGTGAAAGAGAAAGTGTGTTTATATGAAAATGTGGGAGAGAGAGTGTGTGTCTTTATCTGAGAATGTAGGAGAGAGAGAGTATGTGTTTATATGAGTGTGGGGGAAAGTATGTGTTTATGTGAGTGTGGGAGAGAGAGTATGTGTTTATGTGAGTGTGGGAGAGAGAATGTGTGTTTATGTGAGTGTGGGAGAGAGAGAGTGTGTGTTTATGTGTGTGTTTGGTCGATCTTTTAGAGATCCCTTAATGTTCCTAAAAATGAGAAAACAAAGACATTATCTAGAGATGAACTTTTCTGAACACACCATTGCATGGGTGGTAATACACCACTATATTAGTGGTAGATTTATCCCTTCTGAAATCAACCAACACAAAAACTAGCTCTGGTTTTAAGAAATAAGACCAGCCATTTTAAAGTATTCCTATTTAAATTAAAATCCACCAATATCATTTGATATTAGGACTCTTTGTTAAGTTGTTACAAATACTATCAAATAGAGTGTATTTCCATAGAAATGTGTTAAAAAAAAATCTTTCAACATAATTTGCTATATGAACCCTTTGTTCACTTTTAACATCCTGTAATAATTCAGCAGAAAATATCTAAAAACAGGTTTGTTTATTTATATGCTTATAGTATATTTACTAGTGGACAGACTGTTGTGGAAATTTGCAGCATTAAAGTAAGACTTTTATGTGTTGTAGTCACTGTGCTGTTTTGTACTTTTCAAGAATGTCTTGCTAGTGTGGTTTCATGTGGTACAAGACATTGAGAATTATGATACCAATGCCATCTGAATAATAAAATAATTATTTTAGTAGTTCCCTTGAAATTTTTCATTAACTAATTTTAAATACAGTGTATGTGTTGTAAAGGAAAAAGCGTAGCTCCCCATACAGGTCCTCTCCTGTCATTAATCTTGTTCAGATGGTATATATTCATGAGAGTCCTACCTACCTAATATCTGGCTAGAACCTAGCGACATTTACCTGAGCTCACATGGCAATCATATCCATTCCACACAACAGCCAAAGGGGAAGGGCCACACAGGTTGTCCTTCAGCTTATGTGATATCACTGACCCCTACACTTCCAACAAGGCCCTCAGTCCCACAGTATGTCATAGAAATATGGTCACAAAATGGTAAATTCTATCATAGTTTTATGTAAGCACCTTTGTTAAGTTATGTTCCAGACACCAGCTTAATACTGCAACCTCCAAATTTTGGATTATTAAAAAAATTAACTGGAAATCACAATGTCTTTCATTGGCAATATGGTAGTAAAAGGGTTAAAGTGTTTATATATAAAAACCCTCCATGATAATTCTATGTAAGAACCTTTATTAATTTATGTTCTAAACACCTTTTTAATAATGATTTCTAGTATAAACACCTTTTTAATAATGAAAAAAGTTTATTAGTAAATCTCTCCAAATATGTGATTATTTAAAAAATTATTTGAAAATCATAAAAAGTGTCTTTCATTAGAAATATGGTTATGAAAGGGTTAGCAGTACCTCCTGGCTCTTGGTTATCCTTAGTGAAATCCACTCTGTTGCAAGTATTTGGATTAGGTCACTGGTTTGAAGATACCTTCCTCATTTCCTACCATCTATCTTGAAGGCCTCTGGAAACATTTTACCTAGAGGCTCATGAGCTCAGTTACATTAGTGTTAAAAGACTGAGAATATAAGACTTCCTCCTAGCAAGCATGGCAGCCTGTAGCAGGGTTAACCCATCAGCTGTGTATACTGTAACAACATGAAATGAAGTGTCTGGCTCAAGAACAAATCATGCTGCCCAGTTTAGGATTGGAATCTATTATGTTATAATAGTGAATACAACACCTTAACAACTAAACATAACACCTTTCTTCCAAGTAATAAAAAAATACATGAAATGAGTGATAATATATATTTCATATAACTCTTTCATTACATTACAACAAGTCTAATGGAAGACATTGTTGATGATTTTAAAATGGATAGATTTACTAAGAACTTTTTCTATTATTAAGCTGGTGCTTGAAAAAGGTTTATAGATAAATATAGACTAACACTTTCATTACCATATTTCTCATGAAAAGACACTGCCTATTATTTTCAGATAATTTTGAAAATAATCAAGAATTTTATAACTAACTTTCTCATTATCAAGCTGGTGTCAGCACCATAAAGGTTTTACACAAAATTATGGTGGAAGATGTTTAGATAAATATAAACACTTTAAAACAAATAGTTTTGCATTGTAGAACCAGTGACAATCATCATCATCATTTAACATCCATTTTCCATGCTAGCTTGGGTTAGATGGGTTGTTTCATTAGAGGCAAGTTGTGTCAGGTGACTGTGTCTTGCTCATACAAATAATTATTATCGGTAATATTTATTGATTAAAATGACACTGTAGAGAGAAGAAACATATGTCTGCGTGAGTGAGTATGTGAGTTTGTATGAGTGTGTGTGAGTATGTGAGTTTATGTGGTATGTGTGTATGTGTGTGTGTGTTCGTAAGTGTGTACTGTGCTATCTTAAGGCATGAACATGCTGAGCATTTGCCTTGGCGACCCACCAGATCTAGAGACCCCAGTATATTGCTCTGTTTGGCGACCTACCATGTCTAAGAGTTCAACGCCGATCCATGTATGTTGCGGTTATGTATGTAGAGGCCCCCAGTACATTGCTTTGTTTTGGAGGTTTGGGGTCACTTTTTTTTGGTGTGTGTGTGGGGAGGGGGGGGGGGTAATGCTGTTAAGATGGCCTTGTGTATGTGACTGTATTTATAGGTGTGTGTATATATGTATATGCTGATGATCTAACGCTTATAGCTGAATCAATGGCTGAACTAGAGAAGAAATTCCAAACATGGAAGCAGGGCCTAGAATCAAAAGGCCTTAAAATTAACCTGTCTAAGACTAAAGTTCTAGTATGTAGGAAGGAAAATAGGGCACTGGTCCCATCTGGGAAATGGCCATGCTCAGTGTGTAGGAAAGGAGTAGGCAGAAACTCCATTTTATGTCCTAAATGCAAAGTATGGGTGCATAAAAGATGTAGTGGAATCACAGGTAAGCTAACTAAGAATATAGATTTTATATGTGGCCGGTACTCAGGTGCAATAAGTAGCAGCAAGTGCCCACAGGATACTAGCTCATTCCATTGCACAGATGGTTCTATAGAAATAGTGGACACCTTCTGTTACCTGGGTGACAAAATCAGCGGTGGTGGAGGGTGCTCTGAAAGTACAGTAGCTAGAGTCAGAACGGGATAGAAAAAGTTCAGAGAGCTTATACCACTATTGGCTGCTAAAGGTTTCTCTCTAAAAATGAAAGGCAGGCTGTATGATGCCTGCATATGAACAGCAATGTTACATGGCAGTGAGACTTGGGCATTGTGTGCAGAGGATCTACGCAGACTGGAGAGGAACGAAGCTCGCATGCTCCGCTGGGTGTGTAATAGTAATATACGTAAACGGCAAAGCATAAATGAACAAAGTGAGAAATTAGGAATAAGAGGGATCAGATGTTGTTTACTCGAGTGAAGACTATGTTGGTATGGTCATGTGGTGCGCATGAAAGACGACAGCTGTATCAAAAGTGCAGGGCGATCAAAATAGACAGTAGCCACGGAGTAGGCAGACCCAGAAAAACCTGGGACGATTTGATAAATTCCGACCTCACACACTTACACCTCTCCAAGACAATGTCAATGGACCGAGATCTTTGGCACTACACAGTAATACAGAAGACCCGCCTTGCCTAAGTGCAAAGCGAAACCTACAGTCAGTAGGCACCTCCTAACCAAAATACACCCCCATCCCACTACCCCCACACCATCCACACCACCCCTTTCGATGTAAAGTTATGTTGGTACCACAACATCCAGTCCTAAACAAATGAGGTCGTGTAGGTGTCATGACAAAAAAAACACACAGTCCACGCTGTAATGTGGCCGTGTAGGTAACACGGTAAAAACCTCCCAGTCCACACTGTAAACGTGGTTGGTGTTAGGAAGGACATCCAGCTGTAGAAAACCTGCCAGATAGTCCTATACGAGCAAGACAACCAATCTTGCCTCAAGTGGGAAAATTCCCGTCCAAACCCATGCTAGCGTGGAAGATTAAACGATGATGATGATGATGTAGGTGGCGAATTGGCAGAGTTGTTAAGACGTCATATAGAATGCTTTACGGTATTTGTCCCACCTCATTGCGTGCTCTGAGTTCAAATCCCGCCGTGGTCAACTTTGCCTTTCATTCTTTCAAGGTCGATAAAAAAAAAAGTACCAGTCTCGTACTGGGGGTTGATTCTTCCTCTATAGAAAAAAATCAGCTGTTTTCAGACCTGGAGAGGGTTGGGTTCCACCAGGTTTAAAAGTGCCCTAGACCATATGACAGTGCCTCTATGACTCCACAAGGATTTATGGGATCTTTATCCTTTATCTTTATATATGTATGTGTGTGAGTGACTGTGTAAGTGTGTGATTGTGTGTCAGTGTGTGTCTGTGTGTGTTACAGTGTGATGGCGTGTGTTAGTGTGTATATGTGTCTTAAAAGTACATTGTGTGAGAGCAACAGGAAGAGTGAAATGTAAGCCAATGACTCAATTAATGAGGGTTTATAGTAAAAGTCAATGACTGTTTCAGTTTATTGTTGAGGTCAGTCATTTAGTGTTTTGACTCTTGTTCTTCTATATTACTGTATATATATATATGTGTGTGTGTGTATGCGTGTGTGCGAGTATGTGTGTGTGTGTGTGTGCGAGTGTGTGTGTTTGTGTGTGTGTGTATGTGTGCATACGAGAGCATGTGTGCATGTGTGTGTGTGTGTAGCAAAATTATCACTGGTAAATCTGTGGATATGAAACGCAGACCAAAATTGCTGTAATATCCTCACCAGAAATATAGCTATCATGAAACCTAATCAGCCCATCTCCAGTTTCTTTTCTCTCTGATCTGTTCATGTTCCCTGTTCCCTCTCAGACACAGGACAAGAGACTTTGGTAGTAGCAGTCACTGATATCCAGTGCTGTCACAGTGAAATCAAGGCATGGTACTCACCAAGGTGCTATCTTATCTCAACCAACATCTCTGCATGCACACATTCGCTCACAAATTCCAACACATCACAACAAAATACTCTTATCTATGAACACCACATTTAACAAAATGCCCACAAAACACTGTTATAACAAACCTTTTACATATTCCAGTTGCTTCATGGTCTTGTAGAAATCTTGCTAAACAAACAGTTGGGATGACCCTCAGTTGGGTCAAAAGCATTACAACCTCGCCTGAGCCCTTAATAGAATGTGTGACTATACATAATCACACAAGTCCCTAGCCTGCCTGGAAAATTGGTGGCTCTGCTTTGGTACTGACTGGTCTATATGGAACCGTCCAACCCTTGCTAGCAGGGAAAGTGGACATTAAAATGACAATGATAATCATGATCATGGTATATATATGTATGTGTATATATATATACATATACATATATGTTAGTTACGTATGTAACTACAGTTACAGACGGATGTGTCACTGCACATATAAACTCGCATATCTGAGAAGATATCAAAGAAGAGTTGGGCCCCAGTCATTATAATTGTGCCCTGAGCTGATCGATATTGAAATGATTGTAATATGCCAATAAAGTTTATATATATGCTGCAACAGTGACTTTCATTCTACTTACTTTATATATATATATATATATACATAATATCATCATCATCATCATCATCGTTTAACGTCCATCTTCTACGTTAGCATGGGTTAGACGGGTTTGTCCCACTTGAGGCAAGATTGGTCGGGTGACCATGTCTCATTCATATAGAACTGTCTCTGGCTGGTTTTCTATGGCTGGATGCCGTTCCTAACCTCAACCACATTTACAGTGTGAACTGGGAGCCTTTTCACCACCGTGTCTCCTACACGACCAATATATATACATATAGATAGATAGATATAGATAGATATAGATCATCATCATCATCATCATCATCAACGTTTAACGTCCATGTTCCACGCTTGCATGTGTTTGGACGGGGGTATTCCCACTTGAGGCAAGAGTGATTGTCTTGCTCGCATAGGACTGTCTGGCAGGTTTTCTACAGTTGGATGCCCTTCCTAACACCAACCACATTTACAGTGTGGGGCTGGGAGGTTTTTACTGTGTTGCCTACACGGCCACATTACAGCGTGGACTGTGTGTTTTTTTGTCGTGACACCTACACGATCTCATTTGTTTCGGCCTGGATGGCGTGGCACCAACATAACTTTACATAGAACGGGGTGGTGTGGATGGGGTGGGGGTGGTGGGACGGGGTGTATTTTGTTAGAGATGCCTACTGACTGTAGTAGGTTTTACTTTGTATTTAGGTAAGGCGGGTCTTCTCTGTTACTGAGTACCGCCAAAGGTCTCGGTCCAATGACATTGTCTTGGAGAGGTGTATGTGTGTGAGGTCGGAGTTTATCAGCTCGTCCCAGGTTTTTCTAGGTCTGCCTATTCCGTGGCTACCGTCTATCTTTATTGCCCTGCACTTTGTTATACAGCTATCGACTTTCATGCGCATCACGTGTCCATACCAACGTAGCCTTCTCTCGAGTAAACAACATCTGATCCCTCTTATTTCTAATTTTTTCCTTAGTTCGTTTATGCTTTGCCGTTCACGTATATTACTGTTACACATCCAGCGGAGCATGCAAGCTTCGTTCCTCTCTAGTCTGCGTATATCCTCTGCACACAATGCCCAGGTCTCACTGCCATGCAACATTGATGTTCATATGCAGGCATCATACAACCTGCCTTTCATTTTTAGGGAGAACCCTTTAGCAGCTAATAGTGGTATAAGCTCTCTGAACTTTTTCCAACCAGTTCTGACTCTAGCTACTGTACTTTCAGAGCACCCTCCCCCACTGCTGATTTTATCGCCCAGGTAACGGAAGCTGTCCACTATTTCTATAGAACCCTCTGCGCAATTGAAAGAGCTAGTATTTTGTGGGCACTTGCTGCTACTTATTGCACCAGAGCACCGGCCACATGTAAAATCTATGTTCTTAGTTAGCTTACCTGTGATCCCACTACATCTTTTATGCACCCATACTTTGCATTTGGGACATAAAATGGAGTTTCTACCTACGCCTTTCCTACACACTGAGCATGGCCATTTCCCAGAAGGGACCGCCGCCTTATTTTCTTTCCTACAAACTAGAACTTTAGTCTTAGCCAGGTTAATTTTAAGTCCTTTTGATTCTAGGCCGTGCTTCCATGTTTGGAATTTCTTCTCTAGCTCGGCCATTGATTCAGCTATGAGTGTCAGGTCGTCTGCATATAGGAGTTCCCATGGGCAGCCGGTCTTGAACTCCTCTGTTATAGCCTGAAGGGCAATAATAAATAGTAGGGGGCTGAGAACAGAGCCCTGATGGACGCCAACTTTTACGCTAAACTCTTCACTATATTCGTTGTTAATTCTAACCTTGCTGACTGTTTCTTTATACATGGCTTGTATAGCTCTCACAAGTCATTCGTCAACACCTAGTTTTCTAAGAGCCCACCAGATAATGGAGCGGGGGACTCTGTCGAAGGCTTTCTCCAAGTCGACAAAAGCTAAGTAGAGGGGTTTACCTTTAGCTAGGTACTTCTCCTGTAGTTGTCGTACAATGAAAAGAGCGTCTGTGGTACTTTTGCCTGACACAAACCCGAACTGCATTTCATCTCGGTCAATTCTCTCTCTGATTAGTTGCGCTATTACTTTTTCCGTGACCTTCATGACCTGGTCGATTAATTTAATGCCTCTATAGTTACTCCTATCTAGGGCATCTCCTTTACCCTTATAACAGTTAACGATGATGCTGCTATGCCAGTCCTTCGGAACAACCCCATTCTGTACGACTTGGTTAACTATGTGGGTGACCATGGTGTGTCACACCGTGCCAGATGCCTTCAGCATCTCAGCAACTATTTCCGAAGGCCCAGCCGCCTTACCCGTCTTCATATCCTTGATTGCCTTACTTATTATACTCCCCTCGACTAACACTGCTGGTTCCTCTATTGGGTCGATGTGGGGGAGACTGTCTTTCTCCCATTTATTCTCCTAGATAGATATAGATATATATAAATATATAAATATATATATATATATATATATATATATATATATACACGTCCCACCCTTGCAAGCAGGGAAAAGCGGACGTAAAATGATGATGATGATGATGATGATATACATATATACATAAACCTTACCCATTTACACCTCTCAAAGGCGATGACACACGACCGTGATCTCTGGTGTCACACAGTGATACAGAAGACCCGACCCTCCCACGGGTACAAGCCGAAACTGAAGCATATAGACAATATGCCCCCACACCCTCCCCCTGCAAACTGGTCTTGGAGGTGCCACAGCAAAAAAGCACCCAGCCTACACTGTAAAGTGGACGTGTAGGTACCACGGAAAAAAGCACCCAGCACTCACTGTAAATGAGGTTGATGTTAGGAAGGGCATCCAGCTGTAGAAATCAAGCCAGAAGCAGTTCCCTTACGGGCAAGACAAGGTCAGCTGACCGGACACTGCCCACAACAGGACAACCCGTCTAACCCATGCTCGCATGGAAGAACGGACGTAAAACAGTGATGATGATGATGATATATATATATATATCACATAAGAAATGGAGAATCAGTGGTGCGACGAATTAAAATTTATTAGACATATTACAATCGTTTCTCTGGCGACCAGCTCAATGCAATGATCGAACCTGACTCTGAAATTGCAAGATCCTCCTTCTTCGAAGTAGAGTTTCCAAAATTTTAATTTGTCACATCACTGATTCTCCATTTCTTATGTGATATACTCTGCTCTGTAAGAGCATCGAGTGCTCAAACGGCCTACCGCATATGGACGCTTTAAGCATCCCACACCAATTATATATATATATATATATATATATATATATATATATATATATACACATATATATGTGTATATATATATAGATATAAATATATATAAATATATATATATCATCATCATCATCATCATCATCATTTTACGTCCGCTTTTCCCTGCTTGCAAGGGTGGGACGGGAACTGATTCTGGCTTGATTTCTACAGCTGGATGCCCTTCCTAACACCAACCTCATTTACAGTGAGTGCTGGGTGCTTTTTTGCCGTGGCACCTCCATGACTACTTTGCAGTGGAATGATGGGGACCCCAGCCCCTATCATCTCATTTCTACAGCTGAGTAAACTGGAGCAATGTGAAATAAAGTGTCTTGCTCAAGGAAACAACACATCACCCGGTCTGAGAATTGAACTCACAACCTTTCGATCAGCAAACAGGTGGGGTACTTGGCTTTGATAAGTACCAGTCAGTACGAAACATAGCTCTGTCAGCTTTATCTCCCCCCTGTTTGCTGAGAATTTAATGTAAGTGAGACTGTCACTACTCTAAAACGATAGCATAAGGTCTTCGAAATGCTTTTAATTAAGCATACAGTGTATTGCAAAATACACTGTATATACATTCATATATATATATAGCTATATTGTTTCTACTTTTAGCACAAGGCCAGCAATTACCCAGTACATTACTGGTAATTTATTTTATTGACCCCATAAGGATGAAAGGCAAAGTTAACCTCGGCGGAATTTGAACTCAGAATGGCAAGGGCCATTACTCCATGTGTCAAAGCATGGCGTACGACCCTCTACCAATACTGCCAATCCTCCAATAATAATAATAACCTCTAAGCCACCTACCTTCACTATAAACATATATAAATAAAGTGGCTTGCTCGAGGATACACTGTACTACCAGAAATCAAACTTATGACTCTACCAAACACTCTAACCTCTAAGCCACCTACCTTCACTATAACCACATATAAATGAATAATAGAATTTTGGAGAAAGGGGATGAAATAAAAAGTGTACCAGTCAATACAATAAACAATTTATTTGTACAAAACTATTAGTATTGATTTTGTTTTGATTGATTTACTGTGAAGTTAGATGGAAAATCAATTGATGTTATTGTTATTGTTATAGTTAAATATATTACAATGACTGATCAATGGGATAATTATTAAGAATTATGTTTAGAACTTATGTCTTTTTCTCTGACTATATTTTTGTTTCTTTTATTCTTTTACTTGTTTTCAGTCATTAGACTGAGGCAATGCTGGGGTACTGCCTTAATCTAGTCAACCATATCAACCCCAGCACTTATTTCTTTTAAGTCAGGTACTTATTTTATCAATCAATCTTTTTGTCAAACAGCTAACAGACACAAACACAAATGTAATCAGAAACATGGACACACATACACATACACACACACACATACACATACAAACACACATACACAAACACACCCAAACACATGCACACACACACATTCATACAGACACACATACACACACACACACATATATAAGAAAGAAAGGTTGAGAAAGAATTTTCAAACTCCAACTACATGTGGAACACACCACAACAGAAACATAAACCCTCCATCTCAATTATATTTTTGAAAATGATAAGAACTGCGAAACCGGTAAAGTAAATAAATATTCTTAAAAGACTCCAGTTACATTTTCAATTTCTTTTCCTTATATATATATATATATATGACAAGTAAGTATGTTTTGAAACAGTGAGCAGGCTTGAAATTAGAAAATAGAATAGCTTTCACCGTATTTTTGACTAAAGAAATTTTAGTCTGATAATGGGGTTTAGAACCCTCAGATAAATGGAAAGAGATGAGTATTGACGTACATGGGAGTTGAACCCACATCTTTGGTTATCCAGACCACTGTGCTACCATTACACCAACACATCACCCATGTGTGATATGTTGGTGTAATGGTAGCACAGTGGTCTGGATAACCAAAGATGTGGGTTCAACTCTCATGTACGTCAATACTCATCTTTTTCCATTTATCTGAGGGTTCTAAACCCCATTATCAGACTAAAATTTCTTTAGTCAAAAATACGGTGAAAGCTATTCTATATATATATATGTATATATCAGTCCTGTATGAGCAAGACATGGTCACCTGACCTAGCATTGCCTACAACAGGACAACTTATCTAACCCATACTAGTGTGGAAAATAGACGTAAAACGGTGGTGATGATGATGATATATGTATATACGCACAAGTATATATACATCATTATCATGATATATATATTATTATCATGATATATATATATGTATATATGTGTGTATATGTATGTTATGTTGATACCACAAAACATCTAGCCCACACTGTAAAGTGGTTGTGTAAAAGACACAGCAAAAAGCACCCAGCGCACACAGTAAATGTAGGAAGGGCATCCAGCCATAGAAAACCAGCCAGAAACAGTCCTATATGAGCGAGACACGGTCACCCGACCCAACTTGCCTCTAAATGGGACAAACCCATCTAACCCATGCTAGCATGGAAGATAGACGTTAAACGATGATGATGATGATATATATGAGATGGTATCAAAAAGTTATGTTTAAAAAAAACTAATATATTTACCTAAGTTTTAACATCATCTCCTTCGAAATAGTAACGTTGTGCAGCAATACACCAGTCCCAGCGTTCCTGCCACTTTTGGAATCTGGCCTGGAAGTTGTTTTCTGTAAGTGAATCTAGGACCTTCTGTGATTTGCTCTAGATCTCGGCAACGGTGTTAAAATAGCAACCTTTCAGCTGCATTTTCAATTTGGAGAAGAGATGGAAGTCCACAGGTGCTACATCTGGCAAATAGGGCAGGTGCGGAAGCGATTACAATGTTGTTTTTGGTGAGAAACTCATGAGTGAGGAGAGTTGAGTGACAGGGTGCATTGTTGTCATGAAGAATCCAATTCTTGGCGCTCTACACATTTGGTCGCTTTCGCCAAACATCCTCCTTCAGATGCCTCAAAACATTATAGTAGAACTCTTGATTGATGGTCTGGTCCTGGGGGGGGGGGGTCGAATTCTCGATGCATGATACCGTAGATGTCGAAAAAAAGGTGAACATGCTCTTGATTGAGCTGTGGCTCTGTCAGGCTTTCTTTGGTCATGGAGATGAAGGGCTGTTCCACTGTGTCGATTGCTGCTTCAGCACAGAGTCATACTCGTAGACCCAACTCTCATCACCAGAGATGATCCTCAGCGGCACACTGACAGAGATCTTGACAGACTTTGACTTGGTGTTCTTTCTGCTCAGTGGTGAGCAGGCCAGGGACAAACTTGCCAACGGCACACTGCATGTTTAATTCAGATGTTAGGCTTGCCTGCATGGACCCACACAACAGAACAACAACATCAGCAATATCGTTGATTGTTCTCCAAGATCCTCATGCACAAGCTGATTAATTTTCTTCACATTTCCAGGAGTGATGCTCGTGGCAGGTTTTCCAGATCGCTTGTCATCTTCCAGGGACGGTCTTCCCCTTTTGAAGCACATGTGCCACTCAAAACAGTGCGTACAACTCATTGCCTTGTCAACGCAAACTTGCCTAAGCATGCTCAATGTCTCTCAAGCAGATTTCCCAAGCTAAACGCAAAATTTCACGTTGGCTCTTTGTTCCAACTTCCTGTTCATGACAAAATCACAGGCTACAGCATACATGTGATCACAAAAACACAAATTTCACAACTTGCAAAGTGAACACAGCACACTGTCGCTCAGCACACTGGCACATGAAGGTCACTGCTAGCTCTCTCACAGTATGCAACTTCATGTTACCACCTGTTGGTGCACTACAGAACTAGTCTGGAAACTTTTTGATACAACCTACATATATATATACATATATATAGAAGTAGGTAGATATATATATTGGAGTAGGTAGACCCAGAAAAACCTGGGACGATCTGATAAATTCCGACCTTACACACTTGCACCTCTCTAAGACAATGTCACTAGACCGAGATCTTTGGCACTACGCAGTAATACGGAAGACCCGCCTTGCCTATGTACAAAGTGAAACCTACAGTCAGTAGGCACCTCTTAACCAAATATACACTCCAATCCACTACCCCTACCCAACACCACCCTCTCTCTATAAAGTTGGTACCACAACATCCAGTCCAAACTAATGAGATAATGAGATCGAGATCGTGTAGGTGTCACGAGAAAAAAACACAGTCCACACTGTAATGTGGCCGTGTAGATAACACGGTAAAAAGTTTCCAGTTCCTCACTGTAAATGTGGTTGGTGTTAGGAAGGACATCTAGGCGTAGAAAACCTGCCAGATAGTCCTATATGAGCGAGACACGGTCACCCGACCAACCTTGCCTCAAGTGGGACAACTCCTGTCTAACCCATGCTAGTGTGGAAGATGGATGTTAAACGAAGATGATGATGATGATGATGATGATGATATATATATATATAATAATAATAATAATGATAATAAGTTGATGGGACTAGCATAAGGTTTCCTGCTAGTACCGGTTGCATCTCAGCATACTCAATAGGTAAGGTTATGTAAAAATCCCAGAGTAGACACAAAGTTATTTGCTTCAATACAACACACGTAAATGGGTACCATAAATCTATACCCGTACTCGAGTTTTGGCTAAACCTAATGCAGCAAGAGAATGTACAGCCTCTATTGTCTGCATTTATTTTGCAACAATACACAATCAGCGTATGTGGCTTCATCAGTGGATCTCGCCTAACCAATAACCAATTGATCAACAGAATTCGGTTCCAGTCCATGCCACCTTTGGCTGTAAATTCAACAGGTGACACAGTAGTACATAAGCAACTGAAATCCCTACGCATCATCAAAATACCGTCAACTGATTGACCACTGGTTCAGAAATTTACGTGGTAGGAGTCAAGATTCTATTCTTTGGCCCCTCCATAAGGACTCAACCAACATATCTCAAGTCAAACACAAATTAACAAGTGAGTGAAAAAATCGGTTATTAGAGAAATATATATATATATATATATACACACACACATATACATATATATAAGCACCCAGTCCACTCTGTAAAGTAGTTAGCATTAAGAAGACCATCTAGCTGTAGTAACAATGCTAAAATGAAACTCATAAGTAAGACATGGTCATCTGACCGTTTAGTCTCAGACACAGCAGCCTACCCAACCCATGCCGGCATGGAAAATAAACATAAAATAGTGATGATGTTGATGTTCTCAGTTAGATGGGAGACTTAATTTGTCACCTATTGTAACATCACTACTGGTCCTTGTGTGCTTTTAGCAGAGTTCACTCAGAGTTCACTCAGCTAAAAGTATTTGGGCTAAATCTCCAAATTGAAGACACTTTCTTCCTTCTCCCTCTCTCTCCCACCAATTTTGGAGACCTGAAAAAGAGACATGGTCACTGCCCTTCAGTTTTTGTCTAAACAGTAAAAAAATGGTTACAGCTGAAATCCTTTTTTAATTTATTACATTGACACAAAGGAAAATAAAGATAAGTAGCCAATTGTCAAGTATGACCAAGGAAACAATGTCTCTATTAGTCTTTCCATTTCTAATACTATCTGCCATTTGCAATTCCTGTTGCAAGAAAGGATCTGATTGTCAGATCAGAACAAGGAAACAATGTTTCCATTGGTCTTTCCATTGTTGCAACACATTGACACAGAATGGTTTGAAATAACTGACACCACCAAATAATCTACTTCCCTTCATTTCAAATAGCAACTGTAATGGAAAAATAAAAAAATTATTTACCATTATTTTTCAATTCCTATTTTTTAAAGTTAGATCAATGAGGAAAGAGAAGGGAGGAGAGAATGAGAGAGAAAAGAAGAGAGAGAGAGAATGGGAGATGCCTTAGTGTGGAGAACAGAACATTGGGTGGGAAGTGGAATTAGAGAATAGAAAAAGGAGATGAAGAGATAAAGAAAGAGGTGTAAGAGAAAAATGTAAGATTGGGGGGTGGGGTAGGAAGATAGAAAGAGGGGGAGAGAGAGAAGTAGTAGAGAAAGAAAACAAATAGAATTAGAAGGAAAAAGTGGTGATAAATTGTTGGATAATGTGTAACTAAATTATGAAGTTGTAGAATGAAGAAGTGGAGATGTTCCTTAGACCACTAATTGGGGTTGTATTGATTGGATTGGGTGGGGAGAAGAAGGAGAAAGGAGAAGAAGAAAGAAGATACAGATGTCCTAGATCTTTTGCAGAACCTATCCAGTCTCATTCTTCTGTGAGATTCATTTTTTTTTAACTCTTAGCATCCTGTACTACATGAAGCCACATTAACAAGACATTTGTGAGAGGTATAAAACTGTACTTTGACTGTGTCACATGAAAAATTAATATCTTTACTCTAATACTACAAATGTTCACAATAATTAGTGTACTAGTATAAGTACTATAAACATGTAAATTAACAAACCACATTAGCAAAACATTCTTGAAAAATATTACAAATGTTCACAACAATTAGTCTACTAGTATAATTACTATAAACATTTAAATTAATAAACCACATGAAACCACATTAGCAAAACATTCTTGAAAAATACTACAAATGTTCACTACAATTAGTGTACTAGTATAAGTACTATAAACATTTAAATTAACAAACCACATTAGCAAAACATTCTTGAAAAATATTACAAATGTTCACAACAATTAGTCTACTAGTATAATTACTATAAACATTTAAATTAATAAACCACATGAAACCACATTAGCAAAATATTCTTGAAAAATACAAAACAACACTTTCACTGCACCACATGAAAAATTGAAATTTTCATAATAATCAGTCCACTATTAAAGATACTATAAAAATTTGAATTAACAAACTCGTTTTTACCTATTTTCTGCTAAATCATTACAGAATAAAAATTAAAGAATTAAAACTAAAAGTATCAGAAAACTTTAAAATAAACAATATATTTACATGAAGAAAACCTATGCATCAGAGCAGTGAGACTCAAACTGGAGACATTTCCATGTCTGCTTCTTAGCCTTAGTTGTCTCAGCGACCTTACTATTCCACTACCAAGTCACCCTTCTTCTCTCTGAAGCCCTGCTCCAGCCACAGATCTTGTCTGTGTCCTTCAGTGGAACTCCCACTGTTCCCCTATATTGTATGCATATTTCTTCTTCTTTACTGTAAAAAGCATCAAGCAAAATACCTCTAAATTTGTTACTGACTGTGGGCTCCCTCAACTTCAACATCCTTCTCCTCCAGGTTGTCCTCCGTTTCCAAGTTTGTCTAGCTCTAACTTTAAAGTTAATTAACTATTTGGTTATGTTGGGAAGTGCATTCCTCACCAAGGAGGGATTTTGTGTTTATAACCATCACTCTTTCTTGTCTGGTGAGGATAAAAAATCTATTTGGTTAAGTGTGCTCACTTAATCTATCAGTGATCAAGTGGTTTGTTAGTTTTCTGAAGTTTGTGTTGCAGATAGTTAGATCATTAACATCACAGAATTTCAGGAGCTTTGATCCTTTCTCATTTCTCGTACCAAATCCAAAGCCTCTGTGTACCCCATAGAAGCGATCACATTGTGGTCACATTAAAGTCACTTACAATGATTATAAAGTCACCATCACTCGTTTGGGAAGTAGTTTGCATTAGTTCATCTAACAGTCCGGATTGCTGTGCTTATGCAGATATAATTGTTACAGTTGTTCTATTTAGTTTAATGACTGTTGTTCATTCTATTTACCACAATTACCTTATCTACCCATTTTCACCTAACAGAATACCTACTCCACCCAGCCTGTTGTCTTTGCCTATCCAGAAAAATTTATAGCATTGGTTTCTCCCAAAAGGAGCCTGGCTGATCCTCACTACTTTGTCTCTTGTACACAGCCCACATCAACTTTCTTTCACTCCAATATATCTACAATCTCTCCTGATCTTCCTTTTATTGTGCCTACATTGATGGTGGTGGCTCTGAAGTATTAGAGTTCATCAGAAGAGGGAGATCAATTATTGGGGAGGGGGTGAATTTTTGTTGGCTTTCCATATCTTTAATGAAGAAGAAAGTTTGCATAGTCACCCAAAGGCGAATCATATATCAAATGAAATACCAATATATCCAACTATAGTGAAATATCAATATACTCAACTATAGTATGCTTGGAGCTATAATATACCTTGAGCTATACTTAATAATCATAAAATATGTTGATCCATATTTAATAATCCTAATATATGTTGACCTATAATTGATAATCATAACATATATTAAACTTAACTTAATACTATCATATATTGAACAATACTTAATTCTAAAATACTTTGAGCTATACTTAATGAAGACTCTTCAGCTGTGCCAAGAGCACAACAATCCCTCTAGTAGTGTTGATGATATGATAAAACATATCCAATGAATTCTATAGAGTGATTAGTGATAGGAAGGGCATCCGGCTGTAGAAAACTTGCCAAATAAAAGGTCGAGACGACTCTTCAGCTGTGTCAAAAACATGACACCCTCCCTAGTTCTGGTGCTATGATAAAATACACCTGGTGTATTTTGTAGAGTATGAGGATATATGTAAGTGGGATGTGACCCCCTTGTCCTTCTGAGATGTCAGTAGCTCTGATTAAGTACTGACTTCAACTATGATAACCCATTCAACACTTGCTAGCAGGGGAAATGGATGTTAAGTGATGATGATGAACGTATTTTTAGCTATACTTAAATCTGGCATCAAAACAGTCACATGACACTACTTTTTCCATCCATTTCTTACAATTATGTTCTTTCCCTAAACATCATTAACAACACATAAAACCAATGACCCAGATTATGTATGTTAAAACAAAAACCTGTTCACAATATATCTGTTTAATCTGCTTTAGTTCTTCACATTATCTTCTATTTTTCTTGTCCAACAAGTTTCCTTATACAGTAGTGATAGGACAAATATATTAATACATCTAGTTTTGATATTTTCTTTTCTTGGTTTCAGTCATTAGACAGTGGCCATGTTAAGATACCACTGTATAGGGAGTTAGTCAACCATAACGAACCCAGCATTTATTTTTTTTTAATATGGTAGATATTTTATCAATCACGTTTTGTCAAACTGTTAAGTTACAAGCCATAAACACAGACACAAACGAAAACACAGACACACATACAAGAACATACACTAACACATACATACAGATATTCACACGTGCAGAAACATACACTAACACAAACACACACACACAGAATCATACACATACACAGATATAAAGACAAACACATACACACAGCACATACAGCCTGTCTAACAGTTCTATTCTATCTATAACATCCTGACACATTAATGACCTAATTCTGTTAATCTGGTAGTTATCAAGGTTTACAGCATGGGAATACCAATTACAACTATTCCAGCAATCTATTATACTGTTATTCTGTTATTCATAACGGAATAATGTTCCAAAGGAAATATAGAATCAATTGTAAAGAGCAAATATTTAGTAGGAATTAGACATTATTGATTTAGTTGATTCTGCAGTTCCGTAATTCTGTAATTCTGTAGTTCTCTCACTACTTTTCTACATCATTTATAACAATTGCTAGTCTGGCCATTGTAACTATGAATACATTTCACACTTGTTGCATTCATAAATAACATATTAGATATTCATCATCATCTTCATTTAATGTGTGTTCTCCCTGCTAGCAAGGGTTGGACAGGTCAGTTTAGACTAAGTCAATACTAATCTCTCAGATGTGCTTGGGGGCTGCATTTCGTTTAGATACATTTCCACACACTACAGGGTGTACCAGATTCATTCTATCATGGCACCTATACTAGGGAGATTGTCATGTCTTTAACACAACTGGAGAGTCTTTTCAACTCTTTGTTTGGTAAGTATTCTAAGTCCCCTTTTTGTATTGGGTGTGTTTTAGCAACCACTTTTTGTACTGAGTGTGTTTTATTGTGTAACCAACACTAGAGAGGTAGTTAGGCCCTTGACCCAACTGAAGAGTCCTCTTGACACTTGCTTTATATAGATATACACAGCTCAGAGAGTGGCTGAAGAAAGTAAATTTGCCAATGTCTTGAGACATGAGAACCATAGACGTGAAGTGTTTCACATTGCAAAACAGCATGTTAGTGTAAATTGAGATGTTGTTGGGGAAAAATGTGCTGGTACATTTAACACCACTGATACCCAAAAGAAAGAGGCCTGGAACTGTTACTATGAGAGATTGATGAATATAAAGAATGAATGGGAGGAAGAGAAACTACCCCCAACTTACCCAACAGAAGGACCAGCTATTGAAGTTGACTGTTATAGGGTCAAAGAAACGATAAAAGAGATGAAGTATGATAAAGCTGCAGGACCATCAGAGATAGTTGCTGAGATGCTAAAAGCATCAGAAGTAGGAGTCAAACTAGTAACCCACATAGTCAATCAGGTAATACATGATGGAGTCATACCCAATGACTGGTGCAGCAGTACAATCATAAATTGCCTCAAGGGCAAAGGTGATGCTCTAGAAAATAGCAACTACAGATGAATAAAACTAATGGATCAAGTTAGGAAAGTGATAGAAAGAGTTATAGTGTAGCTAATTAAGAAAAGAGTCAAATTAGGCGAGATGTAATTTGGTTTCATGCCTGGCAAAAGTATTACAGATGCTCTCTTCTTAGTGGGGAAACTACAAGAGAAATTCCTAGCCAAGAATAAGTGACTATATTTAGCTTTTATTGATTTACAAAAGGCCTTTGATTTAGAAAAGGCCTTGATTTAGAAAAGGCCTGTTGACAACAAAAGGTTTCTTCCTATGTAGAAAAGGATGACAGTATGATGCCTGAGTGCAAAGTACAATGCTGCATGATAGTGAAACATGCGCAATAACTACACAAGACATGCGTAGGCTGGAGAGAAATGAAGCAGCTATGTTTTGTTAGATGTGCAATGTATATATGAGAGAAAGGCGGAGCTTGGAGGAAATGAGGGAGAAACTGGGTTTAAGAGGAATCAGAAGTAGTGTGCAAGAGAGAAGACTGTGTTGGTATGGACATATGATGCACATGGATGATGAACAATGGATGAAGAGGTGCCAGGAAATGCCAGTGGAAGGAAGTCATAGAAGAAGTAAACCAAGAAAGATCTGGGCAGAGGTGGTAAGAGCTGACCTCGAATTGCTGAGACTCACAGAGGAGATAAGTAAGAGTGTACTGGGTGTATTTTGTCATGATTCCAGCATTGAGGCAGGGGTTGCCTTGTCCAAGGCAGCCATATTCAGGAGTTAGAACAGGAAGAGTAGGTTAACCATTTTGATACCAGCCTGGCCAAAACCAACTCTGATTCTACAAAATCAAACCACCCATCTTTAAAGGTTTCTATTTAAATGAAAATCTTCCAACATAATTTATAAAAGAACCATATGTTAAGTTACTATCTTAGTAGTGAAATAATTAATTTTTTAAGTAATTCTTCAAACATCTTTATTAATTAATTGAAATAGAGTGTATTTTATTAGAAATGTCGTAATGAAAGAGTTCAAAATATTATTACTTATATTAAAAATATGTTGTTTTTCTAATTATTGTTAATATTATCACTGTAATTCTCACTGTTGTTGCTGTTGTTGTTGTTGTTGTTGTTGTGCTATTGTTATTAATCTTTTCAATCATAAATTCATTACTGAAATACCTTCTCAAACTGATTAAAAGTTTAAAATATTACCACCACCACCACCACCACCACTGCCACTGCTGTTGCTACTACTACTTTTACCACCATTATCACCACTACTACTACTGCTACAACTACTAACACTACTACTATTGGTACCTCTGTTAATACTACTATTATTACCACCACCACCACTATGATTATCACCCTACCACTACTACTACAATCACCACAACCACCACCACTACTATACCACTACCACAAATCTCCATTCATAACACTGTCTCATTATACTCACCAATACCATGAATTTTAGTATTACTGCTTGCACCACACCACCACCACCACCATTATAGCTATCACCATCATCACCACCAGCACTATTACCACATCAACACTACCACCACAACCAGCACAATAATCCTCTGTGATCAACTTACTAGAAATAGCAGTCACATTCCCCTTAAATCACACCTTACCAACATAAAAAAAAAACGTTTTAAGACTACATAAGATAATATAGATATAGATTCAGGATGTCTAACTAAAGACAACAGGTGAGATGGTCATGGAGGAAATGTCTTTGGTCATAGGAATGCTCAATCAGGGTTGGCCTAGGGCTAAACAACACCTCTGCCAGCCATGGGTTAAACACCACTCCCACTGCCAAAACCATCATTACCAATACCACCAACAACACGACCACCAGCACTATCAACAACACCACCAACACCACCAACACCACCACCATCAACAACACCACCACCACCAACAACAACACCACCACCACCACCACCACCATCTACAACACCACCACCACCAACCAATACCACCAACACGAACACCACCACCAAAACCACCACAAACACCATCACCAACACCACTAACACTATCACCGCCACCACCAACATGAGCACTCCACCACAACCACCACCAACCAATACTAACAACACCACCACACCAACATGACAACACTACCACCAACAACAGCACCACCACCATCAACAACACCACCACCACCAGCAACACCACCACCATCAACAACACCACCACCACCAACCAATACCACCAACACGAACACCACCACCAAAACCACCACGAACACCAATACCATCACCACTAACACTATCACCGCCACCACCAACATGAGCATTCCACCACAACAACACCACCACCACCAACAACAACAACACCACCAACACCACCACCAACAACAACACCACCACAACCACCACCACCACCAACAACAACACCAAAACCACCGCCACCAACAACAACAGCACCACCACCAACAACAACACCACCACCAACAACAGCAACAACAACACCACGACCAACAACAACAGCACCACCACCACCACCACCACCACAACACCAACAACAACACCACTAACACCACCACCACCACCACCAACAACAACAACAGCACCACCACCACCACCACCACAACAACAACAACAACACCAACAACAACACCACCAACAACACCACCACCAACAACAGCACCACCACCACCAACAACAACAACAACAACACCAACACCACCACCACCACCAACAACAACAACACCAACACCACCACCAACAACAACAACACCACCACCACCACCAACACCAACAACAACAACAACAACAACAACAACACCACCACCACCAACACCAACAACACCAACTATCACATTCATGCTGCTGCTGCTGCTGCTATCATTGCTGCAGCTGTTCTTGCAGCTGCTACTCCTGCTACTACTACTACTACTACTACTACTACTACTACTACTACTACTACTACTACCGCTGCTGCTACTATTACTGCTTCTACAACTACTAATGCTACAACTACTACCATAACAACTACTGAACTACTACTACTACGACCACCACAACTACTGCCACCACCACGACCACTACCACCACAACTACAACCACTACTGGTGAACTACCACCACCAACATCATAACCACTACTACTACTAAACTACTACTAATACTACTACCACCACTGCCATCATCACCACCACCACCACCACCACCACAACCATTACCACCACAACTACTACTGCTAAAACTACCACCACCAACATCATAGCCACTACTACTAATACTACTACCACCACCACCACCACCTCCACCACAACCACTACCACCACAACTACTGCCACCACCACAACCACAACCATAACCACTACAACTACTACTGTTAAAACTACCACCACCAACATCATAGCCACTACTACTACTAAACTACTACTACTACTACTACTACTACCACCACCACCACCACAACCACCACAACCACTATCACCACCACCACCACAACCACTACCATCGTCACCGCCACAACCACAACCACTACCACTACAACTGCTACTGCTAAAACTACCACCACCAACATCATAGCCACTACAACTACTAAACTACTACTAATACTACTACCAAAACCACCACAACCACTATCACCACCACTACCACCACCACAACAACCACTACCATCGTCACCACCGCTACCACAACCACTACAACCACAACTACTACTGCTAAAACTACCACCACCAACATCATAACAACTACTACAACTAAACTACTACTAATACTACTACCACCGTCACCACCACCACCACCACCACCACCACAACCACTACCACCACAACTACTACTGCTAAAACTACCACCACCAACATTATAGCCACTACTACTACTATCACTCACCTTCATAATTGTCATTGATTTCTTCTTCAACCACAAAACATCAGATTTGTGGTGGGGGGGGGGGGTGAAGGGGTTAATGAGTGGAGGGGGAATGAGATTGTGTGATGTTCATGCCTTTCCCATCAACATCAATCCATTGTCTGACAAGCTATTACACAAACACTAAACAACAGAGAGGTTCCATAAGCTAACATTACTACTACTACTACTACTACTACTACTACTACCACCACCACCACCACCATTACTACTACTACTGCTGCCACCACCATCATCACTACTACAACAACCACTCCCAGCACCACCACCGATACCACCACCAACACCACTACTACTACTACAACAACTACTACTACTACTACTACTACTACTACTGCTGCTGCTCTGCTGCTGCGACTGCTGTTGCTGGTGCTGGTGCTGTTGCTGGTACTACTGCTGAAGCTGGTACTACTACTACTACTACTACTACTACTACCACTACTACCACTACTACTACTACTACTACTACTACTACTACCACCACCACCACCACCACCACCACCACCACCACCACCACCACCACCACCACCACTACTACTACTACTACTACTACTACTACTACTACTACTACCACCACCACCACCACTACTACTACTACTACTACTACTACCACTACTACTACTACCACCTTAAACATCTTCACTATCACCACAGCCACCACCAACACTACACAGGATTCTATTATATAGTCTATACTGATATGTTACTGTTGGTATTGTATTGTAGACTAATACAACCACCATCACTGCAGCCATAACTACAACCAACACCACCATTACTACAACCGACACCACCATTACTACAACCAACACCACCATCACTACCACCAACACCACCATTACTACAACCAACACCACCATTACTACAACCGACACCACCATCACTACAACCGACACCACCATAACTACAACCAACACCACCATCACTACCACCAACACCACCATTACTACAACCAACACCACCATTACTACAACCAACACCACCATCACTACCACCAACACCACCATTACTACAACCAACACCACCATTACTACAACCGACACCACCATCACTACAACCGACACCACCATAACTACAACCAACACCACCATCACTACCACCAACACCACCATTACTACAACCAACACCACCATAACTACAACCAATACCACCATTACTACAACCAACACCACCATAACTACAACCAACACCACCATCACTACCACCAACACCACCATTACTACAACCAACACCACCATCACTACAACCAACACCACCATAACTACAACCAACACCACCATCACTACAACCAACACCACCATTACTACCACCAACACCACCATCACTACCACCAACACCACCATTACTACCACCAACACCACCATTACTACCACCAACACCACCATTACTATAACCAACACCACCATTACTACAACCAACACCACCATCACTACAACCAACACCACCATTACTACCACCAACACCACCATCACTACCACCAACAACACCATTACTACAACCAACACCACCATCACTACAACCAACACCACCATTACTACAACCAACACCACTATCACTACCACCAACACCACCATTACTACAACCAACACCACCATCACTACCACCAACACCACCATAACTAGAACCAACACCACCATTACTACCACCAACACCACCATTACTACCACCAACACCATCATTACTACCACCAACACCACCATTACTACCACCAACACCACCATCACTACCACCAACACCACCATTACTACAACCAACACCACCATCACTACCACCAACACCACCATAACTACAACCAACACCACCATTACTACCACCAACACCACCTTTACTACCACCAACACCACCATTACTACCACCAACACCACCATCACTACCACCAACACCACCATTACTACCACCAACACCACCATCACTACCACCAACACCACCATAACTACAACCAACACCACCATTACTACAACCAACACCACCAACACAACCATTACTACCACCAATACCACCATCACTACAACCAACACCACCATTACTACCACCAACACCACCATTACTACAACCAACACCACCATTACTACAACCAACACCACCATTACTACCACCAACACCACCATTACTACAACCAACACCACCATTATTACGACCAACACCACCAACACCACCATTACTACAACCAACACCACCATTACTACCACCAATACCACCATCACTACAACCAACACCACCATTACTACCACCAACACCGCCATTACTACCACCAACACCACCATAACTACCACCATTACTACCACCAACACCACCATCACTACCACCAACACCACCATCACTACCACCAACACCACCATTACTACAACCAACACCAACATTACTACCACCAACACCACCATTACTACCACCAACACCACCATTACTACAACCAACACCACCAACACCACCATTACTACAACCAACACCACCATCACTACAACCAACACCACCAACACCACCTTTACTACGACCAACACCACCATTACTACAACCAACACCACCAACACCACCATTACTACAACCAACACCACCATTACTACCACCAACACCAACATCACTACCACCAACACCACCATTACTACAACCAACACCAACATTACTACCACCAACACCACCATTACTACAACCAACACCACCATCACTACAACCAACACCACCAACACCACCTTTACTACCACCAACACCACCATTACTACAACCAACACCACCAACACCACCTTTACTACCACCAACACCACCATTACTACAACCAACACCACCATTACTACAACCAACACCACCTTTACTACCACCAACACCACCATTACTACAACCAACACCACCATTACTACAACCAACACCACCATTACTACAACCAACACCACCTTTACTACCACCAACACCACCATAACTACCACCAACACCACCATCACTACCACCAACACCACCATTACTACAACCAACACCACCATTACTACAACCAACACCAGCATCACTACAACCAACACCACCATCACTACAACCAACACCACCATTACTACAACCAACACCACCATTACTACAACCAACACCACCATCACTACAACCAACACCACCATCACTACAACCAACACCACCATTACTACCACCAACACCACCATTACTACAACCAACACCACCATTACTACAACCAACACCACCATTACTACAACCAATACCACCATCACTACAACCAACACCACCATTACTACCACCAACACCACCATCACTACCACCAACACCACCATTACTACAACCAACACCACCATTACTACAACCAACACCACCATCACTACCACCATCACTACAACCAATACCACCATTACTACCACCAACACCACCATTACTACCACCAACACCACCATCACTACAACCAACACCACCATTACTACAACCAACACCACCATTACTACCACCAACACCACCATCACTACCACCAACACCACCATTACTACAACCAACACCACCATTACTACAACCAACACCACCATTACTACAACCAACACCACCATCACTACAACCAACACCACCATTACTACAACCAACACCACCATTACTACAACCAACACCACCATTACTACCACCAACACCACCATTACTACAACCAACACCACCATTACTACAACCAACACCACCATTACTACAACCAACACCACCATCACTACAACCAACACCACCATTACTACAACCAACACCACCATCACTACAACCAACACCACCATTACTACAACCAACACCACCATTACTACAACCAACACCACCATTACTACAACCAACACCACCATCACTACAACCAACACCACCATCACTACCACCAACACCACCATTACTACCACCATACCACCATTACTACAACCAACACCACCATTACTACAACCAACACCACCATCACTACAACCAACACCACCATTACTACCACCATACCACCATTACTACAACCAACACCACCATTACTACCACCAACACCACCATTACTACAACCAACACCACCATTACTACAACCAACACCACCATCACTACCACCAACACCACCATTACTACAACCAACACCACCATTACTACAACCAACACCACCATTACTACAACCAACACCACCATTACTACAACCAACACCACCATTACTACAACCAACACCACCATCACTACCACCAACACCTCCATTACTACCACCAACACTACCATTACTACAACCAACACCACCATCACTACCACCAACACCACCATCACTACCACCAACACCACCATTACTACAACCAACACCACCATCACTACCACCAACACCACTATCACTACCACCAACACCACCATTACTACCACCAACACCACCATCACTACCACCAACACCACCATCACTACCACCAACACCACCATTACTACAACCAACACCACCATTACTACAACCAACACCACCATTACTACAACCAACACCACCATTACTATAACCAACACCACCATTACTACAACCAACACCACCATTACTACCACCAACACCACCATTACTACAACCAACACCACCATCACTACCACCAACACCACCATTACTACAACCAACACCACCTTTACTACAACCAACACCACCATTACTACCACCAACACCACCATCACTACAACCAACACAACCATAACTACCACCAACAACACCATCACTACCACCAACACCACCATCACTACAACCAATACCACCATTACTACAACCAACACCACCATTACTATAACCAACACCACCATTACTACAACCAACACCACCATTACTACCACCAACACCACCATTACTACAACCAACACCACCATCACTACCACCAACACCACCATTACTACAACCAACACCACCATTACTACAACCAACACCACCTTTACTACCACCAACACCACCATTACTATAACCAACACCACCATTACTACAACCAACACCACCATCACTACAACCAACACCACCATTACTATAACCAACACCACCATTACTACCACCAACACCACCATTACTACAACCAACACCACCATTACTACAACCAATACCACCATTACTACCACCAACACCACCATTACTACAACCAACACCACCATTACTACCACCAACACCACCATTACTACAACCAACACCACCATCACTACCACCAACACCACCATTACTACAACCAACACCACCATTACTACAACCAACACCACCTTTACTACCACCAACACCACCATTACTATAACCAACACCACCATTACTACAACCAACACCACCATCACTACAACCAACACCACCATTACTATAACCAACACCACCATTACTACCACCGACACCACCATTACTACAACCAACACCACCATTACTACAACCAACACCACCATCACTACCACCAACACCACCATTACTACAACCATCACCACCATTACTACCACCAATACCACCATTACTACCACCAACACCACCATTACTATAACCAACACCACCATTACTACAACCAACACCACCATCACTACCACCAACACCACCATTACTACAACCAACACCACCATCACTACAACCAACACCACCATTACTACAACCAACACCACCATTACTACAACCAACTCCACCATTACTACCACCAACACCACCATCACTACCACCAACACCACCATTACTACAACCAACACCACCATTACTACAACCAACACCACCATCACTACCACCAACACCACCATTACTACCACCATACCACCATTACTACGACCAACACCACCATTACTATAACCAGCACCACCATTACTACCACCAACACCACCATCACTACCACCAACACCACCATTACTACAACCAACACCACCATTACTACAACCAACACCACCATCACTACCACCAACACCACCATTACTACCACCATACCACCATTACTACAACCAACACCACCATCACTACCACCAACACCACCATTACTACCACCATACCACCATTACTACAACCAACACCACCTTTACTACCACCAACAGCACCATTACTACAACCAACACCACCATCACTACAACCAACACCACCATTACTACCACCAACACCACCATTACTACTACCAACACCACCATTACTACAACCAACACCACCATTACTACAACCAACACCACCATTACTACCACCAACACCACCATTACTACCACCAACACCACCATTACTACCACCAACACCACCATTACTACCACCAACACCACCATTACTACCACCAACACCACCATTACTACCACCAACACCACCATTACTACAACCAACACCACCATTACTACCACCAACACCACCATTACTACCACCAACACCACCATTACTACCACCAACACCACCATCACTACCACCAACACCACCATTACTACCACCAACACCACCATCACTACCACCAACACCACCATTACTACCACCAACACCACCATTACTACCACCAACACCACCATTACTACCACCAACACCACCATTACTACAACCCACACCACCATCACTACAACCAACACCACCATTACTACAACCAACACCACCATTACTACCACCAACACCACCATCACTACAAACAACACCACCATTACTACAACCAATACCACCATTACTACCACCAACACCACCATCACTACCACCAACACCACCATCACTACCACCAACACCACCATTACTACAACCAACACCACCATTACTACAACCAACACCACCATCACTACCACCAACACCACCATTACTACAACCAACACCACCATCACTACCACCAACACCACCATTACTACAATCAACACCACCATCACTACCACCAACACCACCATCACTACCACAAACACCACCATCACTACCACCAACACCACCATTACTACAACCAACACCACCATTACTACAACCAACACCACCATCACTACCACCAACACCACCATTACTACCACCAACACCACCATCACTACCACCAACACCACCATCACTACCACCAACACCACCATTACTACAACCAACACCATCATTACTACAACCAACACCACCATTACTACAACCAACACCACCATTACTACAACCAACACCACCATTACTACAACCAACACCACCATCACTACCACCAACACCACCATTACTACCACCAACACCACCATTACTACAACCAACACCACCATCACTACCACCAACACCACCATCACTACCACCAACACCACCATTACTACAACCAACACCACCATCACCACCACCAACACCACTATCACTACCACCAACACCACCATTACTACCACCAACACCACCATCACTACCACCAACACCACCATCACTACCACCAACACCACCATTACTACAACCAACACCACCATTACTATAACCAACACCACCATTACTACAACCAACACCACCATTACTATAACCAACACCACCATTACTACAACCAACACCACCATTACTACCACCAACACCACCATTACTACAACCAACACCACCATCACTACCACCAACACCACCATTACTACAACCAACACCACCTTTACTACAACCAACACCACCATTACTACCACCAACACCACCATCACTACAACCAACACAACCATTACTACCACCAACAACACCATCACTACCACCAACACCACCATCACTACAACCAACACCACCATCACTAACACCAACACCACCATCACTACCACCAACACCACCATCACTACCACCAACACCACCATTACTACAACCAACACCACCATTACTACCACCATACCACCATTACTACAACCAACACCACCATTACTACCACCAACACAACCATCACTACAACCAACACCACCATAACTACAACCAATACCACCATAACTACAACCAACACCACCATCACTACCACCAACACCACCATAACTACAACCAACACCACCATCACTACAACCAACACCACCATTACTACCACCAATACCATCATTACTACCACCAACACCACCATTACTACAACCAATACCACCATTACTACCACCAACACCACCATTACTACAACCAATACCACCATCACTACAACCAATACCACCATCACTACAACCTACACCACCATTACTACAACCAATGCCACCATTACTACCACCAACACCACCATTACTACAACCAATACCACCATCACTACAACCAACACCACCATCACTACAACCAACACCACCATTACTACAACCAACACCACCATTACTACCACCAACACCACCATTACTACAACCAATACCACCATTACTACCACCAACACCACCATTACTACCACCAACACCACCATTACTACAACCAATACCACCATCACTACAACCAACACCACCATCACTACAACCAACACCACCATTACTACAACCAACACCACCATTACTACCACCAACACCACCATTACTACAACCAATACCACCATCACTACAACCAACACCACCATTACTACAACCAACACCACCATTACTAGAAGCAACACCACCATTACTACAACCAACACCACCATTACTACAACCAACACCACCATCACTACCACCAACACCACCATCACTACAACCAACACCACCATTACTACAACCAACACCACCATCACTACCACCAACACCACCATAACTACAACCAACACCACCATTACTACAACCAACACCACCATAACTACAACCAACACCAACATTACTACAACCAACACCACCATTACTACAACCAATACCACCATCACTACAACCAACACCACCATTACTACAACCAACACCACCATTACTACAACGAACACCACCATAACTACAACCAACACCACCATTACTACAACCAACACCACCATAACTACAACCAACACCACCATTACTACAACCAACACCACCATTACTACAACCAACACCACCATAACTACAACCAACACCACCATAACTACAACCAACACCACCATTACTACAACCAACACCACCATTACTACCACCAACACCACCATAACTACCACCAACACCACCATTACTACAACCAACACCACCATAACTACAACCAACACCACCATTACTACAACCAACACCACCATTACTACCACCAACACCACCATCACTACCACCAACACCACCATCACTACCACCAATACCACCATTACTACCACCAACACCACCATCACTACCACCAACACCACCATCACTACCACCAACACCACCATCACTACAACCAACACCACCATTACTACAACCAACACCACCATTACTACAACGAACACCACCATAACTACAACCAACACCACCATAACTACAACCAACACCACCATTACTACAACCAACACCACCATCACTACCACCAACACCACCATAACTACAACCAACACCACCATAACTACAACAAATACCACCATCACTACAACCAACACCACCATTACTACAACCAACACCACCATCACTACCACCAGCACCACCATAACTACAACCAACACCACCATTACTACAACCAACACCACCATAACTACAACCAACACCACCATTACTACAACCAACACCACCATTACTACAACCAACACCACCATCACTACCACCAACACCACCATAACTACAACTAACACCACCATTACTACAACCAACACCACCATAACTACAACCAACACCACCATTACTACAACCAACACCACCATTACTACCACCAACACCACCATCACTACCACCAACACCACCATTACTACAACCAACACCACCATTACTACCACCAACACCACCATCACTACCACCAACACCACCATTACTACAACCAACACCACCATAACTACAACCAACACCACCATTACTACAACCAATACCACCATAACTACAACCAACACCACCATTACTACAACCAACACCACCATAACTACAACCAACACCACCATTACTACCACCAACACCACCATTACTACAACCAACACCACCATAACTACAACCAACACCACCATTACTACAACCAACACCACCATAACTACAACCAACACCACCATTACTACAACCAACACCACCATTACTACAACCAACACCACCATAACTACAACCAACACCACCATAACTACAACCAACACCACCATTACTACAACCAACACCACCATTACTACCACCAACACCACCATAACTACCACCAACACCACCATCACTACCACCAACACCACCATAACTACAACCAACACCACCATTACTACAACCAACACCACCTTAACTACAACCAACACCACCATTACTACAACCAACACCACCATAACTACAACCAACACCACCATTACTACAACCAACACCAGCATCACTACAACCAACACCACCATTACTACAACAAACACCACCTTAACTACAACCAACACCACCATTACTACCACCAACACCACCATTACTACAACCAACACCACCATAACTACAACCAACACCACCATTACTACAACCAACACCACTAACTACAACAACTACCACCAACACCACCATAACTACAACCAACACCACCATAACTACAACCAACACCACCATACTACAACCATACTACCACCACCATAAACAACCACAACTAACCACACCACCATTACTACAACCAACACCACCATACTACAACCAACACACCATACTACCACCACCACCATACTACACCAACACCATCACTACCACAACACCACCATTACTACAACCAACACCACCATAACTACAACCAACACCACCATTACTACAACCAACACCACCATAACTACAACCAACACCACCATAACTACCACCTACACCACCATCACTACCACCATTACTACCACCAACACCACCATTACTACCACCAACACCACCATTACTACCACCATTACTACCACCAACACCACTATTACTACCACCAACACCACCATTACTACCACCAACACCACCATTACTACAACCAACACCACCATCAGTACCACCAACACCACCATTACTACCACCAACACCACTATCAGTACCACCAACACCACCATTACTACCACCTACACCACCATCACTACCACCATTACTACCACCAACACCACCATTACTACCACCAACACCACCATTACTACCACCATACCACCATTACTACAACCAACACCACCATCACTACCACCAACACCACCATTACTACCACCATACCACCATTACTACAACCAACACCACCTTTACTACCACCAACACCACCATTACTACAACCAACACCACCATCACTACAACCAACACCACCATTACTACCACCAACACCACCATTACTACTACCAACACCACCATTACTACAACCAACACCACCATTACTACAACCAACACCACCATTACTACCACCAACACCACCATTACTACCACCAACACCACCATTACTACCACCAACACCACCATTACTACCACCAACACCACCATTACTACCACCAACACCACCATTACTACCACCAACACCACCATTACTACAACCAACACCACCATTACTACCACCAACACCACCATTACTACCACCAACACCACCATTACTACCACCAACACCACCATCACTACCACCAACACCACCATTACTACCACCAACGCCACCATCACTACCACCAACACCACCATTACTACCACCAACACCACCATTACTACCACCAACACCACTACCACCAACACCACCATCACTACCACCAACACCACCATTACTACCACCAACGCCACCATCACTACCACCAACACCACCATTACTACCACCAACACCACCATTACTACCACCAACACCACCATTACTACCACCAACACCACCATTACTACAACCAACACCACCATCACTACAACCAACACCACCATTACTACAACCAACACCACCATTACTACCACCAACACCACCATCACTACAAACAACACCACCATTACTACAACCAATACCACCATTACTACCACCAACACCACCATCACTACCACCAACACCACCATCACTACCACCAACACCACCATTACTACAACCAACACCACCATTACTACAACCAACACCACCATCACTACCACCAACACCACCATTACTACAACCAACACCACCATCACTACCACCAACACCACCATTACTACAATCAACACCACCATCACTACCACCAACACCACCATCACTACCACCAACACCACCATCACTACCACCAACACCACCATTACTACAACCAACACCACCATTACTACAACCAACACCACCATCACTACCACCAACACCACCATTACTACCACCAACACCACCATCACTACCACCAACACCACCATCACTACCACCAACACCACCATTACTACAACCAACACCACCATTACTACAACCAACACCACCATTACTACAACCAACACCACCATTACTACAACCAACACCACCATCACTACCACCAACACCACCATTACTACCACCAACACCACCATTACTACAACCAACACCACCATCACTACCACCAACACCACCATCACTACCACCAACACCACCATTACTACAACCAACACCACCATCACCACCACCAACACCACTATCACTACCACCAACACCACCATTACTACCACCAACACCACCATCACTACCACCAACACCACCATCACTACCACCAACACCACCATTACTACAACCAACACCACCATTACTATAACCAACACCACCATTACTACAACCAACACCACCATTACTATAACCAACACCACCATTACTACAACCAACACCACCATTACTACCACCAACACCACCATTACTACAACCAACACCACCATCACTACCACCAACACCACCATTACTACAACCAACACCACCTTTACTACAACCAACACCACCATTACTACCACCAACACCACCATCACTACAACCAACACAACCATTACTACCACCAACAACACCATCACTACCACCAACACCACCATCACTACAACCAACACCACCATCACTAACACCAACACCACCATCACTACCACCAACACCACCATCACTACCGCCAACACCACCATTACTACAACCAACACCACCATTACTACCACCATACCACCATTACTACAACCAACACCACCATTACTACCACCAACACAACCATCACTACAACCAACACCACCATAACTACAACCAATACCACCATAACTACAACCAACACCACCATCACTACCACCAACACCACCATAACTACAACCAACACCACCATCACTACAACCAACACCACCATTACTACCACCAACACCACCATTACTACCACCAACACCACCATTAATACAACCAATATCACCATTACTACCACCAACACCACCATTACTACAACCAACACCACCAACACCACCACCAACACCACCATTACTACAACCAATACCACCATCACTACAACCAACACCACCATTACTACAACCAATACCACCATCACTACAACCAACACCACCATTACTACAACCAATACCACCATCACTACAACCAATACCACCATCACTACAACCTACACCACCATTACTACAACCAATGCCACCATTACTACCACCAACACCACCATTACTACAACCAATACCACCATCACTACAACCAACACCACCATCACTACAACCAACACCACCATTACTACAACCAACACCACCATTACTACCACCAACACCACCATTACTACAACCAATACCACCATTACTACCACCAACACCACCATTACTACCACCAACACCACCATTACTACAACCAATACCACCATCACTACAACCAACACCACCATCACTACAACCAACACCACCATTACTACAACCAACACCACCATTACTACCACCAACACCACCATTACTACAACCAATACCACCATCACTACAACCAACACCACCATTACTACAACCAACACCACCATTACTAGAAGCAACACCACCATTACTACAACCAACACCACCATTACTACAACCAACACCACCATTACTACCACCAACACCACCATCACTACCACCAACACCACCATTACTACAACCAACACCACCATCACTACAACCAACACCACCATTACTACAACCAACACCACCATAACTACAACCAACACCACCATTACTACAACCAACACCACCATTACTACAACCAACACCACCATAACTACAACCAACACCACCATAACTACAACCAACACCACCATTACTACAACCAACACCACCATTACTACCACCAACACCACCATAACTACCACCAACACCACCATTACTACAACCAACACCACCATAACTACAACCAACACCACCATTACTACAACCAACACCACCATTACTACCACCAACACCACCATCACTACCACCAACACCACCATCACTACCACCAATACCACCATCACTACAACCAACACCACCATTACTACAACCAACACCACCATAACTACAACCAACACCACCATTACTACAACCAACGCCACCATTACTACCACCAACACCACCATCACTACCACCAACACCACCATCACTACCACCAACACCACCATCACTACAACCAACACCACCATTACTACAACCAACACCACCATTACTACAACGAACACCACCATAACTACAACCAACACCACCATAACTACAACCAACACCACCATTACTACAACCAACACCACCATCACTACCACCAACACCACCATAACTACAACCAACACCACCATAACTACAACAAATACCACCATCACTACAACCAACACCACCATTACTACAACCAACACCACCATCACTACCACCAGCACCACCATAACTACAACCAACACCACCATTACTACAACCAACACCACCATAACTACAACCAACACCACCATTACTACAACCAACACCACCATTACTACAACCAACACCACCATCACTACCACCAACACCACCATAACTACAACCAACACCACCATTACTACAACCAACACCACCATTACTACCACCAACACCACCATCACTACCACCAACACCACCATTACTACAACCAACACCACCATTACTACCACCAACACCACCATCACTACCACCAACACCACCATTACTACAACCAACACCACCATAACTACAACCAACACCACCATTACTACAACCAACACCACCATAACTACAACCAACACCACCATTACTACAACCAACACCACCATAACTACAACCAACACCACCATTACTACCACCAATACCACCATTACTACAACCAACACCACCATAACTACAACCAACACCACCATTACTACAACCAACACCACCATAACTACAACCAACACCACCATTACTACAACCAACACCACCATTACTACAACCAACACCACCATTACTACAACCAACACCACCATAACTACAACCAACACCACCATTACTACAACCAACACCACCATTACTACCACCAACACCACCATAACTACCACCAACACCACCATCACTACCACCAACACCACCATCACTACCACCAATACCACCATCACTACAACCAACACCACCATTACTACAACCAACACCACCATAACTACAACCAACACCACCATTACTACAACCAACACCACCATAACTACAACCAACACCACCATAACTACCACCTACACCACCATCACTACCACCATTACTACCACCAACACCACCATTACTACCACCAACACCACCATTACTACCACCATTACTACCACCAACACCACTATTACTACCACCAACACCACCATTACTACCACCAACACCACCATTACTACAACCAACACCACCATCAGTACCACCAACACCACCATTACTACCACCAACACCACTATCAGTACCACCAACACCACCATTACTACCACCTACACCACCATCACTACCACCATTACTACCACCAACACCACCATTACTACCACCAACACCACCATTACTACCACCATACCACCATTACTACAACCAACACCACCATCACTACCACCAACACCACCATTACTACCACCATACCACCATTACTACAACCAACACCACCTTTACTACCACCAACACCACCATTACTACAACCAACACCACCATCACTACAACCAACACCACCATTACTACCACCAACACCACCATTACTACTACCAACACCACCATTACTACAACCAACACCACCATTACTACAACCAACACCACCATTACTACCACCAACACCACCATTACTACCACCAACACCACCATTACTACCACCAACACCACCATTACTACCACCAACACCACCATTACTACCACCAACACCACCATTACTACCACCAACACCACCATTACTACAACCAACACCACCATTACTACCACCAACACCACCATCACTACCACCAACACCACCATTACTACCACCAACACCACCATCACTACCACCAACACCACCATCACTACCACCAACACCACCATTACTACAACCAACACCACCATTACTACAACCAACACCACCATTACTACAACCAACACCACCATTACTACAACCAACACCACCATTACTACCACCAACACCACCATCACTACCACCAACACCACCATTACTACAACCAACACCACCATTACTACAACCAACACCACCATTACTACAACCAACACCACCATCACTACCACCAACACCACCATTACTACAACCAACACCACCATCACCACCACCAACACCACTATCACTACCACCAACACCACCATTACTACCACCAACACCACCATCACTACCACCAACACCACCATCACTACCACCAACACCACCATTACTACAACCAACACCACCATTACTATAACCAACACCACCATTACTACAACCAACACCACCATTACTACAACCAATACCACCATCACTACAACCAACACCACCATCACTACAACCAACACCACCATTACTACAACCAACACCACCATTACTACCACCAACACCACCATTACTACAACCAATACCACCATTACTACCACCAACACCACCATTACTACCACCAACACCACCATTACTACAACCAATACCACCATCACTACAACCAACACCACCATCACTACAACCAACACCACCATTACTACAACCAACACCACCATTACTACCACCAACACCACCATTACTACAACCAATACCACCATCACTACAACCAACACCACCATTACTACAACCAACACCACCATTACTAGAAGCAACACCACCATTACTACAACCAACACCACCATTACTACAACCAACACCACCATTACTACCACCAACACCACCATCACTACCACCAACACCACCATTACTACAACCAACACCACCATCACTACAACCAACACCACCATTACTACAACCAACACCACCATAACTACAACCAACACCACCATTACTACAACCAACACCACCATTACTACAACCAACACCACCATAACTACAACCAACACCACCATAACTACAACCAACACCACCATTACTACAACCAACACCACCATTACTACCACCAACACCACCATAACTACCACCAACACCACCATTACTACAACCAACACCACCATAACTACAACCAACACCACCATTACTACAACCAACACCACCATTACTACCACCAACACCACCATCACTACCACCAACACCACCATCACTACCACCAATACCACCATCACTACAACCAACACCACCATTACTACAACCAACACCACCATAACTACAACCAACACCACCATTACTACAACCAACGCCACCATTACTACCACCAACACCACCATCACTACCACCAACACCACCATCACTACCACCAACACCACCATCACTACAACCAACACCACCATTACTACAACCAACACCACCATTACTACAACGAACACCACCATAACTACAACCAACACCACCATAACTACAACCAACACCACCATTACTACAACCAACACCACCATCACTACCACCAACACCACCATAACTACAACCAACACCACCATAACTACAACAAATACCACCATCACTACAACCAACACCACCATTACTACAACCAACACCACCATCACTACCACCAGCACCACCATAACTACAACCAACACCACCATTACTACAACCAACACCACCATAACTACAACCAACACCACCATTACTACAACCAACACCACCATTACTACAACCAACACCACCATCACTACCACCAACACCACCATAACTACAACCAACACCACCATTACTACAACCAACACCACCATTACTACCACCAACACCACCATCACTACCACCAACACCACCATTACTACAACCAACACCACCATTACTACCACCAACACCACCATCACTACCACCAACACCACCATTACTACAACCAACACCACCATAACTACAACCAACACCACCATTACTACAACCAACACCACCATAACTACAACCAACACCACCATTACTACAACCAACACCACCATAACTACAACCAACACCACCATTACTACCACCAATACCACCATTACTACAACCAACACCACCATAACTACAACCAACACCACCATTACTACAACCAACACCACCATAACTACAACCAACACCACCATTACTACAACCAACACCACCATTACTACAACCAACACCACCATTACTACAACCAACACCACCATAACTACAACCAACACCACCATTACTACAACCAACACCACCATTACTACCACCAACACCACCATAACTACCACCAACACCACCATCACTACCACCAACACCACCATCACTACCACCAATACCACCATCACTACAACCAACACCACCATTACTACAACCAACACCACCATAACTACAACCAACACCACCATTACTACAACCAACACCACCATAACTACAACCAACACCACCATAACTACCACCTACACCACCATCACTACCACCATTACTACCACCAACACCACCATTACTACCACCAACACCACCATTACTACCACCATTACTACCACCAACACCACTATTACTACCACCAACACCACCATTACTACCACCAACACCACCATTACTACAACCAACACCACCATCAGTACCACCAACACCACCATTACTACCACCAACACCACTATCAGTACCACCAACACCACCATTACTACCACCTACACCACCATCACTACCACCATTACTACCACCAACACCACCATTACTACCACCAACACCACCATTACTACCACCATACCACCATTACTACAACCAACACCACCATCACTACCACCAACACCACCATTACTACCACCATACCACCATTACTACAACCAACACCACCTTTACTACCACCAACACCACCATTACTACAACCAACACCACCATCACTACAACCAACACCACCATTACTACCACCAACACCACCATTACTACTACCAACACCACCATTACTACAACCAACACCACCATTACTACAACCAACACCACCATTACTACCACCAACACCACCATTACTACCACCAACACCACCATTACTACCACCAACACCACCATTACTACCACCAACACCACCATTACTACCACCAACACCACCATTACTACCACCAACACCACCATTACTACAACCAACACCACCATTACTACCACCAACACCACCATTACTACCACCAACACCACCATTACTACCACCAACACCACCATCACTACCACCAACACCACCATTACTACCACCAACGCCACCATCACTACCACCAACACCACCATTACTACCACCAACACCACCATTACTACCACCAACACCACCATTACTACCACCAACACCACCATTACTACAACCAACACCACCATCACTACAACCAACACCACCATTACTACAACCAACACCACCATTACTACCACCAACACCACCATCACTACAAACAACACCACCATTACTACAACCAATACCACCATTACTACCACCAACACCACCATCACTACCACCAACACCACCATCACTACCACCAACACCACCATTACTACAACCAACACCACCATTACTACAACCAACACCACCATCACTACCACCAACACCACCATTACTACAACCAACACCACCATCACTACCACCAACACCACCATTACTACAATCAACACCACCATCACTACCACCAACACCACCATCACTACCACCAACACCACCATCACTACCACCAACACCACCATTACTACAACCAACACCACCATTACTACAACCAACACCACCATCACTACCACCAACACCACCATTACTACCACCAACACCACCATCACTACCACCAACACCACCATCACTACCACCAACACCACCATTACTACAACCAACACCACCATTACTACAACCAACACCACCATTACTACAACCAACACCACCATTACTACAACCAACACCACCATTACTACCACCAACACCACCATCACTACCACCAACACCACCATTACTACAACCAACACCACCATTACTACAACCAACACCACCATTACTACAACCAACACCACCATCACTACCACCAACACCACCATTACTACAACCAACACCACCATCACCACCACCAACACCACTATCACTACCACCAACACCACCATTACTACCACCAACACCACCATCACTACCACCAACACCACCATCACTACCACCAACACCACCATTACTACAACCAACACCACCATTACTATAACCAACACCACCATTACTACAACCAACACCACCATTACTATAACCAACACCACCATTACTACAACCAACACCACCATTACTACCACCAACACCACCATTACTACAACCAACACCACCATCACTACCACCAACACCACCATTACTACAACCAACACCACCTTTACTACAACCAACACCACCATTACTACCACCAACACCACCATCACTACAACCAACACAACCATTACTACCACCAACAACACCATCACTACCACCAACACCACCATCACTACAACCAACACCACCATCACTAACACCAACACCACCATCACTACCACCAACACCACCATCACTACCGCCAACACCACCATTACTACAACCAACACCACCATTACTACCACCATACCACCATTACTACAACCAACACCACCATTACTACCACCAACACAACCATCACTACAACCAACACCACCATAACTACAACCAATACCACCATAACTACAACCAACACCACCATCACTACCACCAACACCACCATAACTACAACCAACACCACCATCACTACAACCAACACCACCATTACTACCACCAACACCACCATTACTACCACCAACACCACCATTAATACAACCAATATCACCATTACTACCACCAACACCACCATTACTACAACCAACACCACCAACACCACCACCAACACCACCATTACTACAACCAATACCACCATCACTACAACCAACACCACCATTACTACAACCAATACCACCATCACTACAACCAACACCACCATCACTACCACCAACACCACCATTACTACAACCGACACCACCATCACTACAACCAATACCACCAACACCACCATTACTACCACCAATACCATCATTACTACCACCAACACCACCATTACTACAACCAATACCACCATCACTACAACCAACACCACCATTACTACAACCAATACCACCATCACTACAACCAATACCACCATCACTACAACCTACACCACCATTACTACAACCAATGCCACCATTACTACCACCAACACCACCATTACTACAACCAATACCACCATCACTACAACCAACACCACCATCACTACAACCAACACCACCATTACTACAACCAACACCACCATTACTACCACCAACACCACCATTACTACAACCAATACCACCATTACTACCACCAACACCACCATTACTACCACCAACACCACCATTACTACAACCAATACCACCATCACTACAACCAACACCACCATCACTACAACCAACACCACCATTACTACAACCAACACCACCATTACTACCACCAACACCACCATTACTACAACCAATACCACCATCACTACAACCAACACCACCATTACTACAACCAACACCACCATTACTAGAAGCAACACCACCATTACTACAACCAACACCACCATTACTACAACCAACACCACCATTACTACCACCAACACCACCATCACTACCACCAACACCACCATTACTACAACCAACACCACCATCACTACAACCAACACCACCATTACTACAACCAACACCACCATAACTACAACCAACACCACCATTACTACAACCAACACCACCATTACTACAACCAACACCACCATAACTACAACCAACACCACCATAACTACAACCAACACCACCATTACTACAACCAACACCACCATTACTACCACCAACACCACCATAACTACCACCAACACCACCATTACTACAACCAACACCACCATAACTACAACCAACACCACCATTACTACAACCAACACCACCATTACTACCACCAACACCACCATCACTACCACCAACACCACCATCACTACCACCAATACCACCATCACTACAACCAACACCACCATTACTACAACCAACACCACCATAACTACAACCAACACCACCATTACTACAACCAACACCACCATTACTACCACCAACACCACCATCACTACCACCAACACCACCATCACTACCACCAACACCACCATCACTACAACCAACACCACCATTACTACAACCAACACCACCATTACTACAACGAACACCACCATAACTACAACCAACACCACCATAACTACAACCAACACCACCATTACTACAACCAACACCACCATCACTACCACCAACACCACCATAACTACAACCAACACCACCATAACTACAACAAATACCACCATCACTACCACCAACACCACCATTACTACAACCAACACCACCTTTACTACAACCAACACCACCATCACTACCACCAACACCACCATCACTACAACCAACACCACCATTACTACAACCAACACCACCATTACTACAACGAACACCACCATAACTACAACCAACACCACCATAACTACAACCAACACCACCATTACTACAACCAACACCACCATAACTACAACCAACACCACCATAACTACAACAAATACCACCATCACTACCACCAACACCACCATTACTACAACCAACACCACCATAACTACAACCAACACCACCATTACTACAACCAACACCACCATAACTACAACCAACACCACCATTACTACAACCAACACCACCATAACTACAACCAACACCACCATTACTACCACCAATACCACCATTACTACAACCAACACCACCATAACTACAACCAACACCACCATTACTACAACCAACACCACCATAACTACAACCAACACCACCATTACTACAACCAACACCACCATTACTACAACCAACACCACCATTACTACAACCAACACCACCATAACTACAACCAACACCACCATTACTACAACCAACACCACCATTACTACCACCAACACCACCATAACTACCACCAACACCACCATCACTACCACCAACACCACCATTACTACAACCAACACCACCATTACTACAACCAACACCACCATAACTACAACCAACACCACCATTACTACAACCAACACCACCATAACTACAACCAACACCACCATTACTACAACCAACACCACCATAACTACAACCAACACCACCATAACTACAACCAACACCACCATTACTACAACCAACACCACCATTACTACCACCAACACCACCATAACTACCACCAACACCACCATTACTACAACCAACACCACCATTACTACAACCAACACCACCATTACTACCACCAACACCACCATCACTACCACCAACACCACCATCACTACCACCAATACCACCATCACTACAACCAACACCACCATTACTACAACCAACACCACCATAACTACAACCAACACCACCATTACTACAACCAACACCACCATAACTACAACCAACACCACCATAACTACCACCTACACCACCATCACTACCACCATTACTACCACCAACACCACCATTACTACCACCAACACCACCATTACTACCACCATTACTACCACCAACACCACTATTACTACCACCAACACCACCATTACTACCACCAACACCACCATTACTACAACCAACACCACCATCAGTACCACCAACACCACCATTACTACCACCAACACCACTATCAGTACCACCAACACCACCATTACTACCACCTACACCACCATCACTACCACCATTACTACCACCAACACCACCATTACTACCACCAACACCACCATTACTACAACCAACACCACCATCATCACCACCATCACCACCATCACTATCACTATCATCCCCCTTCACAATCATCATCACCATCATCATCACCATTACCATCATCATCATCATCATCACCACCATCATCATCGCCATTGCCATCATCATCACCACCATCACCATCAACCATCACCTCCATCATCACCACCACCATCCCCACCATGCTCATCATCACCATCACCCCTTACCACCGTCACCACCATCACCATTGCCATCACCATCACCATCACCATCACCCCTTACCACCGTCACCACCATCACCATTGCCATCACCATCACCATCACCATCACCAATGGGTTAGACATGGTTTTCACACGTTGTGGCTAGACTGATCATGTGATCACATCTTTCTCCTACATCCTGTCTTTGGTTTGGTTTCTATGGCTGGATGCCCTTCCTAACACCAACCACTTCATCTACAATAGACACAACCTTTCCTCGGTCCAATTTAACAATTTATTTTCCCTTTTAAATAGAAATAATTGTTTCTACTTTTGGCACAAGCCCAGCAAATACCCAGTGTATTACTGGTACTTTATTTTATCGACCCCGTAAGGATGAAAGGCAAAGTTAACCTCGGCGGGATTTGAACTCAGAATGGCAAGGGCCATAACTCTATGCGTCAATGCATGGCGTCCGACCCTAGAAATAATGATTTATGTCTATTTATGGATGACACAGCTAAAACCCTGAAAGTAGCCACAAATATTAAGCTTTTTATAATCCCTGATAATCTTTCACAATAGTTAGATTACCAAATATTGTTATAATAATTGTTTCTACGTTAGGCACAAGGCCAGCAATTATCCCAGTACATTACTGGTACTTTATTTTATCGACTCCGTAAGGATGAAAGGCAAAGTTAACCTTGGCGGGATTCGAACTCAGAATGGCAAGGACCGTAACTCTATGCGTTAAGGCATGGCGTCCGATTCTCTACCGATACTGCCTATCCATCAATGATGACGAAAATTATTGTGTACAGTGCCCAGGTGCACTACAACTCATCAAAGGTGCATGTTAAGATATAGAATAATTATTTCTACTTTTGGCACAAGGCCAGTAATTATCCCAGTGTATTACTGGTACTTCATTTTATCGACCCCGTAAGGATGAAAGGCAAAGTTAACCTTGGCAGGATTTGAACTCAGACCATAAAAGGCAGTAACTCTGCTGCAAAGCATGGTGTCCAGCCCTCTGCCGATACTGTCTATCCACATAGAATAATGTACAAATGTCAGGAAAGTAAACAGTGTATGAGCCATGACATACACACAGATACATGCGTGCATGTATATGGAGGGGGAATATCAGGTATGGTGTTGGCGAATTTCGGGAAGCATGGAAGTTTTGAAGGATGCAGTGTCTCAACAGCTAACAACCGATGCTGGTAGTTTTTCTATGCTTCAGCAACTCTGAGCGTGAAAAAATGTTTCCAAAAGTCATGGGAGCTGTGCTGTTTTCTGACTGTGTAGGCATGCCCATGGGTGGTGTGGTGGTGGTGGGAAGTTATGCAGCATGAACCTACCAAAATATAACAATACATGTTTCAACACACAATTTCAAATCAAGAATCTTGCAAAACAACTACAAAGACAAAGCTAATTATCAAAACTTTATCCCCAAGGATAGGTTTCCTTTTCAGAATCAAAGCCAGAAATATTTGAGTCCTTAAACATTTAAAACCCTCCCTCTAAAGTAAATGTAAACATCTAAAACACTAGATCAGAGATATTCAAATTGGTGACACATTTTAAAAATGAAATATTTTTTGTGATACATTAACCCATTTAGCCCTTTCATTACCATATTTCTAATGAAAAACACTTATGATTTTCAAATAATTTTGAAAATAATCAAGAATTTGTGGTTGATAAAATAACTTTCTTTTTGTAAATATGGGTTATATTGAATAATAATAATTGTTTTGGAGGTTACTAAAATCTCCAAAATATTGAATATATTGAAAATTACTTGAAATACATAGGTTGTCTACTGATTAGAAATATCGCCATGAAAGGGTTAAATGTCATCTGTATTATGTCTAATAATGTTTACAGTATAATGACAAAAATAAAGGGAAAAAAGAAAAAATGGCGCGGAGAGAAATGGGGAGGTGGCAAACTCTACATCGTTGGCTAGGCTGTGCCCCTGTGGAGGACAAGATGATGAAAGCATTGCCGCAGAGAACAGCCAGAGAAACCCATTGCATCAGCCGTTCTACCTCACATGGCTCATTTTTGAGCTGTGATGACCTCACCCTGATTTGGCTGAGGAAAACATTAGTCTAAAGGGAATAGTCAGTAAACATCTGGTATTTAGTCATCACTTGCATCTCTAATGCAGTCTGTGGACCAGAGACAATGGCAGTTTCAATAGTTTCCACACAAAAAGGAATCAGTCAATGCCTGGCATTTAGTCATCTTCCACTCCTCTATGGCAATAATAATAATAATTGTTTCTACTTTTGGCACAAGATCAACAATTACCCTGGTGCATTACTGGTGTTTGTTTTTTTTTATCGACCCTGTAAGGATGAAAATCAAAGTTAACCTCAGCAGGATTTGAACCCAGAACGTAAAGGGCCATAACTCTATGCTGCAAAGCATGGTGTTTGATGCTCTACCAATACTGCCATTCCACCACCCTAATAATAATAATTGTTTCTATTTTAGGCACAAGGCCAGCAATTACCCAGTACATTACTGGTACTTTATTTTATCGACCCCGTAAGGATGAAAGGCAAAGTTAACCTCGGCGGGATTTGAACTCAGATCGTAAAGGGAGGTAACTCTATGCTTCAAAGCATGGCGCCCGACCCTCTACCGATACTTCCAATCCACCGCCAATAATAATAATAATAATAATGAAAATTATTATGTACAGTGCTCAGCTGCACTACAACTCATCAAAGGTGCATCTATAGTACATAGATAATGTACAAAAGTCAGGAAAGCAAACAGTGTATGAGTCATGATATCCACACAGATACACATACACACACATACGTGGATATGTAAGGAGGCTGGGAACTGAGGACATCAGAGGTCTCAATAGTGACTGACTCAAATAGGAATTGGTCCATATTTAGTTATCTTATCTTCTTCCACCCAGGTTTGAATTGTACACCTCAAAAACAAAAAAATATTTACAGCCAGATACTTATATGAATTTATCACATTTGACTTAATTTCATTGACATTGGTAACCTCTTTTCTGGAGAATTCTTTTATTATTTTACTGGTTTCAGTCATTAAAACAGCCATTCTGGGGCATCACCTTGAAAGGATTTAGTCAGTCATATCAACCCCAGTATTTATTTTTGCAAGTTTGATACTTATTTTATAAAATATCTTTTTGTTGAATCAATGAAAAGAATGTAAACACAGGCACATATGCACATGCACGCACGTACACGCACACACATACATACATACATACATACATACATACATACATACATACATACATACATACATACATACATACATACATACATACATACATACAGTGGCTGACAATGTGTTTGCTGTGCCTGTCTTAACAACAACATTCAGAATATTCAAATGGATGATAGATGAAATCTGAGCTATCAATGTTAAAATCCAAAAAATCCTAAACAACACCAAAAATGTCTACATCAACAGTGATATAGACCACCTCTACTTGAAATGTAAGCAGGGAGGCAGAGACCTATCATTAACCCAGACAGCATTTGAGTGTCGCATCATATCCCTCTGACAACATCTATGAACCATCAAGCATAGGAGCCCATCTATGGAGCAAGTCTGTCTACATGGGGCAGATAAGGTGATAAGAGTTGGGAAGGAGCTCTTTGAGAAATACTCCCAGCATGATAATCAAAAACTCACATCCAAAGAAATTGCCCAGCAATACTGCAATGATACCATGGATGAAAAGCTGCATGTTTATCAGCAAAAACTCCTGCATGCATATGTTGCTTTTGCAGTCCATACCAATGCAGTCTTCTCTCCAGCACACCATCTTGGATTCCTCTTAAACCCAGTTTCTCCCTCAACTCATCCAGGCTCTGCCTTTCTCTCACATTTACATTGAACATCCAATGAAACATGGTAGCTTCATTTCTCTCCAGTCTACGCGTGTCCTCTGCTGTCACATGTTTCAATACCATGCAGCATTACAGCCTTCCTTTATACATAGGGAGAAACCTTTTATTGTCAGCAGTAGTTCTCTAAACTTCTTCCATCCTATCCTTATTCTAGCTACTATACTCTCGACGCACACTCATACTTTGCTAATTAAGTCACCTAGATAGCAGAAGCTATCAACCACATCTATGGATCTTTCCTGTGACTGGAAAAGGTTTATATCATTGGTACTCTTCCTCTCGATTTCTCCTGTGTATCTTCTACATGCAGAGTTCTCCCTAACTGTTAGTCTACTCATTATCCCACTACGTGTACCTAAGGTTTACATTGTGTACACTCTATGGAGTTTATGCTTACTCCTTTTATGCATATTGAGCATAGCCACTTCCATGGAGGAATCTGGGTCTTATCTTCTCTCCTACTCACTAGCAATTTAGGTTTGGCTAAGTTTACTCAGACCATTTGATTCCAAATTTAGTTTCCATAATCGGAATTTATTTTCTAGCTGTTTTTGGTTTCAGCTATAAGGACCAAATCATTTGCATAGAGAAGTTCCCATGGACAACCCATTTTAAACTCCTCTGTTATGGCCTGAAGAATTATGATGAACAGATGTGGGCTAAGAACTGAGCCTTGATGAACTTCTACCTGTACCTTGAATTCCTCACTAAACTCATTTCCTACTCTCACTTTACTACAGCTCCTCTGTACATAGCTTGCATTGCTCTCACAAGCCATTCTTCTACACCTAATTTCCTCAAAGACCACCAGACCTTTTCTAAATCAACAAAAACTCTAGTGGCTTATTTTTTACTAGGAACTTCTCTTGTATTTGTTTCACTAAGAAGAGGGCATCTGTAGTACTTTTCCCAGGCATGAGACAAAACTGCATCTCATCTATTTTGACTCTTTCCCTAATTAGTTGCACTATAACTCTTTCTGGCACTTTCATAATTTGGTCTATTAGTTTTATTCCTCTATAGGTGCTCCTTTCTAAAGCACCACCTTTGGTGTTGATCAACTGAAATCCTTATAGCAATTTATGATTGTACTGCTCTGCCAGTCATTGGATATGGCTCCATCATGTATTACTTCATTTACTATACGGGATGCTAGTTTGACTCCTTCCTCTTCCAATGCTTTTAACATCTCCCTAACTATTTCTGATGGTCCTGCAACTTCACCATTCTTCATCTCCTTGATTGTGCCTTTGACCCTAAAACTATCAACTTCAATAGCTGGTCCTTCTTTTGGGTAAGTTGGGGATAGTTTCTTTCTTAGCTACTTGGTACTGATCTCTTCTGTCCCCATTTTTCCAGTCTTTCCATGCCTGTCTCTTGGCTTTAATGGCTGCATCTATTATGTTGTTCCACCACCAGGTCACCCTCTGTCTGATTGGCACTTTACTCCAGCCGCAAGTTTCACCAGTAGTTCACAAAAGATTGTTGCGTAAGAATTTCCAGTTGTTCTCAACATTATATGTATCTAGCTCATCATCCCTCTCATCAAGTGCATCCTGTAGGGCCTTTCTAAACCTATATTTAACCAAGAGGTCGTTTAGCTTCCCCACCTTCTGTCTCCATATTTTCCTGCATGTCTTGTTCTGTCTTTTGTTTATTTTGATGTCACTAATAACTAACTTATGCTGGGCAGTACATTCTTCCTCAGGGAAGGCCTTACTATTTATTACAGTCCATTTGTCTTGTTGTCTAACAAGTAATTGATTTGGCTTGTGCGTTTGCCTGATTGGTATTATACATAAGTAAATTTGTCACGAATATACATTACATCTCAATGAAAAGAGATCGCTAAAATAATCTCATTCAGAGAAGCAGATACATATAGAGCATCTTATACGAAAATCATTGAGGGGTAGATGACTTTAAAGTAATCTAAATTAGCACTTCACAAACATCTTTCTCTAGGGATATATTCCTAGTCCATCAACCTAAAGCACGAGGCAACGTTTACCCACACAGTTTCTGTTTACCAAATTCCACTCACAAGACATTGGTCAATCTGCGGCTATATTAGAATACACTTGCCCAAGGTGCCATGCAGTGGGAGTGAAGTAAAACCCACATGGTTGTGAAGCAAACTCCTTAATCACACAGCCATCTCCGTGCCTACATCTGAAACATGGTAAGTTAATGGCAAAGATTACTTCCATATAACACACAGTTTTCTGTCTGTGTATTGCTGGAAATTGTTAGAGGGTCAGATGAGATGCCCTATTGTTATTTATTCAAGTTCTTTACATTCTGAATTCAAATCTTTCTGTGGCCTACATGGGTGGTAGATTTAATTCATCACCCAGTTTAACACCACCACCTAGTTCTTGGGTGCCTTCAGAAGAGACCACTCATTTGTAAAGTATTGCAGCCAGGTCTCCAGTTTAAGGATATCTTCTTACTTACCTCCCTCTCCACCAGTCTCAAAGGCTCTGAAAATGGTCATGAGCACTGGTCTTCTGACCCCCACCCCCCATCTTCTGGACTAAACTGTAAAAATGTTTTTTCTCTCATTACTACAATCACTGCTATGCATATCAGAGCTTCTACAACCACAATTCACACTTCTACTACTACCAACACTACTATTACTGCTACAATGAACACAATACACACAGCTACAACTACTACAAGAACCACAATTTACACTACTACCGCTGTTACACCCACTACTACTACTATCACCACCACCATTGCTGCTGCTTCAACTACCAGCACAACCATCTCTACTAATGCCACTATGGCTGTTTCTATCTTTACAACAACTTCAACAGCAGTAGCCATCACTACCTCTGACACAACAATCACTATTATGAGACAACAACCATTACCACCACCAAAACATTGTTGCCATCATGATTATGAGACCACCACAACCACCACCACCACCACTATTATGAGACAATCACAACCTCCATGACCAACACTACAACCACCACCATGAGCAATGACTCTTCTGCCATCACCATCCCCACCACTACAACCACAATCTGTACCACAACCAGAGTCATTGCTACAATAGATAGTGCTGTTTTATAGTTATAAATTATGATATAGAGTGATTAGTTTTACACACAGTAGAAATATTACATCAATATATATATGTGTATATATATATATATATATATATATATATATATATATTGAGAGAGAGAGAGAGAGATGTGTATATATATGTGTGTGTGTATGTATATATACATATATATATATAGATAGATACATATTGATGTAATATATTCGGTGTGTATAAACTAATAACTATATATCAGTCAGTAGAATAGACAATTGTATGTTATATATAGTGTATATATGAATATTATACACTATGTCCATTAATATATATAATGTGTACATACACTCACAGACACACATATATATATCATATATATATGCATCAATAGACTGAATGAATATAATACATATATAACTTACAATGGTTGTATATAGCTTTAGTTAGTATGTAGTAGTAATGCTTCTGGTGGGGAATAGAGGGTCCTTGATATATATAATAAATTACCTTCCAACTTTACTTTTATTCTAGTTAGTTAGTGGTAGTAGTAGTAGTAGTAGTAGTAGTAGTAGTAGTAGTAGTAGTAGTAGTAGATGAGAATTAATTCTGATGAGTATGAATTCATGGGGCCAACAATAAAATAGATTCATTTGTATAAATTATGTTGCAAGATATTTAAATCTTTTGATATCAAACCACCTAAAACTGCCCCTAGTTCTACATACAATACAAAACAGTATATTCATCTAAAAACATTCCATCATAATTTTGTTTAGGAAATTTATGTCATGCTCCAAACACCAACTTAATAACGAGAATGCTGGTTATATTAATCAGTTGGATTGGAAGAGTCGGTAGAGCTTCAGACAACATGCTTTGCAGCAGAGAGTTACGGCCCTTTATGTTCTGAGTTCAAATCCTGCCGAGGTTAGCTTTGCTTTTCATCCTTACAGGGTCGATAAAATAAAGCACCAGTAATGCACTGGTGTCAATTTAATTCAAAACTACTTGAAAATCATATACAATGTATTCCATTTGAAACATAGTAATGAAAGAGTTAATTCATAACTGATTATCAAAGTAAAATCAAATCAATAAGTATGTGAAACTGAGACAATACATTCTGAATTCTGGCTAAATATTTCCTACTAAAACTAGATCTTTTTGTTCCCAATCCTTAAATGATCTAGTGTAATTCTTCCCCAAATACCATTTCCTCATGTTGTTCTCTCCAAAAAAGAACCCTGTTTTAGAATGTCAGCAGTCTTGTGACCCATAAACTTATTCCATTTTGTGAAGTTAATTTAATCTTTATTAATACCAAATTATCTGCCCCTGACTATTGTGGCAAACATTTCTACTATTCATACGAAATTATCTGCCCTTGACTATAGTAACACTATCTAGTAAGACAGATGACAGACTGTCAGACTGACAGAGAAATAGGGATGGATAGATGAATGGGCAGATAGACATGGATGGATGACAGATAGACTGATAGATAAATAATGAGATGGACAGGCAGACAATCAGATAGATGGATACACAGGCAGACAGACATAAATGGAGAGACAAAGGGTGAGAGAGAGAGGGAGAGAGGCAAATAGACAGGCAGACAGGCAGATATATAGACAGAACTAGATAATCTAAAGTATAATAAAGAATTATTATTCATCAGTGTTAACCTTCAAAGGTTATTAAAACATGACTTTCAACAAACGTGTCACTAATGAAGTAGATAATTGTTAGCAACGTGGTTGTTGCTAAGGTTTTGCAGCGTTAATAACAGTAGGGGTGGATGGAGGTGAGCTGGTTGCTAATGTAAACAATGTGTAGTGAGCGATAAGTTTGTTAATGTTTTCTAGTTCAAAACAGGGAGTGGGTGGTAAACTTGTTGCTAAGGTCTTGAGGCAAACAACTGACATGCAAGGTTATTACTGAGGTTTTCATGCAAACAACAGGGGTGGGAGTTAAGCTTTCTGTTAACATCTTTAGATTAATATATTAAATCTTCCAGTAACTCTCTAAAATTACATAACATTAGAAACGAAAATATGGTATTTTCAACTCATCTAATCTTGGACCATACCAACATTAAAAACAGACATGTGATGATGATGATGATGATGATGATGATGACGATGATGATGATGATGATGACACCATTCTATAAATCATTGGTCTCTTCAATGTGTGGTTAATCCAATGTCCCACTCTCTGTATGGAAATGTACCAGATCTATCTGGAATTCTCCAGATCTATCCAGAATTCTTCACATCTCCAGATCTATACAGAACATTCCAGTTGTTGATATCTCAAAATGGTGAAAGACAACTTCTGGAATGTCTCAAAAATGAATGTGTATGTGTGGTATGGTAAATAAATATATACATATACACCAGGTCTGAACACAAAGGAACCAAACTCCCACTGTCACTACTTCCATCTCTCCCGCTCTCGCCAACTCTCACTATTATGAGTAAATGGGGGCTCATGTGCTGGCTGGCCACGTGCTGCTCCCCCCGCAGCCTGGCAGACAGAATAGAGAAGGCATTTCCCTATAGGTTGGTGAGGGAGACACGCTGGAAGAGCCAGCTGGAATTATGGAATATTTTCAAAATATACTGCGATCAAACAGACTGCAATTATGTTGGGACAGCAAATTGAAGGGATTTAATAAATCATATTGACCCTCAGTAGTTATTTTTTTCATGTCAGGTACTTATTTTATTGACTACTTTTTTGTCAAACACACACACACACACAGATACATCCAGCTGTAGAGGTCATGCCAAATATGGAACACATGAACAAGATGAGGTTATTCAAACCCAAACCAATTCAAGCCATGTCAGTAAAATTATGATATATGAATATATATATATATAATAAATCATCATCATCTTCATCGTTTAACATCCATCTTCCACGCTAGCATGGGTTAGATGGGAGTTGTCCCACTTGAGGCAAGGTTGGTCGGGTGACCGTGTCTCACTCATATAGGACTATCTGGCAGGTTTTCTATGGATGGATGCCCTTCCTAACACCAACCACATTTACAGTGTGGAACTGGGAACTTTTTACCATGTTACCTTAAAAAACAATGGTCATATGACAACCACTTTGTGCATCTAGTAAGTCATAAAGTGCACATATGTCATCATCATCACCATTTAACATCCCTGTTTCCATGCTGGCATGGGTTTGCTGAGTTATTCTGTTGTGAGCAATGCCAGGTCATACAGAACCATCAGCAGGTGAAAATGTCAGCATAAAAAAATAAAATGTTAGAATGTTTTATTTTACTATTAATATATATTTATACATACATATATCAGCATCATCGTCATCATTATTGTTGATTTAATATCCACTTTCCCTGCTAACAAGGGTTATATATATATATATAATTATATAATAAAATGTAATTTGCTTGAAGCATTGCATATAATATATAATGTGGAGAGTGATATATGTAAGAAGGCTAAAACAATGCAAAATGAATGGTAAGATGAAGGCAATGAAAAAGTTAGTTACTTAGTAACCTTTGTTTTCTGTGGGAGGTTTTTTGTCCTAATATTTCAGGACTTAAAAATTCCCTTTGTGGGAGGTTTTTTGTCCTAATATTTCAGGACTTAAAATTCCCTTTGTGGGAGGTTTTTTGTGGGAGGTTTTTTGTCCTAATATTTCAGGACGTAAAATTCCCTTTGTCTGAGATAAAAATGTTCCAGTCTTTGAAATTAAATCTAAATTTAAAATTTATAAACTGCTTTCAAGCGTTGTTTGACATTTTCAGTAGTATTCACGAGAGCAGAAGGATAACGCCAGTTGCCATTTATAATATCTCGTGGAATCAAATTTCTTGTGTAAATCGTTGTGTTTAGGATGCGTGTGTATGCGTGTAGGTGTGTCCTTTTATGTCAAGTATTGTGTGCTGAGGTCCATTCTGTTATTGATTTTTGGGTTGAGTCTATGTATAAGCAAGGTTTATTTACTCTTAAATTGACCATATTTCTCTCTCAGGTTTTAATATTGACTGTTATATTTTTGTTGGTGTCTCTGCATTTGTCAATGTGTTTTTTGAATGTGTGTTTTTAATGTGTTTTTTGAGGATGTGTGCGTGTTGAGGTGTTCTTTAATGTGAGTGTGAAATAGTTGAGTCGTACTACCAATGTTGAACTCCTTACATTTGTAGCATTCAATCCGGTATACCACAGGTGTCCACTGGCAAATGCCTGTGTCACGGATAGGGCAGATTGTCAGTGTGCATTGGTTGTTGTTGTCTCTGGATTACTTTTTCAATAGATATCTTCTCAATGAAAGGTCAGAGTGAGGTAGTTGTATGTCTAGTCCTTCCTTGCAAATGGCTCTGCAGATATCTGTGGTTATGTTTACACTGAAGTGTGGCACTTTCATGAAGCATTCTGTAATCAGAAGAAGGGAGGTAGGCATGAAGGCCAAACTCGCTATCTTCAATTTGGTATTCATACCAATCCTTACCAATGGTCATGAATCTAATATAAGCCGAGGAATCATCATCATCATCATCATCTTCATTTAACATTCATCTTCCACGCTAGCATGGGTTAGACGTGAGTTGTCCCATTTGAGGCAAGGTTGGTTGGGTGACCGTGTCTCGCTCATATAGGACTATCTGGCAGGTTTTCTACGGCTGGATGCCCTTCCTAACACCAACCACATTTACAGTGTGGAACTGGGAACTTATTACCGTGTTACCTACACAGCCACATTACAGCGTGGACTGTATGTTTTTTTTTTGTCGTGACACCTACACGATCTCAATCTCATTATCTCATTTATTTGGACTGGATGTTGTGGTACCAACTTTACAGAGAGAGGGTGGTGTTGGTGGGAGTGGGAGGATAGGGTAGGGGTAGTGTGTTGGGGTGTATATTTGGTTAAGAGGTGCCTACTGACTGTAGGTTTCGCTTTGTACATAGGCAAGGCGGGTCTTCTGTATTACTGCGTAGTGCCAAAGATCTCGGTCCAGTGACATTGTCTTAGAGAGGTGTAAGTGTGTAAGGTCGGAATTTATCAAATCGTCCCAGGTTTTTCTGGGTCTGCCTACTCCGTAACTACCATCAATTTTGATCGCCCTACACTTTTTTATACAGCTGTCGTCTTTCATGCGCATCACGTGACCATAGCAACGTAGTCTTCTCTCGAGTAAACAGCATCTGATCCCTCTTATTCCTAATTTCTCACTTAGTTCATTTATGCTTTGCCATTCACGCATATTACTATTACACATCCAATGGAGCATGCATGCTTCGTTCCTCTCCAGTCTGCGCAGGTCCTCTGCACACAATGCCCATGTCTCACTGCCATTTAGCATTGCTGTTCGTATACAGGCATCATACAATCTGCCTTTCATTTATATATATATATGACTAAAAAAAAATGAATGGTAAAATTAATGGTAAAATAGGGGACAGCTTATATTCGGAACAATATTTTGACAATTTTCATTAACTTCAAATTCTAAGTAAATATGGTGCTAAAATATTTGGAGTTCGATGAAGATATATATTAGTTTCACACTTAATATAGTAGTAAAAGTCTTAACATTCTGGATGCTAGAAAATAAAATGAGAAATTAAAGAAGAAATTGAAAGATAGAGGAGAGTGGGTAGGGGCAGAAATGAAAAAAAAATTTCTTTGAGAAAAAGCACGTCTATTCATTTCACAATGAATGGATATAAAGAGGCACTCAATATGTGTATGAAAGTGACGTCTAAACTAGTATTCTCCACTACCAACTAGCTTACCCTAAGACTCTGGCTCTCTGCTGGCCCACCTATTGTGGTGTTGTCCAGGTACCAAACGTTGAGAGGAGCGGTCATGCTCCATGCAATGCTGTCCAACCTGAGAGTGAAGAGAAGGAGGCCCAATGGATCACCCTGTTGGACGTCAGTTGAGGATGGTATTATAAGAATCTGGAGTGATTATTTCACAATAAAACACTGTATTTCTACATTTACTATATCATCATGAGTGTCATTTATGCACTGCCTTGAGAACATTCCCAACAAAATTTTTATTATTTGAACTTTTTTAAAATATAAATGTCCACAACACATAAATGCATACAAGCACACACACACGAACATGTATGCCGACTATTTTTCCCTGTGTCTTAATTATACCTTTTTTTTCAATCTTGTTTTGTTTTATTTCACTGGCTCTCTCGCTCTTCTTTTGCTCTCGCTTTCTCTTTGTCTCACTCTATCCTCTCTTTCTCAATTGTTATCTCTTCGTCCTCTTTCTAAAGTCATTAAGTAGTGGATTTGTGAAACAAAAACAATATTCAAAACAACAGTTAAAACATTTTAGATATCAAAATATTAAAACTTCGTAAATATTTTTTCCACTCATGAGAATTTCAAATCAGCACCATCTAAACATAATGTGTTGATTAGCTGCTTCTGCTTATAAACGGGGTTTGGATTTTTGTCCAATTCTCAGACATAAAATAGTGGGGATTGACTTATATTCAAGTATATACAGTATATCGCTTCCCTTCAGTCTTGTCAAGGACATGGCAACCTCCCTAGTGTTGGTGATTTACATGATAAACGCAGCCAGTATACGCGGTAAAGTGGTTGGTGATAGGAAGGGCATCCATAATGAAATTATGACTGTCACATGACCAAGTACATTAAATTTCGCATCCGTATTTGGGAATTTCTTTTGTAGCCATTTAGAGAATTTTGTGCCAAACAAAAGATAATTGTTTCTACTTTAGGCACAAGGCCAGCAATTACCCAGTGCATTACTGGTACTTTATTTTATCGACCCCGTAAGGATGAAAGGCAAAGTCAACCTCGGCGGGATTTGAACTTAGATCGTAAATGGACGTAACTATGCTGGAAAGCATGGCGTCCGACCCTCTACCGATACTGCCAATCCACCGCCCTAATGGCCAAGAAAAAGGGATGGGGAGAATTGTTCTGGTTCAGTGAATATGGCTGGGGTGTCAAAATTCAGACTCTCTATTAAAATAAAGAAAGTAGAGATATGTATCTTTATTTGTGTGCTGGTGTGTGTGTGTGTGTGTGCATGTGTGTGTGTAGGAAGATGATTCTATTAGTAGAAATGGGGGAGGGAGTTGTGTGTGTGTATGGGTGTTATATGTGTGTGTGGGAGTATGGTTAGCATTTTAAGGTGGAGAGAATATATATATTTTGTGTGTGTGTGTGTTGGAAAATGATTCCGTTAGTAGAAATGGGGGAGGGAGTTGTGTGTGTGTGGGGTGTGGTTAGCATGTTAAGGTGTTAGATTATTATCGTATGTTAAGATTTATTTAGTTCTGGATTTTTATTTTCTAAAATAGGTGTTGTGTGTGTGTGTGTGTATGTATGTGTCTGTTTGGATGGTTAGCATGTTATGGTGTTGACATAATGTATATTAAACTATATTTAATGCTGGTCTATATTTTTGAATAAACATATTTTCCTTATTTATTCGTATTTGTTCTGCTGTATTGTCAGCGCAAAGATAAAATGGGAAGACTTGGACAGTCATAATTTCATTTATAACCAATCAAATTACATTTCAGCACTGAACCAGAACAACTCTCTCCATCCCTTTTTCTTGACCATTATCTTTTGTTTGGCACAAAATTCTCTAAATGGCTACAAAAAAATTCCAAAATATGGGCGCAAAATTTAATGTACTTGGTCACGTGACAGTCATAATTTCATTTATAACCAATCAAATTACATTTATAAAAAAAGCCTCCGTGAACCACTTTTTTTTAAGTAAAAAGAAATTCAAACACAAACTGGCGCGAAAGCTGATGTGCTTATTCACGTGACTACATCACCAACCAAACTTCACTCATATATGAAAAAATAATCTGACCCCCCCCCCCCCCCCATCTTTTTTTTTTAAGGCAAATTTCACCCAACCAAATTACTTCTCTAAAAACCTAGCATTTTGAGCCACTTTTTTCCATATAAAACATAAGTAACATTCAAACACCAACCAGATGTGAGAAAAACCACAAACCCTCCATTTCAGTTCTACTTTTGAAAAGCAGAAGAACTGCGAAACTGGTAAAAGAACCAAATAAATATATTTAAAAAAAAAAAGACTCCTGTTGCATTTTCGATTTCATCTTTTTTCCTTATACTTTCACTTGTGTAGGACACCTCGATTTTTTTCATTTTGTAAAAAAGCCTCACTTTCTAATATATATATATATATATATATGTACACACACATATATCATCATCATCATCATCCTCATCATCATTTTACACCCGCTTTTCCCTGCTTGCAAGGGTGGGACGGGTCCTATTTAGCACAGCATCTCTCCACTTGTCACGTCCTTCGTCATCTCCACCGTAAGCTTCAGCGATCTGAGGTCTGCTCTCACCGGTCATCCTCCATGCGCATCACATGTCCATACCATCGCAGTCTCCTCTCCCGCACACTACAATTTATCCCTCTCAGACACAGTTTCTCTCTCAACACATCCATGCTCGGTCGATCATGCACATTGACATTGCACATCCAACAGAGCATGTTTGCCTCATTTCTCTCCAGCTGTCGCATATCCCATGCAGTTGCTGCCCATGTCTCACTACCATGCAGCATCACGCACCTCACGCAGGCATCATATAACCGGCCTTTCGTACGCAGGGAGAAACCTTTCTTCATCAGCAGAGGAAGCAGCTCCCTAAACTTCTTCCAACCCGTCCTTATTCTAGATACAATGGCCGCGGAACACCCACCCTCCCATGCTAATCTGATCACCTAGGTACCGGAAGCTATCAACCACTTCTATAGCACCCACCTGCATTTGAAAAATGTGTCTATCAATGCGACTTCTACTGTCTAATTTCCCGTACATCTACTGTATACATATTTCTCCCTACCTGTTAGTTTGCTTGCTATCCCACTACATCTCTTGTGTACCCAAGATCTGCATTGTGTGCATTTTATAGAATTTATGCCAGTTCTTTTCTGCATATCAAACTTGGCCATTTCCCTGACGGAATCAGAGTTTTGTCTTCTTTTCTACTCATCAACACTTTTGTTTTAGCTAGGTTCACTCTCAGTCCTCTTGCTTCCAACTGCTGTTTCCATAGCCAAAATTTATTCACTAGCTCCTCTACTGATTCTGCTATAAGAACCAGATCGTCAGCATAGAGAAGTTCCCATGGTCAGCTAGTCTTAAACTCCTCTGTTATGGGTTGGAGGACTATAATGAACAATAGAGGGCTGAGGACCGAACCTTGATGTACTCCTACTTGTATCTGGAATTCCTCACTAAACTCAATTCCTACCCTGACTTTACTGACAGTACCTCTGTACAAAGTTTGCACTGTCCTCACAAGCCATTCCTCAACACCCTATCAAAGGCCTTCTCTAGGTCAACAAAGGCTAAGTATAGTGGCTTATTTTTCTCTAAGAACCTCTCTTGTAATTGTCTCACCAAGAAGAAGGCATCTGTTGTACTCTTCCCAGGCACAAAACCAAACTGCATCTCATCTAGTTTGACCCTTTCTCTAATTAGTTGTGCTAATATCCTTTCTGTCACTTTCATAACCTGATCCATCAGTTTTATGCCCCTATAATTGCTTCTCTTCAGAGCATCCTCTTTACCTTTGTAGCAATTCATGAGAATACTGCTGCACCAGTCTTTGGGTATGACACCACCATAAATAGCCTGATTGATGATGCGTGCAACCAGTTTAGTGCCTACGTCCCCTGATGCCTTCAGCATCTCAGCAACTATCCCCGATGGTCCAGCAGCCTTACCATTTTTCATTTCCTTAACCGCCTCTTCGACCCTATATTCGTCAATCTCAATAGCTGGTCCCTCTGTCGGATCTACTGTGGGTAATTTCTCTCTCTCCCATTCATTCTCCACATTCATCAGTCCCTCATAATGACATTTCCAGGCCTTTTTTTTCTGATCATTCGTAACACTAAGTACACCGGCATCATTCTGAACACATTTATCTCCAACAACATCCTGATTTGCATTGACACACTGCCTTGCAATGTGGAACACCGCACGCTTCTGATCTTCCCATCACAGAACATTGGCAAACCTCCTACTCTCAGCCTCCCTGCGTGCTAAGTACACCTGAAGTCTAGATTCTCTCTTAGCGGCTGTATATCCTTCTCTACTCCCACCCTTTTTCCAAGCCTTCCATCCTAGTCTTTTGTCTCTAATGGCCCTATCTACCATGCTGTTCCACCACCAGGTCACTCTCTATCTAGTTGGAGCTCTGCTGCAGCCACAAGTTTCATCAGTAGCCTGTAGTAAGTTGTCACATAAGAAATTCCAGTTATCATCTATGTCATACGACTCTAAATCGTCTTCTTTTTCGTCATACACATCTTGAAGGGCTTTCTTAAATTTGTATTTTAGTGAAAGGTCTTTTGGCTTCCAGACCTTTTTTCTCCACACCTTCCTGTATGTTTCATTCCGTCTCTTGCTTACTGAGATATCACTAACAACTAACCTATGCTATAAGGTACATTCTCCCCCAGGGTATGCCTTGGTATTTGACACCATTTGCCTGTCCCGCTGCCTAACTAGTAAGAAGTCAATCTGGCTTATGTGCTCACCTGATTTGTAGGTTATTAAGTGGTTGGCAGGTTTCTGGAAGTTAGTGTTGCAAATAGTCAGTGTATTTGCATCACAAAATTCAAGAAGTCTAACTCCTTCTTCATTTCTTGAGCCGTAACTGTGCCCACCATGTACCCAAGTGTAACCATCCTGGAGCTGTCCAAAATGACCATTGAAGTCCCCTGCTAGCATAACGATGTCTCCGTCCTCTGTCATTGCGGTTGTTTGTAAAAGTTGCTCGTAAAAGCAGTCTTTCTCTTCTTTACCTAGGCCTGGCTGGGGAGCATAGGCAGAGATAATTGTCAGTAGTCTCCTGCCTACAACTAATCTAAGCTTAATTATTCTATTATTAGCTCGAACTACCTGTATTGTCTTATCGATCCATCTCTCAGCCAACAAAATGCCTACTCCCCCTAACCCATCATCCTTACCTACCCAGAAAAGCTTATAAGTAAGATGTTTGCCTGCGGTTAGTCTTGCAGAGGCACCTCTCCATCTCACCTCTTGCACGCAGCACACATCTACATGCCTTCTCTCCAGCATCTCTGCTATTTCACCAGATCTACCTGAGAGAGTGCCAACATTAAGTGTTGCAACTCTGAGATGCAACGTCTTCATATTCTTGTTCCTTTTCCTGTAATGCGATTGCTTGAAGATGGTGGGGGATTCTCGTACATGGCCGCACCAGCCACCCCACTACCATCCGCAGCCCTAACATGGTTAGTGTTATTGCTGTTTACACAGTGTTATTGTTTACACAGTTATTGCGATATATATTTGTTGTTGTGCTCATAATTGTTTTGGCATTGATACACTGGTTGTATGCCCTTCCTAACACTAGTGCCACTTTACAGCATAGACTGGATGCTTTTATTCGTGCCACCAGCACTAGAGAGGATGTCTTACTGGACTCATGGGCGCTCTCTACCCCTCCATTTTACAGCATGGTCATAACAATAATAACAATAATAATAACATTATTAATAATTATTAATTAATGCAATTGTGCAATGCCTGTGAGTGAAGAATATTTTTAAAGTGAGGAAAGACTGTGCACTGAGCCAATCCCACTCTCTGAGCGACAGTAGCTATAACCCGAAAAGAAGAAAAGATCAACATCATCAGTAACTACTGAGCCGCAGGTTTTATGTCAGAGTTAACCCAGTTTCCTGAGATGCCTTCTCCTAGAAGAATGCCCTGACAAGGGCTAAGGGTCCTTTTCTCCCAGTGGTTTAACTGCGCGATCGGGTATCCAGCCTGATTATTTCTATGTCCCCGCGCAAAATAAAAAAAAAAAAATATTAATCAATTAATGACACTCATACGTACAACACACACACACACTCACTCACACACCAACACTCATGCATACAAACACACACACGCCACTCACTTACACACACACACTCACTCACATACCAACACTCATGCATACAAACACACACACCACTCACACACACATATATATATATAATTGGTGGTAACACTAAGACAGCGTCTAAGCATAATGAGGTGAATATTGAAACATATATGATACGTTTACTTACAATAAACATATGGGCAGCCTTAATGCCGAAGAAAATTATTTTTCTATAACGAAACGAAACAAAACAAAACGAAACGAAAAATATTTTATATTTCTCTATTTTCCTCTGTGAATATATTACAGAGTTGCCAGTAAGTTCTGAGAATATCAGACAACACTGTTTCAAGATTTGTAAATCTTTCATCAGTGACACTCACTCAAAAGGTACTGGTATGAAATAGTAAATAGAAAATATCAGCTGGAAATAGTAATTTGCATATAGTGTGAGCTGGGTTGGTTATATTTAATCATAACAGAGGTGTATATGAAAACATATAAACATATTTAATACGTTTATATACAATAAACATATGGATAGCTTTTACTGCTGAAGAACAGTATCTTTCTGTAACACATATACACACACACATACATACATACATAATTACATTTATTTATGCACACATATATATAATATTCATACAGACAGTATTATCTTCAGACAATAAGACCATTTGCCTATCACTCTGCCTATCAATCTGCCTATCTATAAAGAGAGACATTTATATATACGTGTAAATATATATTTACACATACATATATATCTTTCCAGGTTTACATTTTATCTTCTGCCAACATATATATCTACCTACTTATCTATCTAACTGTTTATCTATGCAAAAAAGCCATGTTTATATATGTATGCATATATTTATTTATACATACTTATATATTTACACATACATTTTCATCATCATCATCGTTTTTACATCCATTTTTCCATGCTTGCATGGGTTAACAGGTCTCACAACGTCTCTCCACTCATCAGGCTCCTCCGTCATCTCCTCTATGAGTCTCAGCAATTTGAGATCAGTTCTCACCCTGTGTCGAGCTCTTCCTTAGTCTACCTCTACTGCAGCTACTATCCACTGATATCTCCTAGCACCTCTTCACCCAGCGACTGTCATCTATGTGCATCACATACCAATGCTGTCGTCTCTCTTGCATACAACTTCGGATTCCTCTTAAATCTATTTTCTTTCTCAGTTCCTCCAAGCTCTGCCTTTCTCTCACATTACACATTCAATGAAGTATGGTTGTTTCATTATTCTCCAGCATACGCATATCCTCGGCAGTCACTGTCGCCCATGTTTCACTACCATGCAGCATTGCATTTTGCACACAGACTTCATACCGTCGTTCTTTTGTATGTAAGGAGAAACCTTTTGTTCTCAACAGTGGGAGTAGCTCTCTAAACTTCTTCCATCCTATCCTTATTTTAGCTATTATGCTCTGAGAACACCTTCCTTCACTGCTAATTAAGTCACCTAGGTAGCAGAAGCTATCAACCACTTTTATGGATCCTTCCTGTGATTTCAAGAGGTTTATATCACTGCCGCTCTTCCCTTCAATTTCCCCTGTGCATCTACATACAAAGTCTTCCTTTCCTGTTATCTCGCCATATCTCATGTGTATCCAAGGCTTATATTGGGAGTTTATGCCTACTCCTTGTCTGCATCTTGAGCAGAGCCACTTCCCTGAAAGCGATCAGGGTTCTATCTTCTTTCCTACTTACTAGCATTTTAGTTTTGGTTAAGTTTACTCTTAGACCTTTTGATTCTAAATTCTGTTTCCATAGTCAGAACCTATTCTCTAGTTCTTTTATGGAGTCAGCTATGAGGACCAAATCATCTGCATAGAGAAGTTCCCATTTTAAACTTCTCTGATGAATAGTAGTGGGCTAAGAACCAAACCTTGATGAGCTCCTTCCTGTACCTTGAATTTCTCACTAAACTCATTTCCTATTCTCACTTTACTAACAGCTCCTCTATACATGGCTTGCATTGCTCTCACAAACCATTCTTATACACCTAATTTCCTTAAGGACCACCAGATATTTGATAGAGGTACTCTGTCAGAGGCCTTTTCTAGATCAACAAAAGCTAAATATAATCGCTCATTCTTGTCTATGAACTTCTCTTGTAATTGTCTTACTAAAAATAAGGCATCTGTAGTACATTCCCCAGGCATTAAACCAAACTGCATCTAATCTAATTTCACTCTTTCCCTAATTAGCTCTTTCCATCACATTCATAACTTGGCTCATTAGTTTTATTCTTCTATAGTTGCTCCTTTCTAGAGCATCACCTTTGCCCTTGTAACATTTTACAGTTGTACTGCTGCGTCAGTCATTGGGTTTGACACCTTTCTGTATTATCTGATTGACTATGTGGGTTACTAGTTCGACTCCTACTTCTGATGCTTTTAACATCTCAGCATCTATCTCTGACTGTCCTATAACTTCTTGATTGCTTCTTTGTGCCTATACCTGTTAACTTCAATAGCTGGTCCTTCTATTGGGTAATTTGGGAGTAGTCTTTCCCCCTCCCATCCATTCTCAGCATTCATCAGTTTCTCATAGTAACATTTCCAGGCCTCTTTCTTTTGGGCATTACTGGTGCTAAGTGTACCAGTGTCATTTCTAACACATTTTTGTCCAACAACATTCTGATTCACGCTCACACACTGCCTTACAATGCAGAACACTTCACATTGTTGATCCTTATGTCTCAAGACATTGGTAAACTTTATTTTTTCAGTCTCTCTCCGAGCTGCATACACCTGTTGTTCAACTTCTCTCTTAGCTACCTGGCACCGGTCTCTGTTACCCCTATTTTACCAGATTTTCTGCACCTGTCTCTTAGATGGTTCTATCCACTGTGCTATTCCTCCACTAGGTCACCCTCTGTCTGGCTGTTGTTTTACTCCAGCCACAAGTCTCATCAGTCATTGACAAAAGGTTGTCATGCAAACATTTCCAATTGTCCTCTATGTTACCCCTTTCATCAAATGCAACCCATAAGGCTTTTCTAAACTTATATGTAACCAAAAGGTCCTTTAGCTTCCACACCCTCTATTTCCATGTTTTCCAGCATATATTGTTCTGTCTTGTTTTTAATCTGATGTCACTAATAACTAACTTGTGTTGGGCAACTCATTTTGCCCCAAAGAAGGCCTTAGCATTTATTATACTCCATTTATCTAGTTGTGTTACAAGTAAGAAATCAAACTAGCTTGTGTGTTTGCCTGATTGGTATGAAATTAGGTGGCTGGCTGGCTGGTTTCCTGAAATTTGTGTTGCAAATAGTTAGTTCATTTGCATCACATAATTCCAGGAGCCTCGCTATCTCTTCATTTCTTAAGCTATAACCATAGCTACCGTGAACTCAATTGAATCCATCCTGATTCTATCCAGCATGTCCATTGAAGTCGCCTATCAAGATGAAGTCTCTTTCATCAATAGCTGAGGATGTCTGTAAAAGTTCCTCATAGAACTTGTCCTTTTGTTCTTTACTCAGTCCTGCCTGTGGTGCATAGGTAGATGTAATTGCCACAATTCTATTTCCTACAGCTATTCAAAGATAGATAATTCTGTCACTTACTCTAACTGCTTCTATCACCTTATCTATCCATTTCTTGGCAAGCAGAATGCCTACACCACCTACCCCATCATCATTTCCTGCCCAGTAAAGTTTGTATCTAATACACATATATTTATACGTACATATGTATTTATGTAGACGGCGAATTGACAGAGTCATTAGAACGTCGGAGAGAATGCTTTAAGGTATTCACTCCAGCTCTCTGCTCTCTGAGTTCAAATCCTGCCGAGGTCAACTTTGCCTTTCATCCTTTCAAGGTCGATAAAAAAAAGTACCAGTCAAGTACTGGGGTGGATTCTTCCTCTATACCTCTTTTTCATTTCCTCTTTCTCACTTTCTCTGGAAGAAATCTGCTGTACTCAGCCCTAAACATGCATATTATCTTCAAACAATAAAAGCCACCCATGAAGCACAAATCCCAATAGGAATCCAAAGATAGACAGATAGATAGGTAGAACAAGTCATCATAATTTAATGGGTATATGTTTGGTAATGATTACAGAAAATGTGGAAGAAAAATATTTCAAGTTATTTAAATGAATCTGAAATGAAATAGGGCAATGATGAGAGTGGCAAGAGGAGACTAAAGGACTTAAACCAGTGGTTCTCAACCTTTTGTGCACCATGCCCCACCTCAACATCTAAAAAAATTGTTATGTCCCCCTTTGACATGAAAACAGCAATGATCAACTGCAAAGTGTAAACAAATTGGTCTATAAGTGGTACCAAATGCACAATAACATATGGAGGAGGTGAGACAGGAGTTTCTGACAGTAATGTGCACCAAAGTTTCCTTGGTGTAAAAGTAATAAAGTAAAACCTAAGCTTTGTTCTCATTAACATCATTTTCAAATGGCCCCCTTAGATATTCAAATTGCTCCCCTGTGGGGTGTGTGCCCTACATTGGGAATCACAGACTTAAACATAGAATATTATAATCAAAGAGTTATTAAATTAAATATCTTATTTTTACTATAAACCACCTTCAATTTTGACAGGTACTATGTTAGTGTATCATCATCATCATCATCATCGTTGTTTCTCAAGGTATCTGCACAGTAGGACTGGATCTAGAAGCATGTGGTTGTGAAGTGAACTGTCATGCCTGCACTTAGATATTGATATATTATGATATATATATGTATATATATATATATATATATATATATATATATATATATATATATATATATATGTGTGTGTGTGTGTGTGTGTGTGGGTGTGTGTGTATATATTGCGCAAAGTTCCTGAGAACACATCTTGACATTTTGGTTTTAAATTTAAAAGATCTGGAGAAATAGTCAGGTAGTCAAGGGTTTTGGGACCTTAGATTTCAAAGGTTTGTTTAAAACAGCAGCCATTGAAATAATCTGTGATGGTTAGCTGTTGGCTGACATTTAACTTTGGAGATTTATATGGATGATGGAAGATGTTAAGATGTTGTTTAGTTCTAGTTGACAGCAGATAATGTTGGTAGTAAATACATATCCTCTTAGCTTCTTACAGATGTATAATAACACACACATGCGCTCACAAGTATAGCTCTTTATACAAAAGTTTTTTTTTTCCATTTCAGGTAGATGCGCTTCATCATCCACTTTTCTAAAAAAATATATCATACACAAAACATCAGCATCAACAGTTTTCCAAGAGATGGCAACATGAATGGATCTGTTATTTTTCTCTAAAAACATTTTTTCCAATTCCACCCCGCCCGTCCCTTCAATCTTTCTCATTCTTTCTTCTGATGAAGAGTGGCATCCGAAACATTAAGACCCTCTTCCTGCTATTTCAAGCATTAACCTAATATATTCCTTCCATATACTGTACCGATTGTGTTGTTATTTCTGTTTACCTTTTACACACACACATATATATGTATATATATATATATATATATATATATATATATATATATATAATTCCAAACATGGAAGCAGAGACTAGAAAGAAACGGTCTCAAAGTCAACCTGATAAAGACTAAGGTCCTCATAAGTAGGCGAGAAAACAGAACCCAGATCCCCTCAGGGAAATGGCCTTGCTCAGTATGTATGAAAGGTGTAGGTAGGAACTCCATTCTCTGCCCCAAAGGCAAACAATGGGTACACAAGAGATGTAGTGGAATCTCAGGAAGCTTAGCTAAGAATGTAGGCTTTACATGTAGCAGCTGTGCTGGGACAGCAAGCAGCAAACAGCCACAGGAAACAAGTACCACCAATCTCTGGGAGGGCTCTGTAGAAACAGTAGACAGCTTCTGCTACCTAGGTGACCAAATTAACAGTGGAGGTGGGTGTTCGGAAAGTACAATAACCAGGGTAAGAACGGGGTGGAAGAAATTCAGAGAGCTACTGCCACTGCTAGCTGCAAAAGGCTTTTCGCTCAAAATGAAAAGCAGACTGTATGATGCATGCATACAAACAGCAATGTTACATGGTAGTGAGACCTGGGCACTGAAGGTGGAAGACTTGCATAGATTAAAAAGAAACGAAGCCTGCATGCTCCGATGGATGTGTAATAGTAATATATGCGAACAGCAAAGCATAAATGAATTGAGCATAAGAGGAATCAAATGCTGTGTGCAGGAGAGGAGGTTGCGTTGGTATGGACATGTGATGCGTATGAGGGATGACAACTGCATAAAAAGGTGCAGAGCACTAGAAGTCGATGGAAACCGCGGAGTGGGGAGACCCAAGATGACCTGGGATGAGGTCATAAAAGCCGACCTTACCCAATTGCACCTCTCAAAGGCGATGACACATGGCCGTGACCTCTGGCGTCACGCAGTAATACAGTAGACCCGACTTCCTACGTGTATAAACCGAAGCTGAAGCATATAGACAATATTCTCTCCCCCCTCCCCCCACACCCTCCCCCACACCCTCCCACTGCAAGGTGGTCGTGGAGGTGCCACAGCAAAAAAGCACCCAGCCCACACTGTAAAGTGGACGTGTAGGCGTCATGGAAAAAAAGCACCCAGCATTCTGTAAATGAGGTTGGTGTTAGGAAGAGCATCCAGCTGTAGTAATCAAGCCAGTATGAGCAAGACAAGGTCAGCCGACCGGACATTGCCCACAACAGGACAACCCGTCTAACTCATGCTAGAGTGGAAGAACGGACGTAAAACGGTGATGATGATGATGATGATGATATATATATATTTTGCTTTTATCCTTCTATGTTGTTTACTTGTCCCCCTCGCTTTACGCGATTTACTGGTCCCAATAACTTTTTTTAGTTATTGCTCGCACCAACCTGAAGTATATGATTTTTAATGCAATGAAATACCAATGATGGTTGGAAAATCACTGACGAAGGACTATTTTTATCATATGTAACCCATGTGCAACCACGCAATATTCTTCTTTCTTCTCATGTTTTTATATATATATATATATATTTTATATATATATATATATATATATATATATATATATATATATACAGTAAAGAAGAACAGATAGAGACATTTAACGTAGAAGAGAACTGGGAGTTCCTAAAAAATAACTTACTAGAGGCGACGGATGAGGTTTGTGGCTGGAGTAAGACCTCAAGCAGGAGGAGAGTGACTTGGTGGTGGAACAATAAGGTAGATGAAGCAGTCAAGGCCAAGAGACAGGCATGGAAAGAATGGAAGAACGGGGGGAGCAGGGTACATTACATAGAGACCAAGAGGGAAGCTAGGCGACAAGTATACTTAGCTAGGAGGGAAGCAGAGGATAGAAAATTCAAGCATGTTTTACAACGTGAGGACCAGAAACAGGAGGTATTCAAGATTGCGAGGCAGTGTGTCAGAGATAGTTGTGATGTCATTGGAGAGAAGTGTATCCGGAATGATAAAGGTGAGCTTGCCCTCACAAGTGCTGAGAAGAAAGATGCATGGAAGAGTCATTATGTTAGATTACTAAATGAGGAGAATGCATGGGAAGAAGAGACCCTACCCCACGTAGACCTTATAGAGGGACCAGCAGTACAAGTCAGCGGCAGCGTAGTAAGTAAGGCAATCAGAGATATGAAGATAGGGAAGGCAACCGGTCCATCGGGTATAGCTGCCGAGATGCTGAAGGCATCTGGGTCTGTAGGTCACACTATAACCACACGTATCGTTAACCAGGTAATACTAGAGGGGGCCATACCAAAAGATTGGTGCAGTAGCATCATTGTCAACTGCTACAAAGGTAAAGGCGATGCACTAGATAGAGGAAACTATAGAGGTATAAAGTTGATGGACCAGGTCATGAAAGTAACAGAAAGAGTTATAGCACAGCTGATTAGGGACCGGGTGAATATAGACGAGATGCAATTTGGGTTTGTTCCAGGGAAAGGCACCACTGATGCGCTCTTCCTTGTGAGGCAATTACAGGAAAAGTACCTAGCTAAAAGTAAGCCACTCTACTTGGCATTTGTCGACCTTGAGAAAGCCTTTGACAGAGTTCCACGTGCAGTAATCTGGTGGGCTCTTAGAAAACTAGGAGTAGATGAATGGCTTGTGAAAGCGGTACAAGCCATGTATAGGGGAGCAGTCAGCAAAGTTAGGATTGGCAATGAGTATAGCGAGGAATTTAGCGTACAGGTTGGGGTCCACCAGGGCTCTGTTCTTAGCCCTCTCCTGTTCATCATAGTCCTGCAGGCAATAACGGAGGAGTTTAAGACCGGATGCCCATGGGAACTCCTGTATGCTGATGACCTCGCACTCATAGCTGAATCTATGGTAGAACTAGAGAATAAATTCCAAACCTGGAAGCAGGGACTAGAGAGAAAGGGCCTCAAAGTCAACATGACAAAGACTAAGGTCCTTATAAGTAGACGAGAAAACAGAACCCAGATCCCCTCAGGGAAATGGCCTTGCTCAGTATGTAGGAAAGGTGTAGGTAGGAACTCCATTCTTTGCCCCAAATGCAAACAATGGGTACACAAGAGATGTAGCGGGATCTCAGGAAGCTTAATTAAGAATGTAGGATTCACATGCAGCAGCTGTGCTGAAACAGCAAGCAAACAGCCACAGGAAACAAGTACCACCAATCTCTGGGAGGGCCCTGTAGAAACAGTAGACAGCTTCTGCTACCTAGGTGACCGAATTAGCAACGGAGGTGGGTGCTCAGAAAGTACAATAACTAGGGTAAGAACGGGATGGAAGAAGTTTAGGGAACTACTACCACTGCTAGCTGCAAAAGGCTTCTCCCTCAGAATGAAAGGCAGACTGTATGATGCGTGTATCCGAACAGCGATGTTGCATGGTAGTGAGACCTGGGCGCTGAAGGTGGAAGACTTACGTAGATTAGAGAGAAACGAAGCCTGCATGCTCCGATGGATGTGTAACAGTAATATACGTGAACGACAAAGCATAAATGAATTGAGAGAGAGACTGAGCATAAGAGGAATCAAATGCTGCGTGCAGGAGAGGCGGTTACGCTGGTATGGACATGTGATGCGTATGAAGGATGACAGCTGCATAAAAAGGTGCAGAGCACTAGAAGTTGATGGAAACCGCGGAGTGGGGAGACCCAAGATGACTTGGGATGAGGTGATAAAAGCCGACCTTACCCAACTACACCTCTCAAAGTCAATGACACACGACCGTGACTTCTGGCGTCACGCAGTAATACAGGGTACCCGACCTCCCATGGGTACATGCTGAAGCATATAAACAATATGCCCCCCCCCCCCACCGCAAGGTGGTCGTGGAGGTGCCACGGCAAAAAAGCACCCAGCCCACACTGTAAAGTGGACGTGTAGGCGCCACGAAAAAGCACCCAGCACTCACTGTAAATGAGGTTGGTGTTAGGAAGGGCATCCAGCTGTAGAAATCAAGCCAGATCAGTTCCTGTATGAGCAAGGCATGGTCAGCCGACCAGACACTGCCCACAACAGGACAACCCGTCTAACCCATGCTAGCGTGGAAGAACGGACGTAAAACGGTGATGATGATGATGTGATGATGATATATATATATATATATATATATTTATATATATATATATATATATATATCACATGGATATATGCATAACACACACAAACATATATATATATATATATATATATATATATATATATATATATATCATTAAATTAATCGACCAGGTCATGAAGGTCACGGAAAAAGTTATAGCGTAACTAATCAGAGAGCGAATTGATCTAGATGAAATGCAGTTCGGGTTTGTGTCAGGAAAAAGTACCACAGGCGCTCTTTTCATTGTACGACAACTACAGGAGAAGTACCTAGCTAAAAGTAAACCCCTATACTTAGCTTTCGTCGACTTCGAGAAGGCCTTCGACAGAGTCCCCCGTTCCATTATCTGGTGGGCTCTTAGAAAACTAGGTGTTGATGAATGGCTTGTGAGAGCTATACAAGCCATGTATAAAGAAACAGTTAGCAAGGTTAGAATTAACAACGAATATAGTGAAGAGTTTAGTGTAAAAGTTGGTGTTCATCAGGGCTCTGTTCTTAGCCCCTTACTATTTATTATTGCCCTCCAGGCTATAACAGTGGAGTTCAAGACCGGCTGCCCATGGGAACTCCTATACGCAGATGATCTAACGCTCATAGCTGAATCAATGGCCGAGCTAGAGAAGAAATTCCAAACATGGAAGCACGGCCTAGAATCAAAAGGCCTTAAAATTAACCTAGCTAAGACTAAAGTTCTAGTTTGTAAGAAAGAAAATAAGGCGGCGGTCCCCTCCGGGAAGTGGCCATGCGCAGAGTGTAGGAAAGACGTAGGTAGAAATTCCATTTTGTGTCCCAAATGCAAAGTTTGGGTGCATAAAAGATGTAGTGGGATCACAGGTAAGCTAACTAAGAACATAGATTTTACATGTGGCCGGTGTTCTGGGGATATAAGTAGCAGCAAGTGCCCACAAAATACTAGCTCTTTCAACTGCGCAGAGGGTTCTATAGAAATAGTGGACAGCTTCCGTTACCTGGGTGACAAAATCAGCAGTGGGGGAGGGTGCTCTGAAAGTACAGTAGCTAGAGTCAGAACTGGGTGGAAAAAGTTCAGAGAGCTTATACCACTATTAGCCGCTAAAGGGTTCTCCCTAAAAATGAAAGGCAGGCTGTACGATGCCTGCATACGAACAGCAATGTTGCATGGCAGTGAGACCTGGGCATTGTGTGCAGAGGATATACGCAGACTAGAGAGAAACGAAGCTTGCATGCTCCACTGGATGTGTAATAGTAATATACGTGAACGACAAAGCATAAACGAACTAAGGAAAAAATTAGAAATAAGAGGGATCAGATGTTGTTTACTAGAGAGAAGGCTACGTTGGTATGGTCACGTGATGCGCATGAAGGATGATAGCTGTATAACAAAGTGCAGGGCAATAAAGATAGACGGTAGCCACGGAATAGGCAGACCCAGAAAAACCTGGGACGAGCTAATAAACACCAACCTCACACACTTACACCTCACCAAGACAATGTCACTGGACCGAGACCTTTGGCGGTACTCAGTAATAGAGAAGACCCGCCTTGCCAGTAGGCATCTCTAACAAAATACACCCCGTCCCACCACCACCACCCCCACCCCATCCACACCGCCCCGTTCTATGTAAAGTTATGTTGGTGCCGCGCCATCCAGGCCGAAACAAATGAGATCGTGTAGGTGTCACGACAAAAAAACACACAGTCCACGCTGTAATGTGGCCGTGTAGGCAACACGGTAAAAACCTCCCAGTCCCACACTGTAAATGTGGTTGGTGTTAGGAAGGGCATCCACTGTAGAAAACCTGCCAGACAGTCCTATGCGAGCAAGACAATCACTCTTGCCTCAAGTGGGACTACCCCCGTCCAAACCCATGCAAGCGTGGAACACGGACGTTAAACGTTGATGATGATGATGATGATGATATATATATCACATGGATATATGCATAACACACACAAACATTGATAATTTACATAATAAACCTTTAAAAAAACACACAGATTTAAACATACACATACACCCACACATAATATCTACACTAATACACATATATTTCACTTTGCGTCCCAAAATCGTTACCAAGATTACCTAACGGTTTGTCTTGTCTACTCTCATTATTTTCGTTTTTTTACTATGGACTACCTTTCATTCTCTATATCTATCCTTTGTGATCCTGTCTCTATTTTTGTACTCCTGAAGAAGGGCTAAAGCGCAACACGTCAAACTTTCTTTGCCCTTTTCCATATAAAGCGTGAACTAATAAGACTTTTGTACCTCTGCTTTGTCGTTTCCTTGATCTATCTATCTATCTATCTATTTCTATATATATATTACATGAATTACATCAATATTTAAAAAATATATATATATATATATATATATTTTTAAAATATTGATGTAATTCAATTCAAGAACTCAGCGTGCATTTTCAGGAGTGACAGAGTATTTTTAGAATAAGGAAATACAAAGATTAGATGATAAAGTCCTTTATTGATAAGGCCGGTATATGTATTTTGAGGATGACAAATTGTTATGTAATACAGTGTAGAAGCTAGTGCCATGGTCTATTGCGCTGCATTGCATAACCATTTCTCATCCTTGAAATACGTATAACAACCTTATCAATAAAGGACTTTATCGTCCAAACTCTGTATTTCCTTATACTCTCTCTCTCTCTCATATTCTCATATATCATATATACATATATATATATATATATATATATATATATATATATATATATATATATATATATACTTAGCTTTTGTTGACTAGGAGAAAGCATTTGACAGAGTCCCCCCCTTAGAAAACTAGGAGTTGATGAATGGCTTGTGAGAGCTATACAAGCCATGTATAAAGAAACAGTCAGCAAGGTTAGAATTAACAACGAATATAGTGAAGAATTTAGCGTAAAAGTTGGTGTTCATCAGGGCTCTGTCCTTAGCCCCGTCCTATTTATTATTTCCCTTCAGGCTATAACAGAGGAGTTCAAGACCAGCTGCTCATGGGAACTCCTATACGCAGATGATCTAACCCTCATAGCTGAATCGATGGCTGAACTAGAGAAGAAATTCCAAACATGGAAGCATGGCCTAGAATCAAAAGGCCTTAAAGTTAACTTGTCTAAGACTAAAGTTCTAGTATGTAGGAAGGAAAATAGGGCACAGGTCCCCTCTTGCAAATGGCCATGCTCAGTGTGTAGGAAAGGAGTAGGCAGAAATTCCATTTTATGTCCCAAATGCAAAGTATGGGTGCATAAAAGATGTAGTGGGATCACAGGTAAGCTATCTAAGAACGTAGATTTTATATGTGGCCGGTGCTCAGGTGCAATAAGTAGCAAGCGCCCACAGGATACTAGCTCCTTCTATTGCACAGATAGCTCTATAGAAACAGTAGACACTTTCTGTTACCTGGGTGACAAAATCAGCAGTGGTGGAGGGTGCTCAGAAAGTACAGTAGCCAGAGTCAGAACGGGATGGAAAAAGTTCAGAGAGCTTATACCACTATTGGCCGCTAAAGGTTTCTCTCTAAAAATGAAAGGCAGACTGTATGATGCCTGCATACGAACAGCTATGTTACATGGCAGTGAGACATGGGCATTGTGTGCAGAGGATCTGCGCAGACAGGAGTATACAAAAGTGCAGGGTGATCAGAATTGATGGAAGTTACGGAGTAGGCAGACCCAGAAAAACCTGGGACGATTTGATAAATTCCTACCTTACACTCTTACACCTCTCTAAGACAATGTCACTGGACCGAGATCTTTGGCGCTACGCAGTAATACAGAAAACCCGCCTTACCTAAGTACAAAGCGAAACCTACAGTCAGTAGGCACCTCTTGATCAAATATACACCCCCTCCCACTACCCCAACTACCCCATCCCCACCCCTATCAACACCACCCCTTTCTCTGTAAAGTTATGTTGGTACCACAACATCCAGTCCTAAATAAATGAGGTCGTGTAGGTGTCACGACAAAAAAACACAGTCCACGCTGTAATGTGGCCGTGTAAGTAACACGGCAAAAACCTCCCAGTCCCAACTGTAAACGTGGTTGGTGTTAGGAAGGGCATCCAGCCATAGAAAACCTGCCAGACAGTCCTATACGGGCGAGACGACCAATCTTGCCTCAAGTGGGACAATTCCCGTCTAAACCCATGCTAGAGTGGAAGATAGTCGTTAAACGATGATGATGATGATGATATATATATATATGTTTGTTTCTACTTTTGGCACAAGGACAGCAATTACCCAGTACATTACTGGTACTTTATTTTATCGACCCCGTAAGGATGAAAGGCAAAGTAACCTCGGCAGGATTTGAACTCAGACCATAAAGGGCCGTAACTCTTTGCTGTAAAGCATGGCGTCCGACCCTCTACAGATACTGCCAATCCACCGCCTAATATATATATTGTAACTGTAATTTATATGACCACTATTGAGATGGTGGTGGTAATGGGGGTGGCATTGATGATAATAATGGTGGTGGCAGCGGTGGTGGTGGTGGTGGTGGTGGAGATGATAGTAATGATGGAAATGTTGATAATGATTAAAATTTAAATCAAATTGAAACAAGAAAAATGAAATAATTAGCAATTAACAAATCTTTAGATATTTTGGTCTTTTTTAAAATAACAGTGTACTTATCTTTGTAAAACATCTAGATCATTATATATGGAGTTAATCATCAATTAAATCGAGCAAAACCATTTTGCTGGTTTGAGAAGATGTGTGTGTGTGTGTGTAAACTTGTCTTGTACATCGCCTTTCTTTATTTCCTTCTTCCAGTCACTTCTGTGTGCGAGTGCACTTCTTGTCCTCCTCTTTCAATCTTTTCTCTATTTCATCTGCCTGTCACCTACCTTTTGGATTGTCTCTCTCTGTTGACCACTAGTTGCTGGTCTCTGTTCACTGAGACATTTTTGCCCATCGCTGTCTTTGACAGCATTTAGCTGTTTTAACACTTTAGTGTTTACATTACCCTATATATACTACTGTATTTTTGTGGTAAAGGTTTTATCTTACATAATTATCTCAAATAATATTGAATCTATGAGATTTTGATGTTATTTATTTTGAGAACAATACCTTAACATAAGTAAGAGTGGCCAATTATGGCCAGTATGAACAGAATGAGGTGAGATAATTCTGGCTAGATACAGCTGGTTTAAATACTAAAGGGTTAACGACTATTCTAGCGATGATTTTTCTCATGTTTATATGTATTCAATCTTAGTGAAGTATTAGGTGATGCTGGTGAGAGTACTTGGCTATTCTAGCACATCAGTCTCACTATCATCTGTGTCACCAGTGACCATAACATACATGTTTGTCGTAACCTCCAAAGCTGTTAGAGAGGAAACACTACCATACCTTATTGTAGTGTCTAATTGTTGGTAGCTCATCTTACTGAAATATCAGGTGATACTGGCAAGGGTGCTTAGCTGTTCCTCCAGCTTAGCCTTGCCATCATCATCAATAATAACATGATTTTGTTTGCTTCAAAAATTCTTTAGGGGATAACAGCAACATTTCTTATTGCTGTATGTAATTATTGGTGGCTTACCTTACTCATTTTTTCTTTAATGTCTACTTATGTTGATTGTATTTGTGAGAGTGTTTGACTATTCCGGTGCCTCAGGTTCGCTATCATTCGTGGTCAATGAATATATTTTTTAATATAAAGCTACTAACCAGCAACGTTACAAAGTTACTTAGCAAGATTTTCATGTTTACTGCACCAATAATGCAACTGGCAACATTTCATAGCTAGTTAGCAGCAACATTCTGATGTGTACTGCACCAATAATGCAACTGGCAACATTTCATAGCTAGTTAGCAGAAACATTTTCATGTTTACTGCACCAATAATGCTGCTGGCAACATTTCATTGCTATTGAGTGGCAACATTCTGATGTGTACTGCACCAATAATGCAATTGGCAACATTTCATAGCTAGTTAGCAGAAACATTTTCATGTTTACTGCACCAATAATGCTGCTGGCAACATTTCATTGCTATTGAGTGGCAACATTCTGATGTGTACTGCACCAATAATGCAATTGGCAACATTTCATAGCTAGTTAGCAGCAACATTTTCATGTGTACTGCACCAATAATGCAATTGGCAACATTTCATAGCTAGTTAGCAGCAACATTTTCATGTGTACTGCACCAATAATGCAACTGCCAATATTTCATAGCTACTTAACAGCAATACTTTCATGCATACTGCACCAATAATGCAATTGGCAACATTTCATAGCTAGTTAGCAGCAACATTTTCATGTGTACTGCACCAATAATGCAACTGGCAACATTTGAAAGATACTGAATAGTAACATTTTCATGTTTGCTGCACCAATGATGAAACTGGCAACATTTAGTGTTTCAGATTGCTTCTTAAGCATTTAGAAGGTCACACCCATTACCTGTTGTAGTGTGTCTTTTCCTTTGTTCTCTTTTCTTACTAACCTATTTTTATAAAATGGTTTCAATTGCTAAATAAATATCAAATAACTTGTTTTTAAAATGCATATTATAAAAAATAATTTTAAATATGAAAATTAGTTTAACATAATTCTCTCCCCTGCATATCAAAGTTGCTATCATTAATATTTGAATAATAAAGGGCGGTGGATTGGCAGTATCGGTAGAGGGTCGGACGCCATGCTTTCCAGCATAGTTACGTCCCTTTACGATCTGAGTTCAAATCCCGCCGAGGTTGACTTTGCCTTTCATCCTTACGGGGTCGATAAAATAAAGTACCAGTAATGCACTGGGTAATTGCTGGCCTTGTGTCTAAAGTAGAAACAATTAATATTTGAATAATAAACAATTGATTTTTTTTGTTTTATTATTTTGTTCTTTTACTGGTTTCAGTCATTAGACTGTGGCCATGCAGGGCACTTCCTTGATATGATTTAGTAGATCATATCGACCCAAGTGCCTTTTTTTTATTTTCAAATCTGGTGCATATCTTATCGACCTCACTTTGTTCAACTGCTAAGTTAAGGAGCATAAACATAGATACAAATACACACACTAACATATTATATATATATATATAGATATAAATATAAGTATGTATACGTACATACATATATGTATACAGAAGTACAGTAGTATGTATATATATATACATACATGCATACATATATATATGTATGTATGGATTCACCAAACATTTATTATAATGCTCGGTGTGTTTGTAAACAAACATCCCAAATTAAGCCGTACAGTGTCTAGCAACCATCGTTGCTCATTTGTTCAACACTGACAAAGGAACGATGTACTAGTTTCAAGCTTATTAGCTATCGTCAGCAACGTATACCTTCCTGCCAAATGATTGAACGTCTGAAAGTATATACTTTCCTTATGCATATTAACAGCTGAGCAGCCTAATTTGCATATCGAGTGAGTTAATCGGCCGGGCGCACCGAAAACGATAAATGGAAAAAATGAAACGAAATTTCATTTCTCACTCTTAGTACGGCTGTTACTTAAATATAAGTATGTATACGTACATACATATATGTATACCGACGTACAGTAGTATGTATATATATATACATACATGCACACATATATATATGTACGTATGGATTCACCGAACATTTATTATAATGCTCGGTGTGGTTGTAAACAAACATCCCGAATTAAGCCGTACAGTCTCTAGCAACCATCGTTGCTCATTTGTTCAACACTGACAAAGGAACACTGTGTTTACAAACACACCGAGCATTATAATAAATGTTCGATGAATCCATACGTACATATATATATATGTGTGTGCATGTATGTATATATATATATACATACTACTGTACGTCTGAATACATATATGTATGTACGTATACACACTTATATTTAAGTAACAGCCGTACTAAGAGTGAGAAATGAAATTTTGTTTCATTTTTTCCGTTTATATAGATATAGATATAGATATGTTTCTTTTATTTGCCACAAGGGCATCAAAAGTGGGACAAGTACAATGGGGGGAGTTTACAAAACAAGGCGTCCTCAATAGGGAGGAGGCAATAACAATATATAAAAATAAAATAAAATATAACAAAAAATAGAATTATAACAAAATCCTCAATAGAGGATTTTGTTATAAAATATAACAAAAAATAAAATTTATAACAAAATCCTCAATAGAGAGGAGGCGCCTTGGGGGGGTCGCACACACCCCCGAAAAAAGTGTGCAACCCTTTTCCTCAGGAGCACAGAGAGGGGGTGCTCCCTCGTTCCTTCCTCTTTTCCACCTACAGGCTCATGTAAAGAGAAGGCCCATTCACACGGGCCATTCTCGCCACTTTCACCCACCTTTCATAAAAACGACTGGGGTGCAGCACCTCTCTCTCCATCCTGATCCTTCTTCTGAAATGATATCGGAAGAAACGGACCAGTTGTTGGCCAGAGAGAAAGGTGCCTGACCTCAGTCCTTTCAGACGCGTCCACCATACAACCTCTTTCGTCAAGGCTATTACGCACAGAAACACCGCCTCTGCTTCATCTTTGAAGGGGGGAGGCGGCTTGATCATTACAATAGACTCGGTGGTCAACCGGATCGGTCCCACCCTTGACAGCAGTTGTTCGACATAGCCCCACAGATCGACTACGCCCGAGCAGTGTACCAATGCATGTGCAACGGTTTCCTCGTCGCACACGCATCTAGGACAGATCTTTTTGGCGGGGTCCCTACCCGGGCGCCCGTGTCTGTAGAGCCTTTCTCGAACGGGTAAAGCTCCTCGGTAGCACTGCCAGGCCAGGGACTTCTGGAAGTTGTCCATAGGTCCCGGGCTGAATGTCCTACCGAACAGGCTGGCCAGTTCGTCCTCCTCCATGTCTAGGGCTTCTCCGAGGGCGTCGTCGCACCTGCTGCGTACCAGCCCTCTATAGAATGTTGCGGTGGAGTCTCCACTGATAACCGGATCCGCCTGCCAGAGGGCGGTGAGTGCCTGGGCACACTCAGTGTGCCAGGCGCCCAGTTTTCTCGGTCTTTGCTTGACCCAGGATTGCAGCTCGGTGAGTGAGACGAGTCTGGGAAAGGTTCGTCTCACAAACGAGGCCCACACCGGTTGTCCGGTGAGGAATACGTAGAGGTGCCGTAGCCTTAATGCGTGTTTACGCATCATTAGCCACGGCATCCCCAGCCCTCCTTTCGAAGGGTGTTGACAGCAGATGGATCTCCTCACCATAGGAGCCCGCCTCTTCCAAAGGAATTGGAAGAGCGCGCGCTCCATCTTGGTGAGGGTTTCCCTTGGGCAGGGCACTACGGTCAGGCGGTAGTAGATGACGGACGCTATGTAGGTGTTCGCCACCTCCGCCCGACCTTTCAGGGATAGTTTGCAACTGGCCCACTTCTGGGTCAGTGCAAACACCCTGTTCGTAACCTCCGCCCAGTTTTTCTCCACCTGGAGGTCCGGTCCGAACCAGACCCCGAGCAACTTCACCGGGCCCTCCGTCCAGCATCCGACGACGCCATCGGAGGGCATCGGTCTGCCCCTCCACGTGCCGAGTTGCAAACCGATCGACTTGTCCCGGTTCAGCTTGGCCCCTGTGAACTTTTCGTACTCCTCCAGTAAGGTGCCGACCGCCTCGATTTCGGAGGCCGTCGACACCATTACTGTCACGTCATCGGCGTAGGCCGACACCGCTTTCCGCAATCCCGGTTCCAAAGGGATGTCCTGCAACAACTCCAACTTCCGCAGTAGTGGCTCGAGAGTCAACACATACAGAAGGGAGGAGAGAGGGCACCCTTGTCGGATGGACCGCGCGATTTTGAACGGCTCCGAGAGGTAGCCGTTCACCTTGACCCTAGAGCAGATGCGGCTGCTGTGCATAGCAGTGATCCAGCCCCTGAAAACGGGTCCGAAGCCTGCCGCCGCTAGCACCGCATCCAGGTAACCATGGTCGACCCTATCGAACGCCTTAGATTGATCCAAGTTGATCAGAGCCCCACCAAAGCCGGGTTCGTTCCCAACCCTCTCTATGATGTATCGCATGAGGTGGAGGTTGTCATGGATGGACCTGGACGGGATAGCGCATGTCTGCGCATCTCCCACCAGGTTGCCCACGACAAGCGCTAACCTCTTTGCTAGCACCTTGGCCAAAATCTGTAACTCTGTATTTAGCAGAGTTATGGGCCTGAAGTTACTTATTTCGTCCCCCTTGTTCTCGTCCTTCCTCACTAGCGTGACTACGCCCTTGGTCACAGTACAGGGAATTCTCCCGTTCTGTTGCCAGTTGCAGTAGACCGCCTCGAGGAGATCGGGGAACAAGTCCGGCATAGCTAGATATAATTCGTAAGGAAGACCATCGAGACCCGGGGATTTGCGTTTGCCGCATTGGCTCAGAACGTCCTCTATCTCAGCGGCCGAAATCGGCTCCTCGCAGGACTTCGCCTCCCTGTCCGAGAGGCGCGGCAGGCCGTCAAGGTATGGACCGAAGTCCACGTTCCCAACCGGCTCCCCGCCCCTCCCGAACAGTCGGGCAAAGTGCCTTTGAAAGGCCTCACACATCTGCTTAGGCTCAAGAATCGCCCATCCATCCAGGTCTCGCAAAGACCGGATGGTGGATTTAGTTCCACTGTTAGCCTCTGTCACGCGGGCCCAGCTAACAGCTTTGGTCCCCTCGTTCCCTAGAGCACGTATTTTACTTCGGACAACGCAGCCTTCGTGCTTTGCGTCGAAAAACTGGCTCAAAGCCGTTCTCGACGCTAGCACTCTGGCCACGTCGCCGCTTCTAATTGCCTCTTCTACTCTATCTATTAGCTCCCTTTCCTTCCTATTCCTATCCGCAGCTAGAACCTTACTAAATTCTATCGAGACTACTCTAATCTCTCTCTTTAGAGATACCCACCACCTGCTGTTGACGATCGCTCCAGTCAACCGTTCCTTAACTAACGTACTAATCCGATTCTTGTAGGCTCTACTTGCCGGCAAGGACAAGTTGAGCTTCCAGTAACCGGGGCCCTGTCTATGAGTTCTGTCAAGGTTGACCATGCAGGTCACTAATTTGTGGTCTGAATAGCCAACCATGCGCATTTTTGGACAACTTAAAAAGTCCTTATCCTTAATTCTAACTAAGTAGATAGATAGATAGATAGATAGATAGAATCAGTTTCCATGCAGTTTCCATCTAGTAAATTCCATTTAGAAGACATTGGTCAACCCATGGCTATAGAAGACACTTACCCAAGATAACATACAATGGGACTAAACCCTAAATCATGTGGTTGCAAAGTGAACTCCTTAACCACATAGCTATTCCAGCATATATTTAGGTACAAGACCTTAGATTTAGAGGACAAAATGGGAAGTAACACAAATATTTATGATAATCCAAATGTTAGTAGTAGAATATCATCATCATCATCGTTTAACATCCATTTTCCTCCGTTTGCTTAGGTTAGAGAGGTTGTGACATTATGAGACAAGTCAGGTCAGGTGACCATGTCTTGCTCATACAAATCTGTATTTTAGGCTGGTTTCCATAGCAGGATGCTGTTCCTAACACCAATCATGTTACAGTGTGGACTGGGTGCTTTTTGTTGTGTCACCAGCATGACAACTTTACAGGGTGGACTGAGTGCTTTGTTCACTTCACCAGCACAACCACCTTATGTGGACACTTTTTCTGGTGTCACCAGCATGACCACTATGCAGGGTTGACTGGGAGCCTGTCATGTCACCAGCACAACCACTTTACAGAATGGATTGGGTGCTGCCTCTTGTCATGTTACTAGTACGACCACCTTATAGGATGACCTGGGTGCTTTTAGGACCACCTTATAGGATGGACAAAGCTTTTTTGTCATGGCAGTAGCATTATGGGAGAGAGGAGAGCAGATTCAGAGCATGTCCAACTTTCCATACTTGTATGCATGGGTTAAACAGGAGAGAAGAGGTATCAAAGGAATGTTGAAGGTGGAGAGGGGAAGGTGTATGCAAGCTGGACATGGATGAGGTGAGTGAGATAGTTAGTAGGTGAGGGCGGGGTATTAATACGGGGAAGTGTGAATGGGGGTAGGAGTAGGGAGACGATTGGCGTGAGTTAGTGTTCTCTATATGTTTGTTTCTTTCTGTGCACGTAGGAAGGTGAGCCTTCTGCAGTACAGCATAATGTCAAAGATGTATCATCTCCTTTGAGATTGTGCAAGGTCAGCTTTTATCATTTCATCCAAAGCTTTCCTAGATCTTCCTCTTCTTTAGCTTGCATCAACTTTATGAACCCTGCACTTTTTACAGAGCTGTCATCCTCCATACACATCACTTGTCTATACCACTGAATCTGACCACCTCTTGTGCCCAGCTTCTCTCTAGATTCATTGACGATTCACTGTTCTTGCATACTACTGTTACACATCTATCAAAGCATGCAAGCTTCATTACTTTCCAATTTTCATAGGTCCTCTGTACACAGTGCCAAGGTCTCACTTCTATGCAGCATTACTATTCATACACAAACATCATACAATCTGACTTTCATTGTGAAGGAAAAACTTTTTGTAGCAAGCAGTGGCAGTAGTTTCCTGAACTTTTACCATCCCATTCTCACTCTGGCTACTGTACTTTCAGAACACCAGCCTCCACTACTAATTTGCCCAGGTAACAGAAGCTATCAACTATTTCTATGGAGCCCTCTGAGCATTTAATAGAGCTTGCTTCCCATGAGTTCTTGCTGCTTACTGCTCCAGTGCATTGACTAGATGCGAATTTTAAGTATAATACACTTTTTATTATTTAGTAATGAGGAGTGCAGTGAACTGGCTGTAGCAGTAGAGCGTCAGACACGCTGATCGTGACATAGAGTTTCGGCCCTTTATGTTCTGAGTTCAAATCCCACCAAGGTTAGCTTTGCCTTTCATCCTTACGGGGTTGATAAAATAAAGTAGCACTGGAGTAGATTTAATCAACCTAAGTCAGAAACCTTTATTTAGTAATGAGAGAAGGACAAATTCCACGACCTTTTTGAAGGCCTCCAAGACTAAATGGAAGGAGGGAGGGAAGGAAGGATATAAGCACCCTTAATTAAATTCCCAAGCTGAATCAGTGTGACACAATAAATGACAAGGCTGAACCTTTGAATTACAGATACATTCCATCTGATGGGTTTCCACACATTTTCGGTTTGTTTGCCCAATTTCATTCACAACACTTAGGTTGACCCAAGGCAGTGGAATACACATTCTCAACATGCCATGCAGAAACTAATACCTTATGGTTGTAATGTAAACTTATTAACCATACAGCCATGTTTACATCCTGATTAACATATTTAACACTATAAAGTATAATGATGTCAATGTGCGACTGTTGCACACAGCACAATGCTAGTTTGTTGTAAAAGTAGGAATACAATTGATTGAAAGCTTAGTATGTGGGGAAAAGTTCAGGGAGCTCCTACCTTTGTTGGCAACGAAGGGATTTGCCTGCATGAGAAGTGTGATGTTGCATGGCAGTGAGTCACAGATAGTGAGTGTAGAGGATGTGTGAAGGCTGGACATAAATGAGTCAAACTTGCTTTGTTGGAAGTGTAATGTGCATGAACATCAGAGAAGAGAAAAAAACTGAGTTTAGGAAAAATAAGATGTGTAGGAGAGAAGATCGATCTGTTATTAGCAGGTTATTTAAATGGGTGATGATTGCTGGTTGAAGAAATGCCAGGAGATCCATATGAAAGGAAGTCATGGAAGGGGGCCAAGAAAGACGTGGATAGAGATGGTGAAAGCCAACCTCAAGAAACTACACCGCATAGAGGAGGTGACAAAAGTAAGAAACAAATAGAGATATGATGTACTGAAGAGGACTTGCTTGATCTATAGAAGCATGGAAAGCCAATATAAAACTGATGAAATCCCAGTTTATCTAATCCATATTTAGTAAAAGCTAATTAATATTCAGTTTCTTATGTCAATGTTGATACTGGTTTTTCACCTTTCGACTTTTTGAAAAAGATGGTATTTGACCTTTTAGGTAAATGGTATACTGGGTGGTATTTAAGCCATCATACAGTGAGTATTTCATCTGTAGTACAACAACAGGCACGACTTGTGTAATTTTAGGTCAAGAACAAATTTATTTTTAAAGCTTCTCTCCTTAGGGTTCCAATATCCTATTAGAATAGTAATCTTTCCTGGAAGATAGTTCTGAGAAAATCTAGTTGGTAAATGTTAATATCTTAGTGCTTCAGTTCACAGTAAAGTGTGTGGCCATGATGTCTGTGTAAATATAAAGTACTGGGCTTTTAAAATTGAAAGGTCATGAGGCCAATCCATATCCCTTCTATTGTATTGGCCCAAATTCTTTAATTTACAGTTTTATAGCTACACTTTTCACCAATAAGGAACACAGCATGAAGCATTAGATATAGTTTTCTCTCCTCACAACATACTGACATACTTCTCATGGTCAGTTTACTTTCTATGAAAAGCAACCAAATTCCCTTCATATAACACTGTTCTGTCTTAAAAACAGAATGGAAGACATTAGAAACAATTAAATAATACAATTAAAGTAAAGGGTCTTTAACTCTTGATGGAGTCATAAAGGTGCCACCCTGACACACAACATATCTTGGGTATTCTAAACCTGACCAAGCCCATCCCTCTCCAGGCTGGAACATAGCTGATTTCTGCTGGAGATAGAGAGAGAAAGAATGAACATAGTATTGAATTGGTACTTTATTTATCGACCTTGAAAGAATGAAAGACAAATTTGACCTCAGCAGGATTTGAACTCAGAAAGCAATGAGCTGGAACAAATATCAAGACATTTTTAATTCAACACACTAACAACCCTGCCAAATCATCATCTTGATTGAATAATGTAGTTCCAGATATACTATGCCTGAAAAACAACAAGATGGTCATGACTGGAACACCTTTCAGCATAGGTCTATTCAATCAGGACTTAAATGGAGTTTAAAATGAGAGGTAGTGATGGCTGTGGTATTCACTAGAGGGCATGTCACTATTTTTAAAAATACAAAATTCCAGAAAACAATGTCTACTATAAATGCTAGGTATAGTTAAGTATGTATATGGACACAGCATGACGAAATGGTTAAGAAGTTCAATTCTCAATCATTTGGTCCTGGGTTTGATTCAAGGTAACTTGAGCAAGTGTCATTTACTATAGCTTTGTGTCAACCCATGCCAAATGAGTGAAATTGGACTGTCAAAAAATGTTTGGTAGACAGTCAGAAAGTCTGTACCTGTAATTCAAATGGCCAACCTTTTCACACACTGTGTCATACTTAATCTTTCTGAGAATTACATAAAGGGTACACGTGTCTGGGTTTGGGTGTGGTGTTGGTGGTTATAGTAGTGGTATTGTTGTGTCACTCCATGGTATGATGTTATGGTGCTGATGGTAATTGTGGTGGTGGTGGGCGTGATGATAGTGGTGGTGGTAGGGGTGATTGGGTGGGGTAGTGGCGATGATGGTGATGGTAGTGTTGGTGGTGGTGGTGGTGGTGGTGGTGGTGGTGGTGGTGTGGTGTTATTCCGTAGTACGTTTTGGTGGGGGGGGGGGGGGGGGGGTGATGTCACTCCATGGTACAATGTTATGATGTTGGTGATGGTGGTAGGGGCAGTAGTGGTGTGTAACTCCAATGAACAATGTTGTTGTGGGGATAATGGTTGAGTTGTGTGGCTCCACTTGATAATGTAAAGGTGGTAATTGTGATGGTGGTGTTGATGTTGTGGTATCACCCTTTTCTACAATGCCATGGTGGCGGTGGTGGTAGTGGTGGTGGTGGTGGTGTGGTGTCACTCCAATAATCAGGAGCTGATTACACAGAACGATTGCCGGTCCATCCTGATTATTACAGGAATTCTATAAGAATCCAGCTTCTATAATTTTTGGCAAAGGCAGGGGAGTGTATGGTTTTGATAAATGCCAAACAGCAAGAAACAGACTGTCAGCCTCTCTCCCAGCCTTTGCCGGAAATAATTAAGTGACATAGTCACTACTTTAAAACTGATAGCGAATGGTCTTCTAAATGTTTTTAATTAAACATACGGTATATTTGCCAAATATACTATACATACATTCATGTATACATCGCTATTTCAGAGCAAGGGAAAAGCGGACGTAAAATGATGATGATGATGATGATGATATATATATACACATACATATATATATATATATATATATATATATATATATATATATATATATATATATATATATATATATATATATATATATATATATATATACATATATGGTGCGTATGAAGGATGACAGCTGTATAAAAATGTGCAGGGTGCTCAAAGTTGATGGAAGCTATGGAGTAGAAAGACCTAGGAAGACTTGGGGTGAGGTAATAACAGCTGACCTTGCACAATTGTATCTCTCAAAGGCAATGACACAGGATCGAGATCTTTGGCATTATGCAGTAATACAACAGATCCATCTTCCCATGTGCATGGGTTGAAGCATACATCTAATATGCACCACTTTCCTCTTCCCTTCCCCCTTCCATGCATTATCACTCCACCCATGCCCTAACACCTCACTTTTCACCCTTCCCACCCAGCCCCCACTCCACACTGTAAAGTAGACGTTTTAATGCCATGACAAAAAGCGCTCAGGTCACACTGTAAAGTGGTCATGTTGCTGCCATGACAAAAAGCCCCCAGTCCACACTGTAATTAATGTCGGCTGTAGACACCAAGCCGGAAACAGTTCTGCATGAGCAGGGCATGGTCACCTGACCATACTTGTATATAGTCAACATCTACATACATCTACTATCCACTCAATATCTACACATTGTATCTACCTATCTATATATATGTGTATCCCGTCAACATCTATATAATGTATCTGTCTATCTATATATATATAGACACAGTATGTAGATGTTGACTGGATATATATAGAGATAGTCAGACACAGTACTGTGTAGATGTTGACTGGATAGATAGACACAGTATGTAGATGTTGACTGGATATATATAGAGATAGTCAGACACAGTACTGTGTAGATGTAGACTGGATAGATAGACACAGTATGTAGATGTTGACTGGATATATATAGAGATAGTCAGACACAGTACAATGTAGATGTAGACTGGATAGATAGACACAGTCTGTAGATGTTGACTGGATATATATAGAGATAGTCAGACACAGTACAATGTAGATGTAGACTGGATAGATAGACACAGTCTGTAGATGTTGACTGGATATATATAGAGATAGTCAGACACAGTACAATGTAGATGTAGACTGGATAGATAGACACAGTCTGTAGATGTTGACTGGATATATATAGAGATAGTCAGACACAGTACTGTGTAGATGTTGACTAGATAGATAGACACAGTAGGTAGATGTTGACTGGATATATATAGAGATAGTCAGACACAGTACTGTGTAGATGTAGACTGGATAGATAGACACAGTATGTAGATGTTGACTCTATATATATAGAGATAGTCAGACACAGTACTGTGTAGATGTAGACTGGATAGATAGACACAATATGTAGATGTTGACTGGATATATATAGAGATAGTCAGACACAGTACTGTGTAGATGTAGACTGGATAGATAGACACAGTATGTAGATGTTGACTCTATATATATAGAGATAGTCAGACACAGTACTGTGTAGATATAGACTGGATAGATAGACACAGTATGTAGATGTTGACTGGATATATATAGAGATAGTCAGACACAGTACTGTGTAGATGTTGACTGGATAGATTGACACAGTCTGTAGATGTTGACTGGATATATATAGAGATAGTCAGACACAGTACTATGTAGATGTAGACTGGATAGATAGACACAGTCTGTAGATGTTGACTGTATATATATATAGAGATAGTCAGACACAGTACTGTGTAGATGTAGACTAGATAGATAGACAGAGTATGTAGATGTTGACTGGATATATATAGAGATAGTCAGACACAGTACTGTGTAGATGTAGACTGGATAGAGAGACACAGTATGTAGATGTTGACTGGATATATATAGAGATAGTCAGACACAGTACTGTGTAGATGTAGACTGGATAGATAGACACAGTATGTAGATGTTGACTGGATATATATAGAGATAGTCAGACACAGTACTGTGTAGATGTAGACTGGATAGATAGACACAGTCTGTAGATGTTGACTGGATATATATAGAGATAGTCAGACACAGTAATGTGTAGATGTTGACTGGATAGATAGACACAGTCTGTAGATGTTGACTGGATATATATAGAGATAGTCAGACACAGTACTGTGTAGATGTAGACTGGATAGATAGACACAGTATGTAGATGTTGACTGGATATATATAGAGATAGTCAGACACAGTACTATGTAGATGTAGACTGGATAGATAGACACAGTCTGTAGATGTTGACTGGATATATATAAAGATAGTCAGACACAGTACTGTGTAGATGTTGACTGGATAGATAGACACAGTCTGTAGATGTTGACTGGATATATATAAAGATAGTCAGACACAGTACTGTGTAGATGTTGACTGGATAGATAGACACAGTCTGTAGATGTTGACTGGATATATATAGAGATAGTCAGACACAGTACTGTGTAGATGTAGACTGGATAGATAGACACAGTATGTAGATGTTGACTGGATATATATAGAGATAGTCAGACACAGTACTATGTAGATGTAGACTGGATAGATAGACACAGTCTGTAGATGTTGACTGGATATATATAAAGATAGTCAGACACAGTACTGTGTAGATGTTGACTGGATAGATAGACACAGTCTGTAGATGTTGACTGGATATATATAAAGATAGTCAGACACAGTACTGTGTAAATGTTGACTGGATAGATAGACACAGTCTGTAGATGTTGACTGGATATATATAAAGATAGTCAGACACAGTACTGTGTAGATGTTGACTGGATAGATAGACACAGTATGTAGATGTTGACTGGATAGATATAGAGATAGTCAGACACAGTACTGTGTAGATGTTGACTGGATAGATAGACACAGTATGTAGATGTTGACTGGATATATATAGAGATAGTCAGACACAGTACTGTGTAGATGTAGACTGGATAGATAGACACAGTCTGTAGATGTTGACTGGATATATATAGAGATAGTCAGACACAGTACTGTGTAGATGTTGACTGGATAGATAGACACAGTATGTAGATATTGTCTGGATAGATAGACACAGTCTGTAGATGTTGACTGGATATATATAGAGATAGTCAGACACAGTACTGTGTAGATGTTGACTGGATAGATAGACACAGTATGTAGATATTGTCTGGATATAAATAGAGATAGTCAGACACAGTACTATGTAGATATAGACTGGATAGATAGACACAGTCTGTAGATGTTGACTGGATATATATAGAGATAGTCAGACACAGTACTGTGTAGATGTTGACTGGATAGATAGACACAGTCTGTAGATGTTGACTGGATATATATAAAGATAGTCAGACACAGTACTGTGTAGATGTAGACTGGATAGATAGACACAGTATGTAGATGTTGACTGGATATATATAGAGATAGTCAGACACAGTACTGTGTAGATGTAGACTGGATAGATAGACAGAGTATGTAGATGTTGACTGGATATATATAGAGATAGTCAGACACAGTACTGTGTAGATGTTGACTGGATAGATAGACACAGTATGTAGATGTTGACTGGATATATATAGAGATAGTCAGACACAGTACTGTGTAGATGTAGACTGGATAGATAGACACAGTATGTAGATATTGACTGGATATATATAGAGATAGTCAGACACAGTACTGTGTAAATGTTGACTGGATAGATAGACACAGTCTGTAGATGTTGACTGGATATATATAGAGATAGTCAGACACAGTACTGTGTAGATGTAGACTGGATAGATAGACACAGTATGTAGATGTTGACTGGATATATATAGAGATAGTCAGACACAGTACTGTGTAGATGTAGACTGGATAGATAGACAGAGTATGTAGATGTTGACTGGATATATATAGAGATAGTCAGACACAGTACTGTGTAGATGTAGACTGGATAGATAGACACAATATGTAGATGTTGACTGGATATATATAGAGATAGTCAGACACAGTACTATGTAGATGTAGACTGGATAGATAGACACAGTCTGTAGATGTTGACTGGATATATATAGAGATAGTCAGACACAGTACTGTGTAGATGTAGACTGGATAGATAGACACAGTATGTAGATATTGTCTGGATATAAATAGAGATAGTCAGACACAGTACTGTGTAGATGTTGACTAGATAGATAGACACAGTCTGTAGATGTTGACTGGATATATATAGAGATAGTCAGACACAGTACTGTGTAGATGTAGACTGGATAGATAGACACAGTATGTAGATATTGTCTGGATATAAATAGAGATAGTCAGACACAGTACTGTGTAGATGTTGACTAGATAGATAGACACAGTCTGTAGATGTTGACTGGATATATATAGAGATAGTCAGACACAGTACTGTGTAGATGTAGACTGGATAGATAGACACAGTATGTAGATATTGTCTGGATATAAATAGAGATAGTCAGACACAGTACTGTGTAGATGTTGACTAGATAGATAGACACAGTCTGTAGATGTTGACTGGATATATATAGAGATAGTCAGACACAGTACTGTGTAGATGTAGACTGGATAGATAGACACAGTATGTAGATGTTGACTGGATATATATAGAGATAGTCAGACACAGTACAATGTAGATGTAGACTGGATAGAGAGACACAGTCTGTAGATGTTGACTGGATATATATAAAGATAGTCAGACACAGTACTGTGTAGATGTTGACTGGATAGATAGACACAGTATGTAGATGTTGACTGGATATATATAAAGATAGTCAGACACAGTACTGTGTAGATGTAGACTGGATAGATAGACACAATATGTAGATGTTGACTGGATATATATAGAGATAGTCAGACACAGTACTGTGTAGATGTTGACTAGATAGATAGACACAGTAGGTAGATGTTGACTGTATATATATAGAGATAGTCAGACACAGTACTGTGTAGATGTAGACTGGATAGATAGACACAGTCTGTAGATGTTGACTGGATATAAATAGAGATAGTCAGACACAGTACTGTGTAGATGTAGACTGGATAGATAGACACAATATGTAGATGTTGACTGGATATATATAAAGATAGTCAGACACAGTACTGTGTAGATGTAGACTGGATAGATAGACACAGTATGTAGATGTTGACTGGATATATATAGAGATAGTCAGACACAGTACTGTGTAGATGTTGACTGGATAGATAGACAGAGTATGTAGATGTTGACTGGATATATATAGAGATAGTCAGACACAGTACTGTGTAGATGTAGACTGGATAGATAGACACAGTATGTAGATGTTGACTGGATATATATAGAGATAGTCAGACACAGTACTGTGTAGATATAGACTGGATAGATAGACACAGTCTGTAGATGTTGACTGGATATATATAGAGATAGTCAGACACAGTACTGTGTAGATGTAGACTGGATAGATAGACACAGTATGTAGATGTTGACTGGATATATATAGAGATAGTCAGACACAGTACTGTGTAGATGTAGACTGGATAGATAGACACAGTATGTAGATGTTGACTGGATATATATAGAGATAGTCAGACACAGTACTGTGTAGATGTTGACTGGATAGATAGACACAGTCTGTAGATGTTGACTGGATATATATAGAGATAGTCAGACACAGTACTGTGTAGATGTTGACTAGATAGATAGACACAGTAGGTAGATGTTGACTGGATATATATATAGAGATAGTCAGACACAGTACTGTGTAGATGTAGACTGGATAGATAGACACAGTATGTAGATGTTGACTGGATATATATAGAGATAGTCAGACACAGTACAATGTAGATGTAGACTGGATAGATAGACACAGTCTGTAGATGTTGACTGGATATATATAGAGATAGTCAGACACAGTACTGTGTAGATGTAGACTGGATAGATAGACACAGTATGTAGATGTTGACTGGATATATATAAAGATAGTCAGACACAGTACTGTGTAGATGTAGACTGGATAGATAGACACAGTATGTAGATGTTGACTGGATATATATAGAGATAGTCAGACACAGTAATGTGTAGATGTTGACTGGATAGATAGACACAGTATGTAGATGTTGACTGGATATATATAGAGATAGTCAGACACAGTACTGTGTAGATGTTGACTGGATAGATAGACACAGTATGTAGATGTTGACTGGATATATATAGAGATAGTCAGACACAGTACTGTGTAGATGTAGACTGGATAGATAGACACAGTCTGTAGATGTTGACTCTATATATATAGAGATAGTCAGACACAGTACTGTGTAGATGTAGACTGGATAGATAGACACAGTCTGTAGATGTTGACTGGATATATATAGAGATAGTCAGACACAGTACTGTGTAGATGTAGACTGGATAGATAGACACAGTATGTAGATGTTGACTGGATATATATAGAGATAGTCAGACACAGTACTGTGTAGATGTAGACTGGATAGATAGACACAGTATGTAGATGTTGACTGGATATATATAGAGATAGTCAGACACAGTACTGTGTAGATGTTGACTAGATAGATAGACACAATATGTAGATGTTGACTGGATATATATAGAGATAGTCAGACACAGTACTGTGTAGATGTAGACTGGATAGATAGACACAGTCTGTAGATGTTGACTGGATATATATAGATAGTCAGACACAGTACTGTGTAGATGTTGACTAGATAGATAGACACAGTCTGTAGATGTTGACTGGATATATATAGAGATAGTCAGACACAGTACTGTGTAGATGTAGACTGGATAGATAGACACAGTATGTAGATGTTGACTGGATATATATAGAGATAGTCAGACACAGTACTGTGTAGATGTTGACTAGATAGATAGACACAGTCTGTAGATGTTGACTGGATATATATAGATAGTCAGACACAGTACTGTGTAGATGTTGACTAGATAGATAGACACAATATGTAGATGTTGACTGGATATATATAGAGATAGTCAGACACAGTACTGTGTAGATGTTGACTAGATAGATAGACACAGTCTGTAGATGTTGACTGGATATATATAGAGATAGTCAGACACAGTACTGTGTAGATGTTGACTAGATAGATAGACACAGTCTGTAGATGTTGACTGGATATATATAGAGATAGTCAGACACAGTACTGTGTAGATGTAGACTGGATAGATAGACACAGTCTGTAGATGTTGACTGGATATATATAGATAGTCAGACACAGTACTGTGTAGATGTTGACTAGATAGATAGACACAGTCTGTAGATGTTGACTGGATATATATAGAGATAGTCAGACACAGTACTGTGTAGATGTTGACTAGATAGATAGACACAGTCTGTAGATGTTGACTGGATATATATAGAGATAGTCAGACACAGTACTGTGTAGATGTAGACTGGATAGATAGACACAGTATGTAGATGTTGACTGGATATATATAGAGATAGTCAGACACAGTACTGTGTAGATGTTGACTAGATAGATAGACACAGTCTGTAGATGTTGACTGGATATATATAGAGATAGTCAGACACAGTACTGTGTAGATGTAGACTGGATAGATAGACACAGTATGTAGATGTTGACTGGATATATATAGAGATAGTCAGACACAGTAATGTGTAGATGTAGACTGGATAGATAGACACAGTCTGTAGATGTTGACTGGATATATATAGAGATAGTCAGACACAGTACTGTGTAGATGTTGACTGGATAGATAGACAGAGTATGTAGATGTTGACTGGATATATATAGAGATAGTCAGACACAGTACTGTGTAGATGTAGACTGGATAGATAGACACAGTATGTAGATGTTGACTGGATATATATAGAGATAGTCAGACACAGTACTGTGTAGATGTAGACTGGATAGATAGACACAGTATGTAGATGTTGACTGGATATATATAGAGATAGTCAGACACAGTACTGTGTAGATGTAGACTGGATAGATAGACACAGTCTGTAGATGTTGACTGGATATATATAGAGATAGTCAGACACAGTACAATGTAGATGTAGACTGGATAGATAGACACAGTATGTAGATGTTGACTGGATATATATAGAGATAGTCAGACACAGTACTGTGTAGATGTTGACTAGATAGATAGACACAGTCTGTAGATGTTGACTGGATATATATAGAGATAGTCAGACACAGTACTGTGTAGATGTTGACTAGATAGATAGACACAGTCTGTAGATGTTGACTGGATATATATAGAGATAGTCAGACACAGTACTGTGTAGATGTAGACTGGATAGATAGACACAGTAGGTAGATGTTGACTGGATATATATAAAGATAGTCAGACACAGTACTGTGTAGATGTAGACTGGATAGATAGACACAGTATGTAGATGTTGACTGGATATATATAGAGATAGTCAGACACAGTACTGTGTAGATGTAGACTGGATAGATAGACACAGTCTGTAGATGTTGACTGGATATATATAGAGATAGTCAGACACAGTACTGTGTAGATGTTGACTAGATAGATAGACACAGTATGTAGATGTTGACTGGATATATATAGAGATAGTCAGACACAGTACTGTGTAGATGTAGACTGGATAGATAGACACAGTATGTAGATGTTGACTGGATATATATAGAGATAGTCAGACACAGTACTGTGTAGATGTTGACTGGATAGATAGACACAGTATGTAGATGTTGACTGGATATATATAGAGATAGTCAGACACAGTACAATGTAGATGTAGACTGGATAGATAGACACAGTAGGTAGATGTTGACTGGATATATATAGAGATAGTCAGACACAGTACTGTGTAGATGTAGACTGGATAGATAGACACAGTCTGTAGATGTTGACTGGATATATATAGAGATAGTCAGACACAGTACTGTGTAGATGTTGACTGGATAGATAGACACAGTATGTAGATGTTGACTGGATATATATAGAGATAGTCAGACACAGTACAATGTAGATGTAGACTGGATAGATAGACACAGTAGGTAGATGTTGACTGGATATATATAGAGATAGTCAGACACAGTACTGTGTAGATGTAGACTGGATAGATAGACACAGTCTGTAGATGTTGACTGGATATATATAGAGATAGTCAGACACAGTACTGTGTAGATGTTGACTGGATAGATAGACACAGTCTGTAGATGTTGACTGGATATATATAGAGATAGTCAGACACAGTACTATGTAGATGTAGACTGGATAGATAGACACAGTCTGTAGATGTTGACTGGATATATATAGAGATAGTCAGACACAGTACTGTGTAGATGTTGACTGGATAGATAGACACAGTATGTAGATGTTGACTGGATATATATAGAGATAGTCAGACACAGTACTATGTAGATGTAGACTGGATAGATAGACACAGTATGTAGATGTTGACTGGATAGATAGACACAGTATGTAGATGTTGACTGGATATATATAGAGATAGTCAGACACAGTACTGTGTAGATGTTGACTGGATAGATAGACAGAGTATGTAGATGTTGACTCTATATATATAGAGATAGTCAGACACAGTACTGTGTAGATGTAGACTAGATAGATAGACACAGTATGTAGATGTTGACTGGATATATATAGAGATAGTCAGACACAGTACTGTGTAGATGTAGACTGGATAGATAGACACAGTATGTAGATGTTGACTGGATATATATAGAGATAGTCAGACACAGTACTGTGTAAATGTAGACTGGATAGATAGACACAGTATGTAGATGTTGACTGGATATATATAGAGATTGTCAGACACAGTACTGTGTAGATGTAGACTGGATAGATAGACACAGTCTGTAGATGTTGACTGGATATATATAGAGATAGTCAGACACAGTACTGTGTAGATGTAGACTGGATAGATAGACACAGTATGTAGATGTTGACTGGATATATATAAATATAGTCAGACACAGTACTGTGTAGATGTTGACTGGATAGATAGACACAGTAGGTAGATGTTGACTGGATATATATAGAGATAGTCAGACACAGTACTGTGTAGATGTAGACTGGATAGATAGACACAGTATGTAGATGTTGACTGGATATATATAAAGATAGTCAGACACAGTACTGTGTAGATGTTGACTGGATAGATAGACACAGTCTGTAGATGTTGACTGGATATATATAGAGATAGTCAGACACAGTACTGTGTAGATGTAGACTGGATAGATAGACAGAGTATGTAGATGTTGACTGGATATATATAGAGATAGTCAGACACAGTACTATGTAGATGTAGACTGGATAGATAGACACAGTCTGTAGATGTTGACTGGATATATATAGAGATAGTCAGACACAGTACTGTGTAGATGTAGACTGGATAGATAGACACAGTATGTAGATGTTGACTGGATATATATATATATATATATATATATATATCTATATATATATATATATATATATATATATCAGCAACAACACCATTGTCTGTGTTGAATGTGTGTGTATGTATGTATTTATATATATGCGACTACAATAACAGCATCAACACCATTGTCTGCAGCATCAGTGAAATGAAGAACAACAACAACGGCAGCAGCAGCAACAACAACAACAGCAACAGCAGCAGCAACTACAATAACAACTACAGCAACAACAACTGCCACCACCATCACTGACCATCCACCACCACCGCCATCACCATACTGACTCCATCCACCACCATTCACCACCACCACCACCATTCACCACCACCACCACCATTACCAGCGTAAAGCAACCAATTACTATTATTATTATATAAAAACTGAACTGGACTGGGAAAAGTCAACAGTTGACATGATTTTGATTTTGTATTTGTATCAGTACTGCCGGTAATATATATATATATATATATATATGTGTTTGTGAGTGGTGTGTATGTTTGTATGCATGAATGAGTGTTGGTATGTGAGTGGCGTGTGTGTGTTTGTGGTTTGTATGCATGAGTGTTGGTGTGTGAGTGTGTGTGTGTGCGTCGTGTCAATAAGTTTGTTTTTTTTGTTTTTTTTTAATGACCATGCTGTAAAATGGAGGGGTAGAGAGGGCCCTTGAGTCTAGTAAGACATCCTCTCTAGTGCTGGTGGCACAAATAAAAGCACCCAGTCCATGCTGTAAAGTGGTGCTGGTGTTACGAAGGGCATCCAACCAGTGTATCAATGCCAAAACGCTTATCAGCACAGCAACAAATAGGAACAACAACAAAATATGAAGACGTCGCGTCTCAGAGTTGCAACACTTAATGTTGGCACTCTCAGAGGTAGATCTGCTGAAATAGTGGAGATGCTGGAGAGAAGGCAGGTGGATGTGTGCTGCGTGCAAGAGGTGAGATGGAGAGGTGCCTCTGCGAGACTAGTCGTAGGCAAACATCTTAGCTATAAGCTTTTCTGGGTAGGTAAGGATGATGGGTTAGGGGGAGTAGGCCTTTTCCTGGCTGAGAAATGGATCAATAAGACAATAGAGGTAGTTCGAGTTAGTAATCGAATAATTAAGCTTAGATTAGTTGTAGGCAGGAGACTACTGACAATCATCTCGGCCTATGCTCCCCAAGCAGGCCTAGGCAAAGATGAGAAAAACTGCTTTTACGAGCAACTTTTTACAAACAACCGCAATGACAGAGGACGGAGACATCGTTATGCTAGCAGGAGACTTCAATGGTCATGTTGGACAGTTCCAGGATGGTTACATTGGGGTACATGGTGGGCACGGTTACGGCTCAACAAATGAAGAAGGAGTGAGACTTCTTGAATTTTGTGATGCAGGTACATTGACTATTTGCAACACAAACTTCCAGAAACCTGCCAATCACCTAATAACCTACAAATCTGGTGAGCACATAAGCCAGATTGACTTCTTACTAGTTAGGCAGCGGGACAGGAAGATAGTGTCTAATACCAAGGCATACCCTGGGGAAGAATGTACCCCACAGCATATGTTAGATGTTAGTGATATCTCAGTAAGCAAGAGATGGAATGAGACATATAGGAAGGTGTGGAGAAGAAAGGTCTGGAAGCTAAAAGACCTTTCACTAAAATACAAATTTAGGAAAGCCCTTCAAGATGTATATGACGAAAAAGAAGACGATTTAGAGACGTATGACATAGATAATAACTGGAATTTCTGACGTGACAACTTGCTGCAGACTACTGATGAAACTTGTGGCTGGAGCAGAGCTCCAACCAGACAGAGAGTGACCTGGTGGTGGAACAGCACAGTAGATAAGGCCATTAGAGACAAAAGACTAGCATGGAAGGTTGGAAAAAGGGTGGGAGTAGGAAAGAATATACAGCCACTAAGAGAGAAGCTAGATGTCAGGTGTACTTAGCACGCAGGGAGGCTGAGAGTAGGAGGTTTGCCAATGTTCTGCGACGGGAAGATCAGAGGCGTGCGGTGTTCCACATTGCAAGGCAGTGTGTCAATGCAAATCAGGATGTTGTTGGAGATAAATGTGTCCGGGATGATGCCGGTGTACTTAGTGTCATGAATGATCAGAAAAAGGAGGTCTGGAAATGTCATTATGAGAGACTGATGAATGTGGAGAACGAATGGGAGAGAGAGAAATTACCCTTAGTAGATCCGACAGAGAGACCAGCTATTGAGATTGACGAATATAGGGTCCAAGAGGCGATTAGGGAAATGAAAAATGATAAGGCTGCTGGACCATCGGGAATAGTTGCTGAGATGCTGAAGGCATCAGGGGACATAGGTACTAAACTGGTTGCACACATCATCAATCAGGCTATATATGGTGGTGTCATACCCAAAGACTGGTGCAGCAGTATTCTCATAAATTGCTACAAAGGTAAAGGGGTTGCTCTGGAGAGGAGCAATTATAGGGTATAAAACTGATAGATCAGGTTATGAAAGTGGCAGAAAGGATATTAGCACAACTAATTAGAGAAAGGGTCAAACTAGATGAGATGCAGTTTGGTTTTGTGCCTGGGAAGAGTACAACAGATGCCCTCTTCTTGGTGAGACAATTGCAAGAGAGGTTCTTAGAGAAAAATAAGCCACTATACTTAGCCTTTGTTGACCTAGAGAAGGCCTTTGATAGGGTACCCCGATCTGTCATCTGGTGGTCCCTAAGGAAACTAGGTGTTGAGGAATGGCTTGTGAGGACAGTGCAAACTTTGTACAGAGGTACTCTTAGTAAAGTCAGGGTAGGAATGGAGTTTAGTGAGGAATTCCAGATACAAGTAGGAGTACATCAGGGTTCGGTCCTCAACCCGCTCTTGTTCAAGCCATAATAGAGGAGTTTAAGACTGGCTGTCCATGGGAACTTCTCTATGTTGACGATCTGGTTCTTATAGCAGAATCAGTAGAGGAGCTAGAGAATACATTCCGGCTATGGAAACAGCAGTTGGAAGCAAGAGGACTGACAGTGAACCTAGCTAAGACAAAAGTGTTGATGAGTAGAAAAGAGGACAAAACTCTGATTCCATCAGGGAAATGGCCATGTTCGATATGCAGAAAAGGAACTGGCATAAATTCTATAAAATGCTCACAATGCAGATCTTGGGTACACAAGAGATGTAGCGGGATAGCAGGCAAACTAACAGGTAGGGAGAAATATGTATGCAGTAGATGTACAGGGAAATTAGACAGTAGAAGTCGCATTGATAGACACATTTTTAATTGCAGGAGGGCGCTATAGAAGTGGTGGATAGCTTCCAGTACCTTGGAGATCAGATTAGCTTGGGAGGAGGGTGTTCTGAGGCCATAGTATCTAGAATAAGGATGAGTTGGAAGAAGTTTAGGGAGCTGCTTCCTCTGTTGACTAAGAAGGGTTTCTCACTGCATACGAAAGGCCGGTTGTATGATGCCTGTGTGAGGAGCGCGATGCTGCATGGTAGTGAGACATGGGCAGCAACTGCAGAGGATATGCGACGGCTGGAGAGAAATGAGGCAAGCATGCTTCATTGGATATGCAGTGTAAATGTGCGTGAACGACCCAGCACAGATGAGTTGAGAGACAAACTGTGTCTGAGAGGGATAGAATTTAGTGTACGGGAGAGGAGACTGAGGTGGTATGGACATGTGATGTGCATGGAGGATGACCGATAGGTGAAGAAGTGCCAGGAAATGCGAGTTGAAGGAGAGATGCTGTGCTGAATAAGACCCGTCCCACCCTTGCAAGTAGGGAAAAGTGGACGTAAAATGATGATGATGATGATGATATATATATATATATATATATATCCAGTCAACATCTACATACTGTGTCTATCTATCCAGTCAACATCTACACAGTACTGTGTCTGACTATCTCTATATATATCCAGTCAACATCTACATACTGTGTCTATCTATCCAGTCTACATCTACACAGTACTGTGTCTGACTATCTTTATATATATCCAGTCAACATCTACAGACTGTGTCTATCTATCCAGTCAACATCTACACAGTACTGTGTCTGACTATCTCTATATATATCCAGTCAACATCTACATACTGTGTCTATCTATCCAGTCAACATCTACACAGTACTGTGTCTGACTATCTCTATATATATATCCAGTCAACATCTACATACTGTGTCTATCTATCCAGTCAACATCTACACAGTACTGTGTCTGACTATCTCTATATATATCCAGTCAACATCTACATACTCTGTCTATCTATCCAGTCTACATCTACACAGTACTGTGTCTGACTATCTCTATATATATCCAGTCAACATCTACCTACTGTGTCTATCTATCCAGTCAACATCTACACAGTACTGTGTCTGACTATCTCTATATATATCCAGTCAACATCTACATACTGTGTCTATCTATCCAGTCTACATCTACACAGTACTGTGTCTGACTATCTCTATATATATCCAGTCAACATCTACATACTGTGTCTATCTATCCAGTCTACATCTACACAGTACTGTGTCTGACTATCTCTATATATATCCAGTCAACATCTACATACTGTGTCTCTCTATCCAGTCTACATCTACACAGTACTGTGTCTGACTATCTCTATATATATCCAGTCAACATCTACATACTGTGTCTATCTATCCAGTCTACATCTACACAGTACTGTGTCTGACTATCTCTATATATATCCAGTCAACATCTACCTACTGTGTCTATCTATCCAGTCAACATCTACACAGTACTGTGTCTGACTATCTCTATATATATCCAGTCAACATCTACATACTGTGTCTATCTATCCAGTCTACATCTACACAGTACTGTGTCTGACTATCTCTATATATATCCAGTCAACATCTACATACTGTGTCTCTCTATCCAGTCTACATCTACACAGTACTGTGTCTGACTATCTCTATATATATCCAGTCAACATCTACATACTGTGTCTATCTATCCAGTCTACATCTACACAGTACTGTGTCTGACTATCTCTATATATATCCAGTCAACATCTACCTACTGTGTCTATCTATCCAGTCAACATTTACACAGTACTGTGTCTGACTATCTCTATATATATCCAGTCAACATCTACAGACTGTGTCTATCTATCCAGTCTACATCTACATTGTACTGTGTCTGACTATCTCTATATATATCCAGTCAACATCTACAGACTGTGTCAATCTATCCAGTCAACATCTACACAGTACTGTGTCTGACTATCTCTATATATATCCAGTCAACATCTACAGACTGTGTCAATCTATCCAGTCTACATCTACACAGTACTGTGTCTGACTATCTTTATATATATCCAGTCAACATCTACAGACTGTGTCAATCTATCCAGTCAACATCTACACAGTACTGTGTCTGACTATCTCTATATATATCCAGTCAACATCTACATACTGTGTCTATCTATCCAGTCTACATCTACACAGTACTGTGTCTGACTATCTCTATATATATCCAGTCAACATCTACATACTGTGTCTATCTATCCAGTCTACATCTACACAGTACTGTGTCTGACTATCTCTATATATATCCAGTCAACATCTACATACTGTGTCTCTCTATCCAGTCTACATCTACACAGTACTGTGTCTGACTATCTCTATATATATCCAGTCAACATCTACATACTGTGTCTATCTATCCAGTCAACATCTACACAGTACTGTGTGTGACTATCTCTATATATATCCAGTCAACATCTACATACTGTGTCTATCTATCCAGTCTACATCTACACAGTACTGTGTCTGACTATCTCTATATATATCCAGTCAACATCTACATACTGTGTCTATCTATCTAGTCAACATCTACACAGTACTGTGTCTGACTATCTCTATATATATCCAGTCAACATCTACATACTGTGTCTATCTATCCAGTCTACATCTACACAGTACTGTGTCTGACTATCTCTATATATATCCAGTCAACATCTACATACTGTGTCTATCTATCCAGTCTACATCTACACAGTACTGTGTCTGACTATCTCTATATATATCCAGTCAACATCTACATATTGTGTCTATCTATCCAGTCAACATCTACACAGTACTGTGTCTGACTATCTCTATATATATCCAGTCAACATCTACAGACTGTATCTATCTATCCAGTCAACATCTACACAGTACTGTGTCTGACTATCTCTATATATATCCAGTCAACATCTACCTACTGTGTCTATCTATCTAGTCAACATCTACACAGTACTGTGTCTGACTATCTTTATATATATCCAGTCAACATCTACATATTGTGTCTATCTATCCAGTCTACATCTACACAGTACTGTGTCTGACTATCTCTATATATATCCAGTCAACATCTACATACTGTGTCTATCTATCCAGTCTACATCTACACAGTACTGTGTCTGACTATCTCTATATATATCCAGTCAACATCTACAGACTGTATCTATCTATCCAGTCAACATCTACACAGTACTGTGTCTGACTATCTCTATATATATCCAGTCAACATCTACATACTGTGTCTATCTATCCAGTCTACATTTACACAGTACTGTGTCTGACTATCTCTATATATATCCAGTCAACATCTACAGACTGTGTCTATCTATCCAGTCTACATCTACACAGTACTGTGTCTGACTATCTTTATATATATCCAGTCAACATCTACCTACTGTGTCTATCTATCTAGTCAACATCTACACAGTACTGTGTCTGACTATCTCTATATATATCCAGTCAACATCTACAGACTGTGTCTATCTATCCAGTCTACATCTACACAGTACTGTGTCTGACTATCTTTATATATATCCAGTCAACATCTACAGACTGTGTCTATCTATCCAGTCAACATCTACACATTACTGTGTCTGACTATCTCTATATATATCCAGTCAACATCTACATACTGTGTCTATCTATCCAGTCTACATCTACACAGTACTGTGTCTGACTATCTCTATATATATCCAGTCAACATCTACATATTGTGTCTCTCTATCCAGTCTACATCTACACAGTACTGTGTCTGACTATCTCTATATATATCCAGTCAACATCTACATACTGTGTCTATCTATCCAGTCTATATCTACACAGTACTGTGTCTGACTATCTCTATATATATCCAGTCAACATCTACATACTGTGTCTATCTATCCAGTCTACATCTACACAGTACTGTGTCTGACTATCTCTATATATATCCAGTCAACATCTACATACTGTGTCTATCTATCCAGTCTACATCTACACATTACTGTGTCTGACTATCTCTATATATATCCAGTCAACATCTACATACTGTGTCTATCTATCCAGTCTACATCTACACAGTACTGTGTCTGACTATCTCTATATATATAGAGTCAACATCTACATACTGTGTCTATCTATCCAGTCTATATCTACACAGTACTGTGTCTGACTATCTCTATATATATCCAGTCAACATCTACATACTGTGTCTCTCTATCCAGTCTACATCTACACATTACTGTGTCTGACTATCTCTATATATATCCAGTCAACATCTACATACTGTGTCTATCTATCCAGTCTACATCTACACAGTACTGTGTCTGACTATCTCTATATATATATCCAGTCAACATCTACATACTGTGTCTATCTATCCAGTCAACATCTACACAGTACTGTGTCTGACTATCTCTATATATATCCAGTCAACATCTACAGACTGTGTCTATCTATCCAGTCTACATCTACACAGTACTGTGTCTGACTATCTCTATATATATCATGTCAACATCTACAGACTGTGTCTATCTATCCAGTCTACATCTACACAGTACTGTGTCTGACTATCTCTATATATATCCAGTCAACATCTACATACTGTGTCTATCTATCCAGTCTACATCTACACAGTACTGTGTCTGACTATCTCTATATATATCCAGTCAACATCTACATACTGTGTCTATCTATCCAGTCTACATCTACACAGTACTGTGTCTGACTATCTCTATATATATATCCAGTCAACATCTACATACTGTGTCTATCTATCCAGTCTACATCTACATAGTACTGTGTCTGACTATCTCTATATATATCCAGTCAACATCTACAGACTGTGTCTATCTATCCAGTCAACATCTACACAGTACTGTGTCTGACTATCTCTATATATATCCAGTCAACATCTACATACTGTGTCTATCTATCCAGTCAACATCTACACAGTACTGTGTCTGACTATCTTTATATATATCCAGTCAACATCTACAGACTGTGTCTATCTATCCAGTCAACATCTACACAGTACTGTGTCTGACTATCTTTATATATATCCAGTCAACATCTACAGACTGTGTCTATCTATCCAGTCAACATCTACACAGTACTGTGTCTGACTATCTTTATATATATCCAGTCAACATCTACAGACTGTGTCTATCTATCCAGTCTACATCTACACAGTACTGTGTCTGACTATCTCTATATATATCATGTCAACATCTACAGACTGTGTCTATCTATCCAGTCAACATCTACACAGTACTGTGTCTGACTATCTTTATATATATCCAGTCAACATCTACAGACTGTGTCTATCTATCCAGTCAACATCTACACAGTACTGTGTCTGACTATCTTTATATATATCCAGTCAACATCTACAGACTGTGTCTATCTATCCAGTCTACATCTACACAGTACTGTGTCTGACTATCTCTATATATATCCAGTCAACATCTACAGACTGTGTCTATCTATCCAGTCTACATCTACACATTACTGTGTCTGACTATCTCTATATATATCCAGTCAACATCTACATACTGTGTCTATCTATCCAGTCTACATTTACACAGTACTGTGTCTGACTATCTCTATATATATCCAGTCAACATCTACCTACTGTGTCTATCTATCCAGTCTACATTTACACAGTACTGTGTCTGACTATCTCTATATATATCCAGTCAACATCTACAGACTGTGTCTATCTATCCAGTCTACATCTACACAGTACTGTGTCTGACTATCTCTATATATATCCAGTCAACATCTACCTACTGTGTCTATCTATCCAGTCTACATTTACACAGTACTGTGTCTGACTATCTCTATATATATCCAGTCAACATCTACAGACTGTGTCTATCTATCCAGTCAACATCTACCTACTGTGTCTATCTATCCAGTCTACATTTACACAGTACTGTGTCTGACTATCTCTATATATATCCAGTCAACATCTACATACTGTGTCTATCTATCCAGTCTACATCTACACAGTACTGTGTCTGACTATCTCTATATATATCCAGTCAACATCTACATACTGTGTCTATCTATCCAGTCAACATCTACACAGTACTGTGTCTGACTATCTCTATATATATCCAGTCAACATCTACATACTGTGTCTATCTATCCAGTCAACATTTACACAGTACTGTGTCTGACTATCTCTATATATATCCAGTCAACATCTACAGACTGTGTCTATCTATCCAGTCTACATCTACACAGTACTGTGTCTGACTATCTCTATATATATCCAGTCAACATCTACATATTGTGTCTATCTATCCAGTCTACATCTACACAGTACTGTGTCTGACTATCTCTATATATATCCAGTCAACATCTACAGACTGTGTCTATCTATCCAGTCTACATCTACACAGTACTGTGTCTGACTATCTCTATATATATCCAGTCAACATCTACATACTGTGTCTATCTATCCAGTCAACATCTACACAGTACTGTGTCTGACTATCTCTATATATATCCAGTCAACATCTACATACTGTGTCTATCTATCCAGTCTACATCTACACAGTACTGTGTCTGACTATCTCTATATATATCCAGTCAACATCTACATATTGTGTCTATCTATCCAGTCTACATCTACACAGTACTGTGTCTGACTATCTCTATATATATCCAGTCAACATCTACATACTGTGTCTATCTATCCAGTCAACATTTACACAGTACTGTGTCTGACTATCTCTATATATATCCAGTCAACATCTACATATTGTGTCTATCTATCCAGTCAACATCTACACAGTACTGTGTCTGACTATCTCTATATATATCCAGTCAACATCTACAGACTGTGTCTATCTATCCAGTCAACATCTACATACTGTGTCTATCTATCCAGTCTACATCTACACAGTACTGTGTCTGACTATCTTTATATATATCCAGTCAACATCTACATACTGTGTCTATCTATCCAGTCTACATCTACACAGTACTGTGTCTGACTATCTCTATATATATCCAGTCAACATCTACATACTCTGTCTATCTATCCAGTCTACATCTACACAGTACTGTGTCTGACTATCTCTATATATATCCAGTCAACATCTACATACTCTGTCTATCTATCCAGTCTACATCTACACCAGTACTGTGTCTGACTATCTTTATATATATCCAGTCAACATCTACATACTGTGTCTATCTATCCAGTCAACATCTACACCAGTATTTCCCAAACATGTTTACTCAAAGCACACATTAGAACAAGTAAAAATATGTTGCTGCAATTTATACTTAAATTCTAAAAATTTATTCAAAAGAGATATTTACACACATTAACAGCATAAATAGAAATATAGATAATTAAACATCCAGAAAAATTATTTGTACTTCCTTCTTTAATCAATAAATAGAACAAAGTTATCAATATGTACTTGGTGTTATTTGGTAATATTTTCATTATAAGCTTAGTTATTTCTCACTTTGACAGTTAGATATGGACTTTATGTTGAATTCCAATTTGTATTTTTAACATTCCTTCCTATGGTCATGAATCTTGGGTAATGACTGAAAGAATACGATCAGCTGAAAGGGGGTTCTTCCAAAGGGTCTTTGAAGTAACATTACTCGATAGAGTGTGAAGCTCGAAGATCAGAGAGTCACTCCAAGTAGAGCTGCTACTTCTTCGAATTGAGAGATCACGGCTCTGATACTATGGGCATGTGGTTAGAATGTCTCGGGGAAAGAATTGCTAGACAGATTTTACGAGCAAAACCAGCCGGCAGGAGACCCAGGTGTAAACCTTGATCAAGATGGTAGGATACCATCCATGAGATTGGCTGGTCTCACATGGGGATCCAGCCAGATCAGTTAGAGACAGTTGCTTCAGATAGGACCTACTGGAAGGAATGTTTGAGGACTCTGCCTCCATGGCCCTCTCAGGAATAAGTGGGTGAAGAAGAAGAAATAGAAACATGCTCTTTCATGATACATCTGTAGTACATCTTGTGGCAGACATGTAGGCCAAGGCACACAGTTTGGGAACCGCTGATCATCGCACACCAGTATGCTGAGGCACACCGTTTTGAGAGCCACTGAGCTATACAAACACAACTGAAGGCTTTTTCTTTTTTTATATATATAAGTTAGTCCCAGAAAGAGAAGAAATTACTTGTACAGGCCTTCCCAGATTGGTGACATTAATGTGATGACCTCAGGGTGTTACACATCCAGCTGGTGACATTAATGTGGTTGTTGTTGAGTATGAATATCTCCAATTTATCTATGACCTCTGAAGGTCACACACCCAAACTGTCAAATGTAGTTGATGTTCAATTTGAATACTTGAAGGTCAATATTTGCAGGAAAGATATGAACAAGGAGTGAATTCCAGGAGGTTTACAGTGCTGAGGAAGGAGTTAGCCAAGTGTTTTGTCAAAGCATAACTTATAAGTGTGGTACAGTCATTACATCAGACCATAGGCCAGAGAGATCCATGAATATTTGATTTCACCACCACTGTCACCACACCTCTCGCAAACCCTTAAATTTTGAGAAGAGGCCCTACTTCGATTCTACCCACACAAAGAAGCCTGAAAGTAACCATGTTCTAATTTGTGATGTTTCTCTTAGAAGTCCTGAGTAGGAGGCCATTGAGAGACGATAAGGATGATGTGAAGGAAGGTAGATAGGTGCGATGTGTCAGATATATCCACAAGAATATCTGAAGTTACAACTACAAAATAACTAAAACAATCGATAGTTTTAGTGCTATTATTACTTCAGGGCAGTGGATTGGCAGTATCTGTAGAGCCTCAGACACCATGCTTTTCAGTATAGAGCTATGGCCCTTTATATTCTGAGTTCAAATCCTGCCATGGTTAAAGTTCCTCGAAAACCAGTTTGGGAAATAAGGTTATGTGGATTTTACATTAGGTCGGCTGTATAATGCTTGTATGTGAAGTGCCATACTGCATGGTAGTGAGACATGAGTAGTGAACACAGAGAACATGTGAAGGCTGGAGAGAAATGAAGCAAGCATGTTGCTAGAACAAGAAAGCATGGATAAACTGAAGGTGAAACTGAGTATAAGAGGAATCAAGTGCAGGAGAGGAGACTGCATTGGTATAGACAATGCACATGGATGCTGATCACTGGGTGAAGAAGTGTAGAGCAATCCCAGTAGAGAAAGACCAAGGAAGACCTGGATGGAAGTGGTGAGTGTTGAAAAGAAATTGCTAAAGCTCATGGAGGAGATGACAAAGGAATGTGACAAGTGGAGAGATGCAGCACTGAGAAGGACCCATTCAATCCATGCAAGCATAGAACAATGGATATAAAATGATGATGATGATAACCTTTCTGTCATTGCTCTCTCTTCTATTTCACACTTATGACAATTTGTTAAGAAAAGAGACAATTTGTCAAGATTCAAGACATCTCTATCGTGTCATGATAAAATGCACCCGGTACACTCTCTAAAGTGGCTGGTAATCAGAGACAGAGTTGGGTTGAGAATGCCCTATAATCATGCCAAGGACATGACAACCTTTCTGGTGATGGTGCTACAATAAAAATCACCCAATATAATTTGTAGAGTTATGTATAGATTTTTTTTTTATTATATAGATAATTTAATAGAATAAGAAAAAAAAAGATTGAAAAGAAAGAATGGAATGTAAAATAAGAAATATATATAAAACGGAAAAGGAAGGGAAAGGCAAGGGCTCTAGTTTCACAGAAGGAGGGGGATGGGGCTCTGAGCCTAGGGTGTGGCGATAATGGGGCTGTGCCCCACAGACAAGACCGCACAAGCATTCCCATGGACAGAGACCATATAGTGTTGGGAGGATACTTTAACACTGTCGGAGACATAACAACCTCTCTAAGGTTTATGCCATAACAAACTACACCTAGTACACTTTGTAATATGGTAATGGTTAAACTGAGACCATGTAGAGTTGAGAGGACCTTCTTAGTCCTGTTGAACAACTTCATTAGTGGTGGTGCACAATAAAAAGCACCAAATACACTCTGTAAAGTGGTAGTGCTGGTGCCATGATAAAATGCCCCCAGTTCACTCTATGTAGTTAGTATTAGGAAGAGCATCCAGCCATAGAAACCATGTCAAAAATTGAAACATGAGATGTAGTCCTACAACCCATCTAGGTGGGTAGTAACTCAAAATAAAAACTAACTCAGACTGTGACAACCCATTCAACCCATGCCAGCATGGAAAACTGGTGTAAAAATGATGATTATGATGATGGTATACTTTATCAAGACATTTTTTTTTTTTTAAACACACAAAATGAGTATTTGAAGACAATATGGAATTTCTACATGAATCAGTCATTAAGCCATTTGATAGCAAACTGCCGGAAACCACTCTAGTTCTATATTTATCTAAAAACCTTCCAATATAATTTTATGTAAGAACGTTTATGTTCCAAACACAAGTTCCATAATGAGTTAGTTATATTAATATAGCACTCCAAATTATTGATCATTTTCAAAATTATTTTAAAATCATAGAGACTTTCACTAGAAATATGGTAATAAAAAGGTTAAAGTGTTTATATTTGTCTAAAAGTCTTCCATCATAATTTTATTCAAAAACATTTGTTAAATTATGTTCCAAACGTCAAATAAATAATTCTTTGTAACATTGGCATCAGGCCAGCAATATGAGGAAAGGGGAAAGTTGATTATATCAACCCCAGTACTTAACTGGTTCAGTCTTTTAACGATCATTGAAGGATAAAAAACAAAGTTTACTTTACTGAGATTTGAACTCAGAACCTAGAAAGTCACAACTACCAGAAAAGCATTTTGTCCAATGCTCTACTAACACTGCCAATCCACCACCCTATGTATCAGATAAATAATGGTTTCTGAAGTACATTAGTGGTGCTTTATTTTATTGACCCCGTAAAGATGAAAGACAAAGCTAATCTTGGCGGGATTTGAACTCAGAACGTAAAGGGCCGTAACTCTATGCCACTAAGAGTATTGTTTGATGCTTTACCGATTCTGCCGATCTACCGCCCTACCAAATAAATAATGAGAAAGTTTGTTATATTAGTAAATCTCTCCAGATTGTTTACAAAATCCTTTGAAAATCATAGGCATTGTCTTTCATTAGAAATATTGTAACAAAATGGTTAAACAATATTTGGTGAAGAATATTTATGGCACAAGGAGGAATTGTCCCTCAAGGATATATTTCTAGTGTGAAATTCTCTCCATTTTGCTGTTTGAAGTCTTCAGAAATGAATTTATGACCAGTTTGCTCCAGGACAATTTTGATATACAAAATAATAATGATGATAGTGGAGGTGGTGGTTGTGGTGGTATTGGTGGTGGTGGTGGTGGTTGTGGTGGTATTGGTGGTGGTGGTGGTTGTGGTGATAATGATAATGAATTTTATTAGTTTATTAGAGCAGAATCAAGGATGAAGGTGATTAAGGAACTCAAAATGGAAATCTGTGTATATATGTGTGTGTGTGTGTGTTTGTGTGGCAATGATGGTAAAATGTGTATGGTGATGGTGATGGTGGTGGTGGTATGAGTTTGTGTATGGTAATGGTAGTTGTGTCTGTGTGTATGTAACAACGATAGTGATGCTTATGTGTAAAATGTAGTGGTGATGCTGGTGTATAATGGTAAATGTGGTGTGGTTATATATACAATGGTTGAGGCTGTTGTTTAGCCACGGGTCAACTGTGATCAAGTAGATCTTTGATGTGAGACATTTCAACTGTGACCATCTTAACTTTCTATGGGGTGTCCTGCCACTTTGTAGAAGGTAGGGTACGATTTTAAGCAGGGTTGACTGCTATTTCTAGCCACATAAGGAACCACATATGGGACCCCACACAAAGAGCTATATATGTATGTGCATGTATGAGACTGTGTGTGTGTGGTATCATAAATATTATTGTTTGAATATGATAGCAGTAGATATGTGTATGTGTGTGTGTGTATGTGTGTGTATGTATGAGTGTGTGTGGTATGAAAACACTAGTTAGTCTATGACAGAAATGTGTGTCTACATATATATGCGTATGTGCGTGTGTGTGTGTATATATGCATATGTATGTACATGTGTATGTGGGCATATATACATACAGGGTGTCCCAAAAAATGTATACATACTTCAACAGCATTCTAATAAACAATGCCTGTACAGGTCATCAAAGTGTGTATACATTTTTTTTTTGGGGGGGGGGACACATCCTGTATATGTATATATTTGTGTGTATGTATACATATATATATATATATATATACACACATACACACACACAAACACACACTCACACAGACTTATACATACATATATATATGTGTGTGTGCATGTATGTATGTGTATGTATGTATGTGTATGTATGTATGTATGTGTATGTGTGTATGTATATATATATATATATATATATATATACATACATACACACACACAAACACACACTCACACAGACTTATACATACATATATATATATGTGTGTGCATGTATGTATGTGTATGTATGTATGTGTATGTATGTATGTATGTGTGTATTAGTGGTTGTAACCTTCACAAAACACAAGGTGGCCTTGTTTTATAGTAAGAATAGAGAGGAGGTTAGTTAGATTTATGTACTGTGATGAATGTTGTATAATAGTCAGTTGTATGAATGTGTATGCTTATGAGTATGTGTGCATGCTTTTATGTGTGTGTGTATGAATGTATGTATGAATATTTGTATGTATACGTATAAATGTATCAATATGTGCACGCGTATATATATTTATAGAATATATGCGTGTGTGTGTGTATACCTATATATATATATATATATATATATATATATATATATATATATATATATATATATATTGAATGAGAGAGAGAGATAGTATATATATATATATAAATTCATATATATATATAACATATATTTATATTATATATATAATATATATAATATATATATATATATATATATATATATATATATATTGAATGAGAGAGAGAGATAGTATATATACATACATTCATATATATATATACACATACACATATATATACACACGCATATATTTACTCATATACATACACATGTAGAGCATTAAAGAAAGTTACACACACACACACACACACACACACACACATATATTTATATATATATATATATACATATATACATATATACATTTATATACACATATATACACATATAAATACACATACTACTACTATTAAATTCATCCACTTCTTTGTGGTGTCGTGATAAAACCTTTCCATCTCACACCATCCAGCATTGACTGCTTCAGTTCTTCACTGGATAATTCTGTATCATCTGCAATGACTCTCTTTAATGTCTTGAGAGGTCTTCCATGTTTGCATTTCACATTAGTGGGCTCCCATAGTAAAAGTTTGTAGTAGGTTCGTTGCCTCTCATGACATAACCTGCAAGCTGAAGACGCCTGATACGATGGTATGGCTAAAGGGCGGAAGGGTGCCATAGAGAATTTTATTTGTAACACGGTCAAGAGGTTTGATGATTTTTATCCTTCTTAGCATTCGTGTGTAGCAACCATCTAAAGCTTTGGTGATAGGTATTGCTACTGAACATGATTCACTGGAATACAGCAAGATTGATTCCACTGTGGCTTTGAATAATCTAACTTTCGTTTTTGTGGTTATGTTAGATAATACACATATATATACATATATATATACAGTGTTTATATATATGTATATATATGTGTATATATGTGTATACTATACTATGTATATATATGTGTATACTATACTATACACATGCATATACACATATATATATATGTGTGTGTGTGTATATTATACACATGTATATACATATATATATGTCTGTGTATAACATATATATATATATATATATATATATATATATATATACATAAGTAGAAGGGATATTTAATTTGTTGGAAATCCAACAAATATAAATGTTTATAACTGATTCAGAGCACTCCATAGGGTTTAAAATAACGGTTTTTTCAATTATTTTCATATTCATTTACATATTCATCCATAAGTTTGAAAAATCCGTTTTATAATCTCACTACCCAAGGAATATTCAACTGATAAGGTAAGATTTTCCTTGGCTATGTCAAAATTTATAAAACACTCTTTGTATTTTATCTGATGAAAGTGTACCAAAGTTTTTTGGTACCCTTGAAATATATATAATAGAATAAATATGGTTTTATAAATATAGTTTCCATTTATTTAATATCATTGTATATATCGCTGGCACGATCCACCACCACCGCCATCACCACCGTCCACCGACACCATCCACCACCTTCACCACCACCACTACTACCACCGCCACCATCACTAGCACCATCCACCATCGCCACCATCAGTCACCATCCACCAGCACCACCATCACCATCACTGACACCATCCACCACCTCCACCACTACCACCACCACCACCACCATCACTGACATCATCCACCACCATCACCATGACTGACACCATCCACCTCCACCACCACCATCACTGACACCATCCACCACCACCACCATCACTGGCACCATCCACCACCATCACCACCAACATTCACCACCACCACCACCATTACCAGCGTAAAACAAACAATTATTATTATTATTATATAAAAACTGAACTGGACTGGGAAAAGTCAACAGTTGACATGATTTTGATTTTGTATCAGTACTGCCGGTAATCATCATCATCATCATCATCATTTTACGTCCGCTTTTCCCAGCTTGCAAGGGAGGGACGGGAACTGATTTTGGCTTGATTTCTACAGCTGGATGCCCTTCCTAACACCAACCTCATTTACAGTGAGTGCTGGGTGCTTTTTTGCCGTGGCACCTCCACGACCACTTTACAGTGGAATGATATGGACCTCAGTCCTATCATCTCATTTCTACAGCTGAGTAAACTGGAGCAATGTGAAATAAAGTGTCTTGCTCAAGGAAACAACACATCACCCAGTCTGAGAATTGAACTCACAACCTTTCGATTGCAAGGCCAATGCTCTAACCACTAAGCCATGTGCCTCCATTATATATATGTGTGTATGTGAGTGGTGTGTGTGCTTGTATGCATGAATGGGTGTTGGTGTGTGAGTGGCGTGTGTGTTTGTAGTTTGTATGCATGAGTGTTGGTGTGTGAGTGTGTGTGTGCGTGTCGTGTCAATAAGTGTTTTTTTTGGGGGGGGTTTTATGACCATGCTGTAAAATGGAGGGGTAAAGAGGGCCCTTGAGTCTAGTAAGGCATCCTCTCTAGTGCTGGTGGCACAAATAAAAGCACCCAGTCCATGCTGTAAAGTGGCACTGGTGTTAGGAAGGGCATCCAACCAGTGTATCAATGCAAAAACTCTTATCAGCACAGCAACAAATAGGAACAACAACAAAATATGAAGACGTCGCATCTCAGAGTTGCAACACTTAATGTTGGAACTCTCAGAGGTAGATCTGCTGAAATAGCGGAGATGCTGGAGAGAAGGCAGGTGGATGTGTGCTGCGTGCAAGAGGTGAGATGGAGAGGTGCCTCTGCGAGACTAGTCGGAGGCAAACATCTTAGCTATAAGCTTTTCTGGGTAGGTAAGGATGATGGGTTAGGAGGAGTAGGCATTTTGCTGGCTGAGAGATGGATCAATAAGACAATAGAGGTAGTTCGAGTTAGTAATCGAATAATTAAGCTTAGATTAGTTGTAGGCAGGAGACTACTGACAATCATCTCTGCCTATGCTCCCCAAGCAGGCCTAGGCAAAGATGAGAAAGACTGCTTTTACGAGCAACTTTTACAAACAACCACAATGACAGAGGACGGAGACATCGTTATGCTAGCAGGGGACTTCAATGGTCATGTTGGACAGCTCCAGGAGGGTTACACTGGGGTACATGGTGGGCACGGTTACAGCTCAAGAAATGAAGAAGGAGTGAGACTTCTTGAATTTTGTGATGCAAGTACACTGACTATTTGCAACACAAACTTTCAGAAACCTGCCGATCACCTAATAACCTACAAATCTGGTGAGCACATAAGCCAGATTGACTTCTTACTAGTTAGGCAGCGGGACAGGCAGATAGTGTCTAATACCAAGGCATACGCTGGGGAAGAATGTACCCCACAGCATAGGTTAGTCGTTAGTGATATCTCAGTAAGCAAGAGATGGAATGAGACATACAGGAAGGTATGGAGAAGAAAGGTCTGGAAGCTAAAAGACCTTTCACTAAAATACAACTTTAGGAAAGCCCTTCAAGATGTATTTGACGAAAAAGAAGACGATTTAGAGACGTATGACATAGATAATAACTGGAATTTTTTACGTGACAATTTGCTGAAGGTTACTGATGAAACTTGTGGCTGGAGCTGAGCTCCAACCAGACAGAGAGTGAACTGGTGGTGGAACAGCACAGTAGATAAGGCCATTAGAGACAAAAGACTAGCATGGAAGGCTTGGAAAAAGGTTGGAAGTAGGGAAGAATATATAGCCGCTAAGAGAGAAGCTAGACGTCAGGTGTACTTAGCACGCAGGGAGGCTGAGAGTAGGAGGTTTGCCAATGTTCTGCGACGGGAAGATCAGAGGCGTGCAGTGTTCCACATTGCAAGGCAGTGTGTCAATGCAAATCAGGATGTTGTTGGAGATAAATGTGTCCGGAATGCTGCCAGTGTACTTAGTGTCACGAATGATCAGAAAAAGGAGGCCTGGAAATGTCATTATGAGAGACTGATGAATGTGGAGAACGAATGGGAGAGAGAGAAATTACTCTTAGTAGATCCGACAGAGGGACCAGCTATTGAGATTGACGAATATAGGGTCCAAGAGGCGATTAAGGAAATGAAAAATAGTAAGGCTGCTGGACCATCGGGAATAGTTGCTGAGATGTTAAAGGCATCAGGGGACGCATCATCAATCAGGCTATATATGGTGATGTCATACCCAAAGACTGGTGCAGCAGTATTCTCATAAATTGCTACAAAGGTAAAGGGGATGATCTGGAGAGGAGCAATTATAGGGGTATAAAACTGATGGATCGAGTTATGAAAGTGTCAGAAAGGATATTAGCACAACTAATTAGAGAAAGGGTCAAACTAGATGAGATGCAGTTTGGTTTTGTGCCTGGGAAGAGTACAACAGATGCCTCTTCTTGGTGAGACAATTGCAAGAGAGGTTCTTAGAGAAAAATAAGCCACTATACTTAGCCTTTGTTGACCTAGAGAAGGCTTTTGATAGGCTACCCTGATCTGTCATCTGGTGGTCCCTAAGGAAACTAGGTGTTGAGGAATGGCTTGTGAGGACAGTGCAAACTTTGTACAGAGGTACAGTCAGTAAAGTCAGGGTAGGAGTGGAGTTTAGTGAGGAATTCCAGATACAAGTAGGAGTACATCAAGGTTCAGTCCTCAGCCCGCTCTTGTTCATTATAGTCCTCCAAGCCATAACAGAGGAGTTTAAGACTGGCTGTCCATGGGAACTTCTCTATACTGACGATCTGGTTCTTATAGCAGAATCAGTAGAGGAGCTAGAGAATAAATTCTGGCTATGGAAACAGCAGTTGGAAGCAAGAGGACTGAGAGTGAACCTAGCTAAGACAAAAGTGTTGATGAGTAGAAAAGAGGACAAAACTCTGATTCCATCAGGGAAATGGCCATGTTCGATATGCAGAAAAGGAACTGGCATAAATTCCATAAAATGCACACAATGCAGATCCTGGGTACACAAGAGATGTAGCGGGATAGCAGGCAAACTAACAAGTAGGGAGAAATATGTATGCAGTAGATGTACAGGGAAATTAGACAGTAGAAGTCGCATTGATAGACACATTTTTCAAATGCAGGCGGGTGCTATAGAAGTGGCGGATAGCTTTCGGTACCTAGGAGATCAGATTAGCATGGGAGGAGGGTGTTCCAAGGCCATAGTATCTAGAATAAGGATGGGTTGGAAGAAGTTTAGGGAGCTGCTTCCTCTACTGACGAAGAAGGGTTTCTCCCTGCGTATGAAAGGCCAGTTGTATGATGCCTGTGTGAGGAGCGCGATGCTGCATGGTAGTGGGACATGGGCAGCAACTGCAGAGGATATGCGATGGCTGGAGAGAAATGAGGCAAGCATGCTCCATTGGATGTGCAGTGTAAATGTGCGTGAATGACCCAGCATGAATGTGTTGAGAGAGAAACTGTGTCTGAGAGGGATAGAATGTAGTGTACAGGAGAGGAGACTGAAGTGGTATGGAGATGTGATGTGCATGGAGGATGACCGATGGGTGAAGAAGTGTCAGGAAATGCCAGTTGAAGGAAGACGTGGTAGAGGTAGACCACGAAAAACATGGGCGGAGGTGGTGAGAACAGACCTCAGATCGTTGAAGCTCACGGTGGAGATGACGAAGGACCATGACGAGTGGAGAGATGCTGTGCTGAATAAGACCCGTCCCACCCTTGCGAGCAGGGTGGGACGGGTCTTATTCAGCACAGCATGCAGGGAAGAGCGGACGTAAAATAACGATGATGATGATGATGATGATATATATATATATATATATATATATATATATATATGAAAAATATGGGGAGAAGAATACTGCATGGTTGCACATGGATTACATGTTATAAAATGAGTCCCTCATCAGTGATATATATATATATTTTTTTTATCGATCGACATTCGTCAAATCGGACCGAGGAAACAATGTTTCCATTGGTCTTTCCAATTGCTAATACTATCTATCGGTCGCAACTCCAGGTAGAAGAGCAACGTGAAATAAAGTGTCTTGCTCAAGGACATAACGCATCACCTGGTCCGAGAATCGAACTCACAACCTTACTATTGCGAATCCAATTCTCTAACCACTCAGCCACACGCCTTCACGTTGCTTTATTGTACTACAATAAAACTCACCTACAATAAAACTCACCTCCTACATATATATACCCTCATTGCGGAATCAATGGCCGAGCTAGAGAAGAAATTCCAAACATGGAAGCACGGCCTAGAGTCAAAAGGACTTAAAATTAACCTGGCTAAGACCAAAGTTCTAGTTTGTAGGAAAGAAAACAAGGCGGCGGTCCCTTCTGGGAAATGGTCGTGCTCGGTATGTAGGAAAGGCGTAGGTAGAAACTCCATCTTATGTCCTAAATGCAAAGTATGGGTGCATAAAAGATGTAGTGGGATCACAGGTAAGCTAACTAAGAACATAGACTTTACATGTGGCCGGTGTTCTGGTGCAATAAGTAGCAGCAAATGCCCACAAAATACTAGCTCTTTCAATTGCGCAGAGGGTTCTATAGAAATAGTGGACAGCTTCCGTTACCTGGGCGATAAAATCAGCAGTGGGGGAGGGTGCTCTGAAAGTACTGTAGCTAGAGTCAGAACTGGTTGGAAAAAGTTCAGAGAGCTTATACCACTATTAGCTGCTAAAGGGTTCTCCCTAAAGATGAAAGGCAGGTTGTACGATGCCTGCATACGAACAGCAATGTTGCATGGTAGTGAGACCTGGGCATTGTGTGCAGAGGATATACGCAGACTAGAGAGGAACGAAGCTTGCATGCTCCGCTGGATGTGTAACAGTAATATACGTGAACGGCAAAGCATAAACGAACTAAGGAAAAAATTAGAGATAAGAGGGATCAGATGTTGTTTACTCGAGAGAAGGCTGCGTTGGTACGGACACGTGATGCGCATGAAAGTCGATAGCTGTATTACAAAGTGCAGGGCAATAAAGATAGACGGTAGCCACGGAATAGGCAGACCTAGAAAAACATGGGATGAGCTGATAAACTCCGACCTCACACACTTACACCTCTCCAAGACAATGTCACTGGACCGTGACCTTTGGCGGTACTCAGTAACAGAGAAGACCCGCCTTGCCAGTAGGCATCTCTAACAAACTACACCCCGTCCCGCCACCACCCCCACCCCATCCACACCACCCCGTTCTATGTAAAGTTATGTTGGTGCCGCGCCATCCAGGCCGAAACAAATGAGATCGTGTAGGTGTCACGACAAAAAAACACACAGTCCACGCTGTAATGTGGCCGTGTAGGCAACACGGTAAAAACCTCCCAGACCCACACTGTAAATGTGGTTGGTGTTAGGAAGGGCATCCAACTGTAGAAAACCTGCCAGACAGTCCTATGCGAGCAAGACAATCACTCTTGCCTCAAGTGGGACTACCCCCGTCCAAACCCATGCAAGCGTGGAACACGGACGTTAAACGTTGATGATGATGATGATGATGATATATATATATATATATATATATATATATATATATATATATATATATATATATATATATATATATATATATATATATATATATATATATATATGTATGTATATATATATATATATATATATATATATATATATATATGTATATATATAATGAAGGAAAAGTGGTAAGGAACCAGGTGGACCATAATGCACCAAAGTACTCAATACTTGAGGTAGTAGAGTGGGTAATAGGAACCAGTAAGACCCCGACAGCTGAGCTCAAGCCGTTTCGACGGCTAATTCAGAATTAGCCGTCGAAACGGCTTGAGCTCAGCTGTCGGGGTCTTACTGGTTCCTATATGTATATATATATATATATATATATATATATATATATATATTATATATATATATATATATATATATATATATATATATATATATATATATATATATATATATATATATATATATATATATATATATATATATATATATATATATATATATATATATATATATATATATATATATATATATATATATATATATATATATGTAGGAGGTGAGTTTTATTGTAGTACAAGAAAGCAATGCAGATATCGGATAAGAAGCACTCTACAGTTTGTAGGACTGGAGTATACATAATATATAAGAACAAAAGATGGTTAAAAGAGTTCCATGTATTTTATTATGCGCATTTCAAAAACAAATATAATCATGCAATAATATTTGTGTTTTCATCAGATAAAACAGGAAGACATGATATGAAGGTTAAAAAAACACTTGTGGATAGTGCAGTTTTAAATCAACATATGAAAACTGATGAAAACACAAATATTATTGCATGATTATATTTGTTTTTGAAATGCTCATAATAAAATACATGGAACTCTTTTAACCATCTTTTGTTCTTATATATTATATATATATATATATATATATATATATATATATATATATACTTAGCTTTTGTTGACTTGGAGAAAGCCTTTGACAGTGTACCCCACTCGATTATCTGGTGGACCCTTAGAAAACTAGGTGTTGATGAGTGGCTTGTGAGAGCTATACAAGCCATGTATAAAAAAACAGTCAGCAAGGTTAGAATTAACAACAAATATAGTGAAGAGTTTAGCGTAAAAGTTGGTGTTCATCAGGGCTCCATCCTTAGCCCCCTACTATTTATTATTGTCCTTCAGGCTATAACAGAGGAGTTCAAGACCGGCTGCCCATGGGAACTCCTATAGCTGAATCAATGGCTGAACTAGAGAAGAAATTCCAAACATGGAAGCATGGCCTAGAATCAAAAGGCCTTAAAGTTAACTTGTCTAAGACTAAAGTTCTAGTTTGTAGGAAGGAAAATAGGGCACCGGTGCCATCTGGGAAATGGCCATGCTCAGTGTGTAGGAAAGGAGTAGGTAGAAACTCCATTTTATGTCCCAAATGCAAAGTATGGGTGCATAAAAGATGTAGTGGGATCACAGGTAAGCTAACTAAGAATATAGAATAGACGGTAGGCAGACCCAGCAAAACCTGAGACGATTTGATAAATTCCGACCTCACACACTTACACCTCTCCACGACAATGTCACTGGACCGAGAGCTTTGGTGCTACACAGTTATACAGAAGACCCGCCTTGCCTAAGTACAAAGCGAAACCTGCAGTCAGTAGGCACCTCTAACAAAATACACCCCCGTCCCACTACCCCCACCCAGCCGTAGAAAACCTGCCAGACATGTAGGTGCCACGACAAAAAAACACAGTCCAAGCTGTTATGTGGCCGTGTAGGTAACACGGTAAAAACCTCCCAGACCCACACTGTAAATGTGGTTGGTGTTAGGAAGGGCATCCAGCCGTAGAAAACCCGCCAGACAGTTCTATACGAGCAGGACAACCAATCTTGCCTCAAGTGGGAAAACTCCCGTCCAAACCCATGCAAGCGTGGAAGATGGACGTTAAACAATGATGATGATGATGATGATGATATACATACACATATGCTTTTCCTAATATTACATCATCCCTGTACCCATGATACCGTGGAAGATGGATGTTAAACGAAGATGATGATGATATATATATATATATATACATCATGGGTGTATATATATATACATATGCTTTTCCTAATATTACATCATGGTTGGCTATACGGAATGACCAGTTGTATCCAGTGGTGAACCACCGAACTTAAATGAATACACATATATATATAATAGCAGTGGTACCCGGCGTTGCACGGGATAAGGTATTTTGGAACGCGGGCCACCAACAGACCTAATCGTGGAAAAACTGCATGCCTGGACAATATGTAAGGAAAATAAACCAAATATTCTGATGGCTGGATAATCTTTAAGATTTTCCTCAATAAAGCAGGAAAAATGCAGGTTTTCACCTATTGCGGGCCCTAGGGGATCAAGAAAATGAATTTTTTATGTGCATAATATGGCTTGAAATTTCAGGAAAATTGGCTAGATGTAACGCCTCAAAAAATCCCTAAAAAGCTGAAAAAAAAGAAGTTTTTCACCTAATGCAGACCCTAGGCCATAAAAAAGTTGGATTTTCTTTGCTCACAGTATGAAGAAGAGACTGACTAATACATAGTTACAATTTCAAGGAAATCGGTCTGGCGTAACGCCTCAAAAAACCCTAAAAAGCTGAAAAAACACAGTTTTTCACTTAATACGGGCACTAGGGGATCAAAAAGTCGAATTTTCTGTGCATAACACTCCCTGAAATATAAGTAATACACATGTAAAGTTTGAAAAAAGTCGTTTGGGTACTTCTCGAGTTTTAGGGATTCAAACTCACAGACACACACACACAGACAGACATCCTTAGTTTTATCATCATCACCGTTTTACGTCCGTTCTTCCACGCTAGCATGTTTTAGACAGGTTGTCCTGTTGTGGGCAGTGTCCGGTCTGCTGTCCATGCCTTGCTCATACGGGAACTGATTCGGGCTTGATTTCTACAGCTGGATGCCCTTCCTAACACCAACCTCATTTACAGTGAGTGCTGGATGCTTTTTTTCCGTGGCGCCTACACGTCCACTTTACAGTGTGGGCTGGGTGCTTTTTTGCTGTGGCACCTCCACGACCACTTTGCAGTGGGAGGGTGTGGAGGCATATTGTCTATATGCTTCAGCTTCGGCTTGTACCCGTGGGGGGTCGGGTCTTCTGTATTACTGCGTGACACCAGAGGTCACGGTCATGTGTCATCTCCTTTGAGAGGTGTAATTGGGTAAGGTCGACCTTTATCACCTCATCCCAGGACTTCTTGGGTCTCCCCACTCCGCGGTTTCCATCGACTTCTAGTGCTCTGCACCTTTTTATGCAGCTGTCATCCTTCATACGCATCACATGTCCATACCAACACAACCGTCTCTCCTCCACTCAGCATTTGATTCCTCTTATGCTCAGTCTCTCTCTCAATTCATTTATGCTTTGCCGTTCACGTATATTACTATTACACATTCATTGGAGCATGCAGGCTTCGTTTCTCTCTAATCTATGTAAGTCTTCCACAGACAGTGCCCACATCTCACTACCATGTAACATTGCTGTTCGGATACACGCATCATACAGTCTGCCTTTCATTTTGAGGGAAAAGCCTTTTGCAGCTAACAGTGGCAGTAGTTCCCTGAACTTCTTCCATCCTGTTCTTTCCCTAGTTATTGTACTTTCTGAACACCCACCTCTGCTGCTAATTCGGTCACCTAGGTAGCAGAAGCTGTCTACAGTTTCTACAGAGCCCTCCCAGTTTGGTGGTACTTGTTTCCTGTGGCTGTTTGCTACTTGCTGTCCCAGCACAGCTGCTGCATGTGAAGCCTACACTCTTAGTTAAGCTTCCTGATATCCTGTTACATCTCTTGTGTACCCATTGTTTACATTTGGGGCAGAGAATTGAGTTCCTACCTACACCTTTCCTACACACTGAGGATCTGGGTTCTGTTTTCTCGTCTACTTACAAGGACCTTAATTTTTGTCAGGTTGACCCTGAGACCCTTTCTCTCTAGTCCCTGCTTCCAAGTTTGGAATTTCTTCTCTAGTTCTACCATAGATTCAGCTATAATTTTATATATATATATATATATATATATATATATATATATATATATATATATATATATATATAAATGGAAAAGCATGAAACGAAATTTCATTTCTCACTCTTAGTATGGCTGATACTTAAATGTAAGTATGTATACGTACATACATATATGTATACAGATGTACAGTAGTATGTATATATATATATATACATGTACACATATATATATGCAAGTATGGGTTTACCAAACATTTATTATAATGTTCGGTTTGTTTGTAAACAAACAGCCCGAATTACGCTTTACAGTGTTTGGCAACCGTCGTCGCCTTTTTGTTCAACACTGACACAGGAACAATGTACTAGTTTCAAGCTTATTAGCTATCGTCAGCATCGTATACCTTTCTGTCAGATGATTGAACGTTTGAAAGTATATACTTTCCTTATGCATATTAACGGCTGAGCAGCCTAATTTGCATATCGAGTGAGTTAGTCGGCCGGGCGAACCGAAAATGATAAATGGAAAAGGATAAAACGAAATTTCATTTCTCACTCTTAGTACGGCTGATACTTAAATATAAGTATGTACACGTATGTACTACTGACTGTAGGTTTCACTTTGTACTTAGGCAAGGCGGGTCTTCTGTATTACTACGTAGTGCTAAAGATCTCGGTCCAGTGACATTGTCTTGGAGAGGTGTAAGTGCGTGAGGTCGGATTTTATCAAGTCGTCCCAGGTTTTTCTGGGTCTGCCTACTCCGTACACACACACATATATATATATATGTAATCATCGTCAAGTGACTATTATACTACATTTATCACAATACATAAATTCATCTACCCTGCTAGCACTGGTTGAAAGAATCATCACAGACCAAGTCAGTACTTAATTTGAGTTCCTGACCTCTGAATCAGGCCAGAGGTCGCCTTTTCACTTAGATATTTCCCAGTACTCTCCAGAGTGCACTGAGTGCATTTTATCATGATACCTGCACTGGAAAGTTTATGCACATGACACAACTGAAGAGTCTTCTCAACCCTTATTCCAGAAAGTTTTCTATGGCTGGATGCTTTCTCTATCATCCATCTCATCACTATACCACCACTTGCCATCTCCATACCACCTCACCAGGGTCACAGCATGTGAAGAACCAGATCAAATACCTCAAGACATCTCACTTGACACTCTAATATTTCAACCAATCTACCACCATGTATTTTATTGACCCTGAAAGAATGAAAGGTGAAGTTGACATTGGCAGGATTAGAACTCAGAAGGAAAAGAGCCAGGGCAAATACGGCGCAGCATTTTGTCCTACTCTCTAACAATTTACAGCCTCAACTCCAAAAATATAACTTTGATATTAACTATTTTGCCTTTCATTTTCTCCTGGTTAGGGTGTTGGACTCATGATTATAAGGTCATGGGTTTGATTCCTGGACTGGCATTGTATTCTTGAGCAAGATGTTTCAATTTACATTGCTTTTCATGATAGGACTCCCATCATTAAAAAACCTGAGTAACTGCCTATGAGATGCAACATTGTAGAAAGCGAGCTAAACCTGCACAGGTGGGTGCTGCAAATTTTATGGAAAGAATAGCAAATATTATTGTAAACATTTTTAGGCCCATGATGACAGTATTCTATGACTGGATGCCCTTCCTAATGCCAATCCAAATTATATTTTAATTTTGGTAGCAATTCCACTGACATTAGGGTGTCACTGTTTGCTTAAACAATGTCGATGAAGACGCACACACACACACACACACTAACACACACACACTCACACACACCATCATCAGCATTTAATGCCTGCTTTTCAGTCCACACTGTAAAGTGGTTGTGTAGGCATCACAACAAAAAGCACCGAGTCCACACTGTAAAGTGGTCGTGTAGGCATCACAACAAAAAACACCTAGTCCACACTGTAAAGTAGTCATGTAGGTATCACGACAAAAAACACCCAAGAGGTTGGTGATAGGAAGGGCATCCAGCTGTAGAAACCAAGCCAAAATCAGTTCTGTATGAGTAAGACATGGTCACCTGACCTAGCATTGCCCACAACAGGACAACTCATCTAACCCTAGTGTGGAAGAATGGACGTAAAATGGTGATGATGATTTTCTATGCTGGCATGAGTTGGGTGGGCTGTTATGGTCTGAATCAGTACTTAATCAGAGCTAATTTCCTCTTTGATGGGCCAGGTTCCTGTATCCCATTTACATACCATCACTTTACTGAATGTACTGGGTACATTTTATTATACCACCAGCACCAGGGAGGTTGTTGTTCATTGACTCAACTGAATTTATTCTCCCTCTCTACTCTATGAAGGGAGGGGCAATAAATTCCTTGTCCCACGGCAGGGAATATAAAGAAAACAAGTATGATGTTATGGATGGTAAGAAAGGCTGACATGGGTGTGTGACAAGTATGGTTTATTTACTAAGATGTTCAAACATTAAATTGTAGTTATACTACAGAAGATTAATCTTGTTTTGATATAGTTTAACAAAGGATTCTTCTAACCCTTATCACCACCACTACCACCACTAACTACTACCATTACTACTGCTATCACCATCACCACCACAACTACTACCATTACCATTAACTATATTCACCACCACCACCACCACCACCACCACCACCACCTCTACTACTACTAATACTAATACTAAAGGTCTTTTTAAACTTTCTTTTGATGGTGTATCTTTCAGTGATTAGAACTTTTTCATTTCATTCCTGAATGAAATTGTGAGTGTGTGACAGAGAGAGAGAGAGAGAGAGAGAGACGGAGAGGGAAAGAATGTGTGTATATGTGCGTATGTCTATGTGCGTATGTCTATGTGCGTATGTCTATGTGCGTATGTCTATGTATGTATGTCTATGTGCAGGTATGTGTGTATGTGTATGAGAGAGGGAGAGAGAGAATAGTAAATTATTGATTTCTCTCACTTCTGGAGACATATTCCAAATATAGTCACACTATATTGAATATATCTTTACTTAGTATGTGGTTGGTAGTAACATTTCATGTGACTAGTGTTAGTAACTATACTATAGAGAATAGTTTTAGTAGAAGGACTAACTGATAAGTCACTTATAAAGACATATTTCTAAATATACAGCAAGTGTTTTAACCCTTTAGCATTCACATTACTCTATATATACTATTGTATTTTCGCAGTAAAGGCTTTAGCTTACATAATTATTCACATTGAATCTATGAGATTTTGATGATATTATTACTTACTTTGAAAAGAAGTCTTTAACATCAGTATGAGTGGCTAGTTACAGCCGGTTTGAACAGAAAGAGGTGAGAGAATTCTGGCCGGTTATGGCCGGTTTGAATGCTAAAGGGTTAAAGCCATTTTCCTTAATGAAAGTTCATCTCCCTGCGACAGCTTTCTGGTAGAAATCTCCCCCACCCCCTTTAATAAAAAAAACATTCAGCGGGTAACAATGTAAGGTAGAGAAGACTCTACAATTAAGTTATGACCTAACATCTTTGTTAATGTTGGTGCCACAATAAAATGCATCCAGTACACTCTACAGTGGTTGGTATCATTAATATAGGCAACAAACAAAAGGGGACCAAGAACAGATCCCTGTGGTCCACCAGATGTCATCTCATAGGGCAAAGAATGCTGTCCTAGAAACGTGACTACCTCTTTTTCGACTGAGAATGAAGGACTTCAACCAATACTAATTTGGACTGCAATAACCTATCCAACCTATCCCAGCATGACAAAATGGATGTAAAATGATAATGAGTTGTATTGCAATTAAGTGAGAATTATTTTTCAGTTTCCTTTTTAATCATCAAGTATTTCAACATCATCTTTGCCATTTATAAATCCATTTCCCTTCTTCACTTAATTAAAAATCACATATCGACACATCAGTTCTATAAATTCTGGGAAATATTAGATTTCAATCTTAGCATTTTTGTTACAATATTTCTAATGTTGTTACAATATTTCTAATGGAAAGCACTGCATATGTTTAAAAAAAATTGAAAATAATCAAGAATTCTTCTTCTTCTTCTTCTTCTTCTTCTTTTTCTTCTTCTTCTTCTTCTTATTATTATTATTATTTTTCTTCTTCTTCTTCTTCTTCTTCTTCTTCTTCTTTGCCCACTTATTCCTGGGAGGATCATGAAGGCAGAGCCCTCAAGTACACCTTCAAGCAGATCCTCTCAGAAATAACCATCTCCAACTTATCCAGCTGGATCCCCAAGCCAGTCCAGCCGAGCCCACGGATGTCATTCAACCATCTTTCTCATGGTACCTCTAGGTCTCCTATCGGTTGGGTTTTGCTTGTAAAATCTGTCCAGCGATTCTTTCTTGAGACATTCTAACCCCATGTCCATAATATCGGAGCTGTGATCTCTCCATTTGGAGAAGTAGCTGCTCTACATGGAGTGACTTTCTGATCTCCGAGCTACACACTCTAACTAGTAACATTACTCTAAAGACTCTTTGGAGGAACCCCGTTTCCGTTGCTTGTATTCGCGATCGTATTCTTGCAGTCATTACTCAAGATTCATGGCCGTAGGTAAAAGTAGACATGAATACCAAATTGAAGATAGCGAGTTTGGCTTTTATACTCACCTCCTTTCTTCTAATTACCGAATGCTGAAGCCTGTACATTACTGCAGCAACTCCTGCAAGTACCATCTTAATAATGAAATAATTGATGATTTTAGAAAATTCCTCCAAATTCTTTATTAATTCAAATAGAGAAATATATTATGAAAGGGCTTACTGAGTTTCTTCTAACACTATCAGCAATCTGTTAGCCCTTTTCATACCCAGTTAAAATCACCTTTGGTTCTATGAAATACAACCACCCATTTGAAAGGTTTTCTATTCAAATTGAAATCTTCCAATATAATTTTATGTAAGAACTATATGTTAAGTTACTATTTTAGTAAATGAAATAATTAATGCTTATAGTGAATCCTTTCAAATTCTTCATTCACTTTTAACATCCTGTACTGCATGACACCACATTAGCAAGACATTTTTGCCAAGTACAAAACAGCACTATGGCTGCCTCACATTAAAAATTAAATCTTTACTCTAATCCTACACATTTTCACAACAATTTGTCCAATGATAAAAATACTCTAAATATTTGAATTAACAAGCGTGTTTTTAGATATTTATAGGATGTCAGGAGTTAAATTATTCAACTACATTGTATCTCATTAGAAATATGGTAACGAAAGGGTTAATTGAGTTTCTACTAGCACAAGTTAGCAAGCCATTAAACTGTTTTTATAGCATTTTCAACGTTACCTTTCTAATTAACATCTAAGCTGATCAATGGAGGTTTTAATCTAACGAAGAGAAGAGAAACAGTCTTGGTTGATAAATTCTTCAAGTTGCCAACTTCATTAGGAGTGACAAAGGCCAGACCTATTGATTAAATGGAGACTGGTATACAGTATATACACTTACTTACATATACATACGCACATACATACCCATTTATACATACATCATCAACGTTTTACATCCGTTTTTCCATACACATACACACACACACACACAAACACATATATATACACACATATACATATATATATACACACACACATACATATATATATATACAAACACATACATATATACATACATACATAGATATACATATACATGTCCATATATATATATATATATATATACATATACATACATACATATATATATATATAAATACGCATACATATATATATATATACATGCATACATACACACATATACACATATATATATGCATACACATACATACGTATATACATACATACACACACACACACACACACACACACACACACACACACACACACATATACATCATCATCATCATCATCATCATCTTCGTTTAACAATACATAAATAAGCAATGAAAATCTCTATTACTGAGGGAAGAACATTAAAAACCTGGTGTTTTACACCCAATAACACCGTCCACATTAAACATGTTCAGTCTTTCACTGGAATGGAATATTCAACATATAACATAGTTTTGTTGTATTTTTTAAAACTAAGGTTGTATTATTTTTTATACCATGAAGAATTTTTCCCTTTGATTTATTTTATAGGGGAGAGGTTTTTATTGATATGGAATAATCCAATGTTTAGAATGGCACCAAAATCAGTAGTTTTACCCTTTTGATACCAAACCGCCCCTGGTTCTATGATACATAGCTGTTTGTTTTAAAGTGTTTATAATTATCTAAAAAAAATAATTTCAAGCATAATTTTTATGTAAGAATCTTTATTAGTTATGTTCCAAACACCAACTTAATAATGGGAAAGTTAGTTGTATTAGCAAATCCCTCCATAATCCTCCATAACCCTCCATCCCCTTCCATAACCCTTTTGATAGCAAATTTCCTGAAACTACCCCTGATTCTACAATACAAAGCTGTTTATTTGAACCCGTTAGCATTTACATTACTCTATATATACTATTATATTTTCATGGTAAAATATTTACCTCACATGATTATCACACATAATATTGCATCTATGTTATTTTGATATTGTTTATTTTGAGAACAACACTTTAACATTAGTATGAGTGGCTGGTTACAGCTGGTTTGAACAGAAAGAGGTGAGAGAATTCTGGCCAGATAAAGCCAGTTTAAATGCTAAAGGGTTTAAATGCTAAACTTTGTAATGCTTCAAACACATGCTAAATATTGAGACATCTCTCCAAATTCTTGATTAATTTCAAAATTATTTTAAAAAATCTAAAGCAGTGTCTTTCATGAGAAATATGGTAATGAAAGGGTTAAAGGGGTTATATTTATCTAAAAACTTTCCATCATAATTTTATGTAAGAACTTTTGTTAAGTTATGCTTCAAACACCAACTTGATGATGAAAAAATTAGTTATATTATTAAATATCACCAACTTTTTCTTTCAAAATTATTTGAAAATCATAGGTAGTTTCTCTCATTAGAACTTTGGTAATGAAAGGGTTAATTCAACTTCAGGTGAATATTTCTTTTTATATCTAACACACACACACATGCGCAAAATGGTTAGTTTAAAGAAAGAATCGATGGATAGGATTTTACTGATTATGGTAATTTATGGTTAATGCTACTATAAAAATTGATTTCTTCAGATATAATCTGTGCTTTTGTTTTGCTTTTTGAATAAAAAAAATTCTAAGATGTAATTTCTATTAGGGTCTTTTTTTATTTTGCTGAGCATTTTTTAACACCCTATTATTCAATTGGGTTAACTCTTTTCTCCATTCAAGGATGAGTTGGGTATGCTGCTCATCTGGGACACTACATGCACTACATAAATTCTCCAGTGTCAACCTTTGCACTTGGCATAATCCCAGGAGATAATATCTGTAATGCAGCAAAGCTTAGTGGTTAGGGGCTGGAATCATGCTTATAAAACCATGGGTTTCATTCCAGAACAGCAATGCAATGCTGTGTTCTTAAACAAAATACTTTGTTTCACATTGCTTTTTATGATAAGAATGGCTCCCCCTATCATTAACCTGTTGACTGCTGCGTATATTTTACACAGCTACAGTTGCTCTGCCGGAGGTTTTTTTTTCCAGTAAAATGACTATTTTTTTAAACAAACATTTATTAACAACACATATCTGAATGATTGACAAATGTCACATCAATAAACTAGTAACTCCATCTAGCTTTGAAGTTATGAACTGTTAGAAATGAGTTCATAACTTTGAAGTTAAGAACTGTTGAAAAAGATTCCAAACATGTTAGGACAAGTTATTTCGTCCGTGGCACTGGAATGCATATATGTAAGGACGAGTTATCTTATCTATGGCACTGAAGAGGTTAAAACACCTGAAAAACCTCATATATGATACAACCTCATAGTAGAGCAACTAAACCTACTTAGGTGCAAGCTGTAACAACACCAACAGGACAGGACTGTAGCCCTTTTCATTAAAACACCCATGAGACCTCTTATGAGATAAAATCTCTTACAAGTCTAGCTAAAGCTGTATAGATGTGAGCTGTAACAACATCAATCTTATGTAAGAACCTTTATTAAGTTATGCTCCAAGCACCAACTTAATGAGAAGTTATATTACAAAATCCCTCCAAATTTGTGAATATCATCATCGCCATTTTACATCCATTCTTCTACACTAGCATGGGTTAGACGGGAGAATATATTTTAGATTATTGAAAAATTATAGACAATGTTTGTCTTTAAAAATAAGTTAATAAAAGGGTAACAGTGTTTATATTTTTCGAAAAGTCTTCCCTCATAATTTTATGTAAGAACTTTTGTTAAAATATGTTCAGATATCTATGTTTCTTGTGGTTCTCTTGATTTAACATGTTTCTTAAATAATTAATATGATTGAAGTAAAGAAGTTTGCTTTGTAATCACATGGTTTCAGGTTCCATTCCATTATACAGCACCTTGGGCAAGTATATTCTACTATATGTATGTAGAAGGTATAACAAAAATAACAAAACAAACAGCACAGTGCATGGAAGGAATATATTAATTTAATGCTTGAAATAGCAGGAAGAGAGTATTAACGTTTTGGACACTAGTCCTTCATCAGAAGATAGAGTTAGAAATAGAAGATAAATAGAAGATAAATAGAAAATGAGAAAAACATTGTGGAGAAAAAAACACACATGTGTATTCAGTCGGCCATCATCTGCTATAGGTTTGTATATGGAACATTAAAGTTTCTTACATATAATTATGATGAAAGGCTTTTAAATAAATATAAACGTGCTGTAGATATTAGGAAAAGAATCCAGCTATAGAAACCATACCAAAAATGAAATATATGAGCTAAATATGGTCACCTGGCCAGTCTAGCCTTAGAGCATGACAACCCGCCTAACTTATGCAGGCATGGAAAGTAGCCATTAACCCTTTAGCATTTACATTACTCCATATTTACTATTATATTTTCACAGTAAAGGCTTTATCTCACATAATTATCTCACACAATATTGAATCTATGAGATTTTGATATTATTTATTTTGAGAACAATACCTTAACGTCAGTATGGACAGCTGGTTATGACCGGTTTGAACAGAAAGGGGTGAGAAAATTCTGGCCAGATATGCACGGTTTAAATACTAAAGGGTTAAACAGTGATGATGACAAACACTTTAAAATAGGTTTTGTATAAGAACGAGAGGTGATTTCAGGCAGTTGAGTATCAGAAGGATAAAGTCATCTCTACTGTCCATGCTGGACTATTTTCCAACATGTTTCTGTAGTAAGTGTGCTGTCTGTATTTACACAAACACCACATGTTACCTCTCTCATCTCTAAACTGGACAGAAACAACACAGACCTTCCACTTTTATTTATTACAGCTCAAAATCTCTCCAATTTCCTCTACTATGTCTCCCTTTCACTCACTCTGTTCCTTTCTTCTCCCTTCTCTCTCTCTCATATATATATATATATATATAAACACACACACATGTTCCTCTGCTTTCCTCATCTCTTTCTCTCCAAGTTCCTCTTACCACTACCACCACCTTCCTCAATGCAATAACTGCACACAAACATAAAATAACTTAGTTACCATGAGTTACCAGTTGATATAAAGATATTCTACATACAAATAACAAATAACAACACACAAAGCTTACATTTATAGAGATTTATCTTATTTTTAAAATAACTTCCAGAACATTCTATTTATTGTTTAACCCTTTCATGACCGTATTTCTAATGAAATACACACTATTCCAATTAATTAATGGGGAATTTTGAGAGATTTATTAAATTTATTAATTATTTCATCATTAAGATAGTAACTTAACACGTGGTTCTTATATAAAATTATGTTGGAAGATGATAATTAAAATAGAAACCCTTTAAAATGGGTTGTTTTGTTTCATAATACCAAAAGGAATATAAGTAAAATAAGGACAATGTGAGATATATCTGTATCCTCAACTCTATATTTTCTATAAACTATATTTTCTGAATAGCCTTCAAAGCTGATTTTTATTTTAACTAGTATTTTTTTTTTTCAATAATCCTTTAACTAAATAAAGATCAATATTTGGTTAAAATAGAACAAAAATAATATCTTTTATATCAGAATCTATATAGAATCTTTATATATTTTCAATAAACAGTATTTTCAATAATACAGTCTATTCTTAGATACCATATATTGATATGTATGTATGTATGAATGTATGTATGTATGTACAAGTATGTATGTATGTGTGTATGTATGTATGCATGTATCTATGTACGAGTATGTATGAATATAAGTCACATCTGCATTTTACATACATTTACAATCACCATTTCATGTCTGCTTTCCACTGTGGCATGGTTTCTACAGCTGGATGCCCTTCCTAATCCCAACTACCTTACACTTTATAGTGGCACCAACACTAAAGAGGTTGTCATGTGTTAGACCAGACTGAAATATCCTTTCAAACCCTACATGGTCTCCATTCAATTGCTAAGTTCTCTGCCCTCATCTTTTTCAATACATTTACTTTCAGTGTTACAGTGCTTGGACTGATGGACACTAAAAGTAGACGTGGTGAAAGGCTGGAGACTATTGTGTTTGTAAGAGGCAACGTACCATATATTTTGAATTGAGGTTTTATAGGTGTAATAGATATGTCACATTCTAATTTGTCACCTATTTTCTGAGAAAAAGGTGTGACTTACACACACACACATATATATATATATATAAAGGGTGTCCATAAAATTATATACACACTTCAACAGCATTCTAATAAATATAGCCTGTACAGGTAATCAAAGTGTGTATACATTTTTTTTTTTGGGGGGGGGGGGAGACATCCTATATATATAATTGTATATACATATATTTATTTCAAATAGGAAATTTTTAGTTCAAAGAGGAAAAAAAAGTATCTTTCACCTAAGAATCTGTGTGGAACTACGTTCATACAAAAAGAGTATTTTCAATAATTTGGTCTATTCTTAGCCACATATATCTACCTATATCTAGCTATATTCCGTATAGCTCAATATTAATGTTGTTAGCAACACACACACACACACACATAGAATGCAGCATATATATATATATATATATAGTAACATACACACAAGTATATATATATATATATATATATATATATATATAGTAACATACACACAAGTATATATATATATATAGTAACATACACTCAAGTATATATATATATATATATAGTAACATACACACAAATATATATATATATATATATATAGTAACATACACACAAGTATATATATATATATATAGTAACATACACACAAGTATATATATATATATATAGTAACATACACACAAGTATATATATATATATATATATATATATATATATATAGTAACATACACACAAATATGCAATATTTATCTCCCTTTTGCTATCTCAAATCCTGCTACTATTAACTAGGTCACTCAACACAGCTCTTCATCAGAAATGAATAATAATAATAGTAATTGTACCTATTTTAGGCACAAGGCCAGCAAATGCCCAGTGTATTACTGGTACTTTATTTTATTGACCCCGTAAGGATGAAAGGCAAAGTTAACTTCGGCGGGATTTGAACAATAATAATAATGCTTTCTGATTTGGGCACAAGATCAACAATTTGGGGGAAGGGGAAAATCGATTAAATTGACTCTTGTGTATCACTGGTACTTTATTTTATTGACTCTGTAAGAATGAAAGGCAAAGCTAAGCTTGACAGGATTTGAACTCAGAATGTAAGGAGCTATAATGAAAAACCCCAAAGGATTTTATTTGACACTTTCTATGATTCGTGGGTAGTAGTAGATAGTGGTGATGGTAGTGGTTGGGGATGGTGGTGGTGATGGTAGTGGTTGGGGATGGTGGTGGTGGTGGTGATGGTAGTGGTTGGGGATGGTGGTGGTGATGGTAGTGGTTGGGGATGGTGGTGGTGCTGATGGTAGTGGTTGGGGATGGTGGTGGTGATGGTAGTGGTTGGGGATGGTGGTGGTGGTGATGGTAGTGGTTGGGGATGGTGGTGGTGATGGTAGTGGTTGGTGATGGTGGTGGGGGTGATGGTAGTGGTTGGTGATGGTAGTGGGGGTGGTGGTGATGATGATAATAGTGATGGTGTTGATGAGGATTTTTGCCCTTCTCAAGTATATCTCCACTTCTAGACAATATAAGAAGTTTTTAGGAACATATTTCTTTAGGTAAATGTATATGTATCCACACAATACAAACACATGCATGTAGTCAAAACAGTAAATAGAAAATATATATATTATCATTATTTAATGTTTGTTTATATATATATATATATATATATATATATATATATATATATATATATATTCTTTTTAATGCTTTGTCTCCGCACCATATGTAAACTGTTTACTGTTTTGTCTGTATGTGTATATATATATACGTGTATGTGTGTGTGTGTGTGTGTGTGTCTATATATATATATATATATATATATATATATATATATATATATATAATATTATATAGTTATTTTCATCTGCAGAACAAAAGCGCTGCTAAAGGTTTCAAGGCCCATATACATATATATATATATATATATATATATATTATATATATATATATATATGTATATATATATCATATATCATATATATATATATATATATATATATCATATATCATATATATATACATGTGTGTGTGGAGAGAAAGAGAGAGAGAGAGAGAGGGGGGAAGCAGGGGTGATGAAATAGAGGACAATATATATACATGCAGATGAATAAAAATCTATTCTACAGAGATGTACAAATGGTTTAAATCTGAGAATGGAAACTGGATGATAAATATTATTATCAATGAACACAAAATAATAATGGTTCAATTTCTATGAGAAATATAGTTATTGATATGATTGATTTTTTTCAAATATAGACTAGAAGTCACTGAAAATGTGGTTGGTTATGAATATATACATACATCGCTATCTAATCTTTTTCATACTAAACCAACCCTGGTACTATAATATAAAACTGTTTGTTTTAAAGTGTTTATACTTATCTAAAAAAACTTCCGTCATCATTTTATGGAAATTTATGTTAAGTTTTGTTCCAAACACCAACTTAATAATGAGAAATTTAGTTACATTACTAAACCCTCCCCACACACACACAAAATTCTTGATACTTTTCAAAAATCATAGGTGATGTTTTTCATTAGAAATATGGAAATGAAAGAGTTAAATCTGTTTTTCAATGCTAGCATGAATTGGATAGGTTGTTACAGACCAAATCATTACTTAATCAGAGTTATTGTCTACTCAGGCAAGCTGGGAGCCTGCATCTCCAAAACAAAGGCTCGCAAGGACTCTTCAGTTATATCAAAGACATGCCAGCTTTCCTAGTGCTAGTGCCAGGCATTCTATCAAGTGGAAGAACATATGTAAGCAAGATGTAGCTAAAAACACTCATCTGAGCGATCAATAGCACTGATACCATCAGTGCTTGCGCATCCAACCCTTGCTAGCAGGGAAAAACAGACATTGACCCTTCAGCATTTAAACTAGCCATATTCGGCCAGAATTCTCTCACCTCTTTCTGTTCAAACCAGTTGTAACTGGCTGCTTATATTTATGTTATAAGTATTGTTCTCAAAGTAAATAATATCAAATCTTGTAGATTCAATATTATGTGAGATAATTATGTGAAATAAAGTGTTTTCCATGAACATACAATAGTATATATAGAGTAATGTAAATGCTAAAGGGTTAAATAATAATAATGATGATATAATCATGGCTTAACTTCACTAACAAAGACTTCTGAAAGGAGTTGCCCACATATTTTGCAAGCTCACAGGTTACTAATGAGATCAATATACAACAGGCAAACCCTGCTTGCAACTGCTACTAGGGAAATTTTGTTCTGGGTTCTGTGTTGCTGTGCCACATTTCTTCTTTCCACTCCATTTGTCCTTAATGTCTGCCCTGCATACATCATCAAAGAAGAAGACAGACAAGTGAATGATGTGTCACAAAGTCATGTGATCAGTGGCTATATCAGACAATTTATATAATACAGCCCTCACTCCTTCCAGCTGTCACATCCTAGATGTTCCACTGGGTGAAAGTAAGGAGAATCAAGCAGGGCTGTGTCTGTGTGTGCTTGTAACTACATGGGTACCTAAAAACCCAAAGCCCTTACCAAAAGCATCTTACAAACTTCCAAGCCATCCTCAATTGCTAGTGACAACTGTAGCTTATAAATTCCACCAAGTCAAATATTTGTCACAGAAATCTAACACAACTAAAAATATGTATCTCCATATTCACCTACATACACATATATATATATATATATATATGTATATTTGTATATATATATATATATATACACACATACATACATGCAGTGATCAATAAATATATAATTTATTGATTCTGTATATACCAAGCTAATATATATTTCAAATGAACAGTTCAATAAAAGCTCCACAGTCTCTGTCATCTTAATGAATCAATTTTACAGAGATCAGTAGTTACTATGAGATTTCTAATGGACCATATATGTACAAGTGTGTGTGTATGTGTGTGTACGCTTGTGTGTGTGGGTGATTGGAACTATTGAGAATGTTGAACCATAAAGGGAGAGAGGAGTAGAGAAATAAACAGAAAGAGAGAAAGAGAGAAAGAGAGAAAGAAAGAGAGAGGAGGATAAAGCGGAGTGAGACAGAAAGAGAAACACAGAGAGAGGGACAGTCAGACAGACAGAAAGAGAGAGAGTGAGTGAAAAAAGGTATATATAGAGAGAAAGAGAAGTTTACCTTTGTGAAATAAAAAAATGTACATGTATGAACGTTAGTTAAGAGAGGACTACTGTGGAAATGTAACCATAGAATTAGGTGTTAGTACAGAGAATCATTCATTTGGAAACTATTTGGCAGAATGATGCCTCACAAGTTAGAACAGAGAATAAAACTAAGTCACATTCGACCAAAATATAATCTATTTATTCACTTAGTATGTGTTTATGTGGTTAGTTATGCAGTTAGTTAGAACTGAGAATATATTTCTTTCAAAATATATTTAGTTGTTCACTTTGTCTCTATGAGGTTAGACAGACAAGTAAGCTAATCAACTAGCAATACAGTCAGTATCTATGAAGTTAGATAGATAATAAAAGTAAATCATCTACCAAAATCTATCTATTTCTACACTTACTGTGTCTATATAGTTAGTTATGTTGATAAAATCTTACCTCACATGTCAGACAGACAAGTAAACTAAGTCTTTTTCTACCAAAATCAATAGGTGGCACTGCTTGCATGAACTCTCTGTTGCTATCCAATACTATTGTTTATCATATTTGGCAGATCAGGGGGATTATAGTTTATGTCATCACAAATCTGCTTGATATAGGTCTTGGCTTGTTGTCCTCTGCTAACTCTTCCTTGTGTAGTCTCCCACAAAAAAATTGCACTAATAATTTTGTCTTTAGTTCTCCAGCACCTTTACAGGGATACAGCAAAGTTATGGAACTACAGTATGGTGGATTGTGAAGAGGCAGTGAAAGAGCTCAACTGAGCTAATGGTGCCTTTTGCATTGTTGTTGAGCTGAGGAATCCTAAAAGATCAATGGTCAGGATCACCAAGCTCTATCAAGAGAGTTACTGCAATGCATCCATGACTGTGTGATCAGCTAATGAAAGATTCATAAGGATTTTACCAAAATGTATCTAGTTATTCTATGCCTATGGTGTTAAACAGACAAATAAGGTAATTACCCACCATAATATAATTATTTAGGGCGGTGGATTGGCAGTATTGGTAGAGGGTATATTTGCAGCAAAGAGTTACGTCCCTTTATGATCTGAGTTCAAATCCCACCGAGGTTAACTTTGCCTTTCATCCTTACGGGGTCGATAAAATAAAGTACCAGTAATACACTGGGATAATTGCTGGCCTTGTGCCAAATGTAGAAACAATAATATAATTATTTAGTCTATGTCTATATGGTTAGTTGAAGTGGTGAAATGCTAAGCTTCTCCATGTGTGTGTGTATCTGTATATATATATATCATGACTCATACACTATTCACTTTCCTGACATTTGTACATTAGTCAATATACTATACATGCACCTTTGATGAGTTGTAGTGCACCGGAGCACTGTACACAATAATTTTCTTTATTATCACTGAATCACTGACCAATGAAAAAAAAAGGATTAAATTGTTAGACCAAAATATGTTGTAGACTTTAACCCTTTCGTGACAATATTTCTAATGAAATATACTCTATTTCAATTAATTAAGGAAGAATTTTGAGGGATTTACTTGAATTGTTTATTTCATTACTAAGATAGTAACTTAACATCGTCCTCATATAAAATTATGTTCGAAGATTTTTATTTAAATAGGAAACCTTTAAAATGGGTGGTTTTATTTCATAGAACCAGAGCCATTTTTGGCTGGTTTGGTATCAAAAATGTTTATCATCATTATTATCATTTGGCAGAATCGGTAGAGCGCCAGACACCATGCTTTCTAGCATAGTTACGTCCCTTTACAGTCTGAGTTCAAATCCCGCCGAGGTTAACTTTGCCTTTCATCCTTACGAGGTCGATAAAATAAAGTACCAGTAATGCACTAGTATAATTGCTGGCCTTGTGCCTAAAGTAGAAACAATTATCATTACCATTATCGTTTTTATGTTTCTTTTCCATGTTGGCATGGTTTTCACATGATGTTTTGATGCCCTTCCTGTTGCCAACACCTTTATGTTCCTCTTATAACTAAGGAACACAATGTACCTATTCTAAAACAATATGACTGGGTATAGGCAGTATATACCCAGAGTTAACTGAGTATATATACAGTATAACCAGCTATACCCAATTATACAGTAAAAGCAGGTATATATACAGTTAACCAAAGAGGACACTCTTAACTGGATATGGAAAGCAGACGTAAAAACGATGATAATGAAGATGATGATGAATTAAGTGGGTATATATACAGCATAACCAGGTATACACACAGTATAACTGGATATGTATACACAGGAAAATAGTATATACACATTTTAACTGCATATATGCTCAGTTAACTGGGTATATATACAGTTAACTGGGTATACATACAGTTAACTGGGTATATATACAGTTAACTGGGTATATATACAGTTAACTGGGTATATATAGAGTTAGCTGGGTATATACCCAGTTAACTGGGTATATACATACAGTTAACCGGGTATATATACAGTTAACTGGGTATATATACAGTTAACTGGGTATATATATACAATTAACTGGGTATATATACAGTTAACTGTATATATACCCAGTTAACTGTATATATACCCAGTTAACTGTATGTATACCCACTTTACTGGGTATATATATAGTTAGCTGGGTATATACGCAGTTAACTGGGTATACTCACAGAATAATATAACTAAAGTGAGTTTTTAAATATGATAAATGTGTAGATAAATTATAAAAGTATATATATTCCTAATCATGAAATCTATATTTGATGTCAGACTGTGGAAATATATATAATTGTATCAACTCTTTTGATTACTCAATGTTACTTACAGTAATTGAACTGTTCAAACGACAGCAGCTCTCTTGATGTTTGCTTTTATGACTTGATATTACAATGACAACTACAACTACTACTACTAATACTACTACTACTACTACTACTACTACTACTACTACTACCACCACCACCACCACCACCACCTCCACCGTCGCCGCTGTTGTTTCTACTACTACTACCAGCACCACCACAACCACTGTTGCTGTTGCTACTACTACTACTACTACTACTACTACTACTACTACTACTACTACTACTACTACTACTACTGCTACTACTACTACAGCAGGAACAGCAACTACAAACAACAACAGTAATAAAAGCAACAACAACACCGATACAGTATCACTTTTAAAATTCAGCTGCAATTAACCTGTCCTGTAAGTTACTACAATGCAACCAATAGATCTTACTAAGCCTGTTCCTCACAATTCATTCTTTACAAACACATTAACAGCAGTGATTCTCCAACAGGAGGCACCTCGCTCCCGAGGGAAGAATCCAGACATGGAATGGATAGTGCACACTGTATATACTGTGTGGGTGTATATAAATATATATATATATATGTCGTCATCATCATTTTTGTGTCCATTTTGCGACAATTGCATGGGTTGGATGGGTCCTTTTCAGCATAACATCTCTTCACTTACTGCATTCCCTTGTCATCTCCTCTGTGAGTCTCAGTGATTTGAGATCAGCTCTCACCATGTCTGTCCAAGCCTTTCGTGGTCTACCTCTACTGCGGCTTCCTTCCACTGGGATTTCATGTTACTTTTTCACCCAGCAATCATCATCCATCTGCATCACATGTCCATACCAATGCAGTCATCTCTCTTGCACACCACCTTGGACTCCTCTTAAACCTATTTTTCCCTCAGTTCAAGCTCTACCTTTCTCTCACATTTACATTGCACATCCAATGAAGCATGGTTACTTCCTTTCTCTCCAGTCTATGCATGTCTTCTATAGCCACAGCCCATGTTTCACTACCATGCAGCATCACACTTCACACACAGGCATCATACAGTTGTCCTTTTTGTATATAGGGAGAAACCTTTTGTTGTCAACAGTGGGAGTAACTCTCTAAACTTTTTCCATCATATCCTTATTCTAGATATTATATTCTCAGAGCACCCCCCACCCCTCTGCTGCTGATTAAGTCACCTGGATAGCAGAAGCTATCAACCAATTCTATGGACCCTTCCTGTGATTGGAAAAGGTTTATATCACCGATGCTCTTCCCCTCGATTACTCCTGTGCATCTTCAACATACAAAGTCTTCCCTTCCTGTTAGTTTATCTGTTATCCCACTACATTTCTTGTGTACCCAAGATTTACATTGTGTACATCTTATAGAATTTATACCTACTCCTTTTCTATATATTAAACAGGACCATTTCCCTGAGGGAATCACGACCCTATCTTCTTTCCTACTTATTAGCACTTCAGACCTTCTGATTCCAAATTCTGTTTCCATACTCTAGTTCTTTTATGGATTCAGCTACAACAGGGTTTCCCAACCTTTTTTCAACCAGCGCCCCCTTTGGGTGCAAACTTTTGTCAATTGCCCCCCCCCCCCCCCCCCCTGTCAATTTAAATTTTAAATAAGATACTGAATTCATAAGACTTAACACATTATCTGGTGTATGGCCGCAGTTCAAATGGGTACAAAACCTAAAGCAAATATGTGTGTGTGTTTGTGTGTGCGCGCACTCATGTGGTTGAGCCTTCAATAACCAGGGGTCAATTTAAGTTCAAAGTGAAAAAAAGTGTTTTTTAAATTTTTCAAAATTCAAAAGAAAAAATGGATAAATGCCCACCTCCCACCTGAATATATCCCCCCCCCCCCACAAACCCACCCCCAATCCCCAATGAAATAAAAACTCCCAGTGCCCCCTTTCAACACAACAGCGGCCACGTTGGGAAACACTGAGCTATAAGGACCAGGTCATTGTGCAGAGAGGCAGTACCATAGCCAATGAGGGTTATCCAAGGCGTGGTTATTGCTAGTTGAAAACTAAATTATAAAGAAGTTTCCATAAACAACCAGTCTTAAACTGTTATGACCTGGAGAACTATGCTAAACAGGATAAGAACTGAACCCTATTGAACTCCTGCCTGTACCTTGAATTCCTCACTAAACTCACTTCTTACTCTCATTTTACTGACAGTTCCTTTGTACATGGCTTGAACTGCTCTCATAAGTCATTCTTCTATGCTTAATTTCCTTAAGGACCACCTGATAATAGATTGAGGTATTCTGTTAAAGGCTTTTTCTAGATCAATAAAAGCTAAATATAGCGGCTTATTCTTGGCTAAGAACTTCTATTGTAGTTTTCTCACTAAGAAGAGGGCATCTGGAGTACTTTTCCTAGGCATGAAACCAAACTTCATCTCACCTACTTTAACTCTTTCCCTAATTAGCTATGCTATAACTCTTTCCATCGCTTTCATAACTTGTCAATTAGTTTTATTCCTCTATAGTTACTCCTTTCTAGAGCATCACCTTTGCCCTTGTAGCAATTTATGATTGTACTGCTGCTCCAGTCATTCCGTCCTGCATTAACCTGGTTGACTATACGGGTTACTAATTTGACTCCTACTTCTCCTAATGCTTTTATCATCTCAGCAACTATCTCTGACAGTCTTGCAGCTTTACCATTCTTCATCTCTGATGGACACCTACCTGCACATTGAATTACTCATTAAACTCATTACCTACTCTCACATTACTAACAGTTTCACTGTACATTGGTGCACTACTCTCATAAGTCATTCTTCTACACGTCGCTTCTTTAAGGACCATCAGATGATAGATCAAACTACTCTGCCAAAGGCATTCTCCAGATCAACAAAAGATAGACATAGTGGGTAACACTTAACTAGAAACTTCTCTCGCAGTTGTCTTACTAAGAAGAGAGCATCTATGGTACTTCTCTCTGGCACAAAACCAAATTGCATCTCATATAATTTGACTCTTTCCCTAATTAGCTGTGCTAAATTACTTACATTGTATATATATATAGTTTAGGGATTATAATGTCAAGTTATTGTGGGTTACCAAAGAAAGCACTCAATGCGTAGTCTCCACTATGTACTTTGGGGTTGTACTAAGCAGAGTGTAATAACAGAAGTCTGATGAGCTTGTGATTCCAGAATCAGGCCCAAATGATAGATATTGAACTTTGAGCTGATCAATCATGAAACGCGCGTCACACCTGAATAAATATAATGAAAATTTGACACCTCGTCCATGCTTATTAATAAAGTACCAGTAATGCACTGGGTAATTGCTGGCCTTGTGCCTAACGTAGAAACAATTATTATTATTATTATTATTATTATTATTATTATATATAAGGCGGTGGATTGGCAGTATCGGTAGAGGGTCGGACGTCATGCTTTGCAGCATACAGTTACGGCCCTTGCCATTCTGAGTTCAAATCCCACCGAGGTTAACTTTGCCTTTCATCCTTATGGGGTCGATAAAATAAAGTACCAGTAATGCACTAGGTAATTGCTGGCCTTGTGCCAAAAGTAGAAACAATTATTATTATATATATGTATATATAATGCCAATATACCTAACTATAGTGTACATTGTGTATATATCAAATGAAATACCAACATAAACTATAGTGTACATTACATATATGTCAAAGAAAATACCAATATACTTAACTATAATGTACATTGTGTATATATCAAATGAAATACCAATATACCTAACTATAAGGGTGACTACAAATTAACAGTTCATAAAAAAAAACTGCTGCTTCAGACTTCATCCCACTTGGGACTATACAATTATTGAGTTTTGAAAAGCTTGCTTATGTTAATATAGTGTTGTTTTGTACTTTTTAATAATGTCTTGCTATGGTGGTTTCATGTGGTACAGGATATTAAGGGTTTAGTGCCATCAACGTGAAGACAAACACATACACATATATATATATACAATGGTTGGCCCCAGAGTTTCCTTGAATAAATTTCACTCACAAGGCACTGACCAGCCGAAGGCTATAGTAACAGACACCTGCCCAAAGTACCACACTATAGGATGAAATCTAAAACCATATGGCTGCAAAGTAAATATAACTACACAGCCATAATGTATGAATTAACCCTTTAGCATTTAAACTGGTCGTATCCGGCCAGAATTCTCTCACCTCTTTCTATTCAGACTGGCCATAACTGGCCGCTCATACTGATGTTAAGCCATTGTTCTCAAAATAAATAACATCAAAATCTCCTAGATTCGATATTATGTGATATAATTATGTAAGCTAAAGCCTTTACCACAAAAAAAAACAATAGTATATATAGAATAATTGTTTCTACTTTTGGCACAAGGCCATAAATTACCCAGTGCATTACTGGTACTTTATTTTATCGACCCCGTAAGGATGAAAGGTAAAGTTAACCTCGGCGGGATTTGAACTCAGATCATAAAGGGAGGTAACTCTATGCTACAAAGCATGGTGTCCGACCCTCTACCAATACTGCAAATCCAAGAATAATGTAAATGCTAAAGGGTTGAATCTCTTCCTTTTCATTTTGAATTTATGCTTCAGTTTTTCAAATAATTCTAAAAACTGAGTGGCATGCTAATGAAGTAAGAAGTGTCACTAAACTGTAAGGAAAGGTGTATGCTACATTGGAATTGAACATAGAAGAAAATAAGTGAAGAGGAAGACCAACAAAGACATGGCTATGGATGATGGAGAAGGAACTGAAAGCCAGAGGTTTGATGAGGTGGGATATAGACAATAGGACAAAGTGGTGGAGTTTGTTATAGGCCCACACAAAGCTAACCTCTATTCTAGCAGGTAAAATACTCTTAAAAGACTTTTTTTTTAAAATGATTATTTCATTAGAACTGTGAAGCTGCCAAAAAGGGACTGCCAGAAGTTGGGGGACATCTTACTAGAAGCAAAGGACGAGTGACGTCACATCAGGATTCAGGCGCCTACTCACTCCCTCTTTTTCATCGGGTTGTAGCCTAGAGTGGACATGTTTACGAAAGTGAGCGAGAGAGGTCCGGCCAGTGGACAGTGGATAATTCAGTCTGAATTTAAATGGAGTCACAAGGTAGGTCTGTTCGCTTTCAAACCACAAGAACCAAGAGGAACTTAATGGAATGTTGAACTGAATTCTTTCTGTACAATAATTAGAAGAAATTATTTTATCAAATTTCCCTACTTGAATTCCTTTTAAATATTGTGAGGTTGAGTGGGGTTGCCAGAAGTATAGGGGTCAATGACGTCATGTAAGTGGCTGGGAGAGGGGGGGGGTCTCAAAAGTGTTGGGATTAGTGACATCATGTAAGTAGCTGGAGAAGAGCCTTGTTGGAGCATCAGTGACACCATATAAACAAGTGGAGCGGGGGTGGGGATGGGGGGGGGGGGGGCTTGTTGGAAGTGTAGGGGTCAGTCACATCACATAAGCTGAAAACGACCTGTGTATTCCTCTTCCCCTTTGGCTGTTGTTTCCAACGGATGTAATTGCCATGTGAGCTCAGGTATATGTCACTAGGTTCTGGTCAGCGATTAGGTGGGTAGGGCTCTCACAGATATATCCCATCTGGACAAGATCAATGACAGGAGAGGACCCACAAGATAAGTGAGCTATGCTTTTTCCTTTACAACAAATATGTTACAGTCACCACTACAAAAAATCTTCAAAGACAATTTCCAATATGAAGAAATTCACAACTACAATCTCAACAGAACATCATCCTCATCATTTTTCATTTCATTTTTCCATGCTTGCATAGGTTAAATAAGTCTTCTCCAGTACAGCACCTCTCCATTCCTTTCTTTCCTGTGTCATCTCCTTTGTGTGAGCTGTAGTTTCTGGAAGTCAAATTTCACCACCTCTACCAAGTCTTTCTTGGTCTTCCTCTTCTACAGCTTCCTTCCATTTGGAACTCCCGGCACTTCTTCATCCAGTGATCATCATCCATGGGTTAAATAAGTCCTCACCAGCAGCTCGCCACTCGTCTCCCTTGTTTGTCATCGCCTTTGTGAGGTTCAGCATCATGAGCTCTGCTTTCACCACCTCTCTCTAGCACCATGAGCTCTGCTTTCACCACCTCTGCTTAGCATCATGAGCTCTGCTTTCACTACCTCTGCTTAGCATCATGAGCTCTGCTTTCACCACCTCTGCCTAGCACCATGAGCTCTGCTTTCACCACCTCTGCCTAGCACCATGAGCTCTGCTTTCACCACCTCTGCCTAGCACCATGAGCTCTGCTTTCACCACCTCTCTCTAGCACCATGAGCTCTGCTTTCACCACCTCTGCTTAGCATCATGAGCTCTGCTTTCACCACCTCTGCTTAGCATCATGAGCTCTGCTTTCACCACCTCTGCTTAGCACCATGAGCTCTGCTTTCACTACCTCTGCTTAGCATCATGAGCTCTGCTTTCACCACCTCTGCCTAGCACCATGAGCTCTGCTTTCACCACCTCTGCCTAGCACCATGAGCTCTGCTTTCACCACCTCTGCCTAGCACCATGAGCTCTGCTTTCACCACCTCTCTCTAGCACCATGAGCTCTGCTTTCACCACCTCTGCTTAGCATCATGAGCTCTGCTTTCACCACCTCTGCCTAGCACCATGAGCTCTGCTTTCACCACCTCTGCTTAGCATCATGAGCTCTGCTTTCACCACCTCTGCTTAGCACCATGAGCTCTGCTTTCACTACCTCTGCTTAGCATCATGAGCTCTGCTTTCACCACCTCTGCTTAGCACCATGAGCTCTGCTTTCACTACCTCTGCTTAGCATCATGAGCTCTGCTTTCACCACCTCTGCTTAGCATCTTGAGCTCTGCTTTCACCACTTCTGCCTAGCATCATGAGCTCTGCTTTCACTACCTCTGCCTAGCATCTTGAGCTCTGCTTTCACTACCTCTGCTTAGCATCATGAGCTCTGCTTTCACCACTTCTGCCTAGCATCATGAGCTCTGCTTTCACTACCTCTGCTTAGCATCATGAGCTCTGCTTTCACTACCTCTGCCTAGCATCATGAGCTCTGCTTTCACTACCTCTGCTTAGCATCATGAGCTCTGCTTTCACTACCTCTGCTTAGCATCATGAGCTCTGCTTTCACTACCTCTGCCTAGCATCATGAGCTCTGCTTTCACTACCTCTGCCTAGCATCATGAGCTCTGCTTTCACTACCTCTGCTTAGCATCATGAGCTCTGCTTTCACTACCTCTGCTTAGCATCATGAGCTCTGCTTTCACTACCTCTGCCTAGCATCATGAGCTCTGCTTTCACTACCTCTGCCTAGCATCATGAGCTCTGCTTTCACTACCTCTGCTTAGCATCATGAGCTCTGCTTTCACTACCTCTGCCTAGCATCATGAGCTCTGCTTTCACTACCTCTGCTTAGCATCATGAGCTCTGCTTTCACTACCTCTGCTTAGCATCATGAGCTCTGCTTTCACTACCTCTGCCTAGCATCATGAGCTCTGCTTTCACTACCTCTGCTTAGCATCATGAGCTCTGCTTTCACTACCTCTGCCTAGCATCATGAGCTCTGCTTTCACTACCTCTGCTTAGCATCATGAGCTCTGCTTTCACTACCTCTGCTTAGCATCCTGAGCTCTGCTTTCACCACTTCTGCCTAGCATCATGAGCTCTGCTTTCACCACTTCTGACTAAATTTTTCTTTCACCATGTTCTCTTCAACATGGAAATCCTGGCACTCCTTCACCAAGCTATTATCATCGCTACACATCACATGTACAAACCAGCACAATTTTCTCTCCTGCACACTACACCTCATTCTTCTTATGCTGAATATTTCTTTCAGCTAATCCATAACAACAAATGTGTTATAAAAGTGCTTATTAATTGCACGTGTATTTGAGAATATCCCTGACTACCTAACAACCAATATGTTGCTAAAATGAACTGACAAGAACAGGTGTTTTCAGCACTAATTAGCCACAGTATCAATTAGCATAACCTAATTAACAACATATGAGATTTAAAATTGTAAACTGATATGTTGCAGGAAAAAGTGGGAAAAAGGATTTAATTAATTTGGGTTTTTTCCCAGGCTTATTTTGTAATTATCTGATGGCATGACATTATCTTGTGGTTATTGTAATTGTTGTAGTATGAGTGGTTGTTGCTGTGGTGATGGTGATGATGGTGTTAGTGGTGATGGTAGTAGTGTTTTTGGTTGTAGTTGTGTTTGTGGTTGTTGTGGTTGTAGTGGTGTTTGTGGTGTTTGTAGTGTTTGTGGTGATGATGATGGTAGTAGTGGTGGTTATAGTGGTGTTTGAGGTGGTGGTGATGGTAGTAGTGGTGGTTATAGTGGTGTTTGTGGTGGTGGTTGTGGCAGTGTTGTTTGTGGGGGAGGGGAGTGTTTGTGGTTGTAGTGGTGATGGTCGTGGTGGTGGTTGTAGTTAGGGTTGTTGTAGGGGTTATTGTAGAGGTAGTTGTGGTTTTGCTGGCCTTGTATGAGGTTTATGTCATTAGGGGTTTGCTGGCTGTTTTAAAATAATTATCGAAATTGTTTTAGAAAAAACACATGTATATTCACTCAGCCATTTTAGAGAAATATATATATATAATTCGTCGAAACTGAGGGACATAATTTAATGTCTGTGACCTGTTCACATATAATTCTTTTTCCTCCTTCTTATCTTCTCTTCCTTCGAGTCGAGTCATCTAGCCGCTGATCTCTGTCCTTTGAGGTAATATTTTACCCAATACCGCTTCGACAGCATTTTGCTGTTCTAACAGCTTCCATACACCGAGTTTTCCCATTTCCCTGAGAATGTATATATATGTCAGATCGCTCTCCAGTGCTACTGGTAACATGTAACCCAGTACAACCTGTCTCACGGCTGGGTCGTTGGCGACTAAACCGGCAACCCCACCAAGCTTGCTTGGGGAGGAGAGTGATATTTGGACACTCTGTGGGATGAAAGACAAGACCCGGCAAAGGGCAGAGGAAGTCAGCAGAGTCAACGGCCATCCAAATAGTAGCATTTTTTTTTTTTGTCACGAGACGTTAAACTCCGAGGCATAAAAAGCTGAAGGCTGTCATATTCTCCATGGCAAACATTTGCACCGAAGATATGTGTCGTCAGTTCCAAAAAGTGTGGTTGGTCCTACACAAGCCTTCACCACTTAAAACAAAACTTTGTGTGGGTAGTTCAACATCAGTTCACTTTCTCACATTTAAATTTTGTTGGACACTCATACATCGGATATCGACGGGAGAGTTTATCATATATATATAAGCCAGGCTGTAACATACATCTAGTGAAGCCACCAGGCCAAGCCCACACTGTAAAGTGGTCATGATGGCGACACGACAAAAAACACCCAGCCCATACTGTAATGTGGTCATGTAGGTGTCACGACAAAAAACACCCAGCCCGTACTGTAAAGTGGTTGTATAGTTGTCACAACAAAAAGCACCAAGCCTACACTGTAAACTGGTCATGTAGATGTCATGACAAAAAGCACCCAGCCCACACTGTAAATGTGGTTGGCATTAGGAAGAGCATCCAGCCATAGAAACCAAACCAGAAACAGTTCTGTTTGAGCAAGACATGGTCACCGGACACAACTTGCCTCAAACGGGACAACCTGTCTAACCCTTGGTAGCGTGGAAAAATGGACGTTAATTGGTGATGATGATGATGATGGATGATATATATCATCATCATCATCTTCGTTTAACGTCCACTTTCCACGCTGGCATGGGTTATATATATATATATATATATATATATATATATATATAACACAAACTTTAAAAAACCCGACAACCACCTGATCACCTATAGATCAGGGGAGCACTCTAGTCAGATAGATTTTATCCTCATCAGAGGACGTGACAGATGGACGGTTGTAAACACAAAAGCCTTCCCTGATGAGGAATGTACATCCCAATATAGCTTAGTTGTCAGCGACCTCACAGTCAGAACTAGACGAACCTGGAAACAGAGGCCAACCTGGAGAAGAAAGATCTGGAAGCTGAAAGACCCCTCAACCAGTAACAGAGTTAAAGATATTTTACTCAACGCCTATGACAGTAAAGAAGAACAGATAGAGACATTCAATGTAGAAGAGAACTGGGAGTTCCTAAAAAATAACTTACTAGAGGCGACGGATGAGGTCTGTGGCTGGAGTAAGACCTCAAGCAGGAGAGTGATTTGGTGGTGGAACAATAAGGTAGATGAGGCAGTTAAGGCCAAGAGACAGGCATGGAAAGAATGGAAGAACGGGGGGAGCAGGGTACATTACATAGAGACCAAGAGGGAAGCTAGGCGACAAGTATACTTAGCTAGGAGGGAAGCAGAGGATAGAAAATTCAAGCATGTTTTGCAACGTGAGGACCAGAAACAGGAGGTGTTCAAGATTGCGAGGCAGTGTGTCAGAGAGAGTTGTGATGTCATTGGAGAGAAGTGTATCCGGAATATAAAGGTGACCTTGCCCTCACAAGTGCTGAGAAGAAAGATGTATGGTAGAGTCATTATGATAGATTACTAAATGAGGAGAATGCATGGAAAGAAGAGACCCTACCCCAAGTAAACCCTATAGAGGGGCCAGCAGTACAAGTCAGCAGCAACGTAGTAAGTAAGGCAATCAAAGATATGAAGATGGGGAAGGCAACCGGTCTATCGGGTATAGCTGCCGAGATGCTGAAGGCATCTGGGTCTGTAAGTCACACTATAACCACATGTATTGTTAACCAGGTAATACTAGAAGGTGTCATACCAAAAGATTGGTGCAGTAGCATCATTGTCAACTGCTACAAAGGTAAAGGTGATGCACTAGATAGAGGAAACTATAGAGGTATAAAGCTGATGGACCAGGTCATGAAAGTAATAGAAAGAGTTATAGCACAGTTGATTAGGGACCGGGTGAAAATAGACGAGATGCAATTTGGGTTTGTACCAGGAAGAGGCACCACTGATGCCCTCTTCCTTGTGAGGCAGTTACAGGAAAAGTACCTAGCTAAAAGTAAGTCACTCTACTTGGCATTTGTCGACCTTGAGAAAGCCTTTGACAGAGTTCCACGTGCTGTAATCTGGTGGGCTCTTAGAAAACTAGGAGTAGATGAATGGCTTGTGAAAGCGGTACAAGCCATGTATAGGGGAGCAGTCAGCAAAGTTAGGATTAGCAATGAGTATAGCGAGGAATTTAGCGTACAGGTTGGGGTCCACCAGGGCTCTGTTCTTAGCCCTCTCCTGTTCATGATAGTCCTGCAGGCAATAACGGAGGAGTTTAAGACCGGATGCCTATGGGAACTCCTGTATGCTGATGACCTTGCACTTATAGCTGAATCTATGGTAGAACTAGAGAATAAATTCCAAACTTGAAAGCAGGAACTAGAAAGAAAGGCTCTCAAAGTCAACATGACAAAGACTAAGGTCCTTGTAAGTAGACGAGAAAACAGAACCCAGATCCCCTCAGGGAAATGACCTTGCTCAGTATGTAGGAAAGGTGTAGGTAGGAACTCCATTCTCTGCCCCAAATGCAAACAATGGGTACACAAGAGATGTAGCGGGATCTCAGGAAGCTTAATTAAGAATGTAGGCTTCACATGCAGCAGCTGTGCTGGGATAGCAAGCAGCAAACAGCCACAGGAAACAAGTACCACCAATCTCTGGGAGGGCTCTGTAGAAACAGTAGACAGCTTCTGCTACCTAGGTGACCGAATTAGCAGCGGAGGTGGGTGTTCAGAAAGTACAATAACTAGGGTAAGAACGGGATGGAAGAAGTTTAGGGAACTACTACCACTGCTAGCTGCAAAAGGCTTCTCCATCAGAATGAAAGGCAGACTGTATGATGCGTGTATCCGAACAGCGATGTTGCATGGTAGTGAGACCTGGGCGCTGAAGGTGGAAGACTTACGTAGATTAGAGAGAAACGAAGCCTGCACGCTCCGATGGATGTGTAACAGTAATATACATGAACGACAAAGCATAAATGAATTGAGAGAGAGACTGAGCATAAGAGGAATCAAATGCTGTGTGCAGGAGAGGCGGTTGCGCTGGTATGGATATGTGATGCGTATGAAGGATGACAGCTGCATAAAAAGGTGCAGAGCACTAGAAGTCAATGGAAACCGCGGAGTGGGGAGACCCAAGATGACCTGGGATGAGGTGATAAAAGCCGACCTTACCCAATTACACCTCTCAAAGGCACACGACCGTGACCTCTGGCGTCACGCAGTAATACAGAGTACCCGACCTCCCATGGGTACAAGCTGAAGCATATAGACAATATGCCCCCACACCCCCCACCGCAAGGTGGTCATGGAGGTGCCAGGGCAAAAAAGCACCCAGCCCACACTGTAAAGTGGACGTGTAGGCGCCACGAAAAAGCACCCAGCACTCACTGTAAATGAGGTTGGTGTTAAGAAGGGCATCCAGCTGTAGAAATCAAGCCAAATCAGTTCCTGTATGAGCAAGGCATGGTCAGCCGACCAGACACTGCCCACAACAGGACAACCCGTCTAACCCATGCTAGCATGGAAGAACGGACGTAAAACGGTGATGATGATGATGATGATGATATATATATATATATATATATATAAAAGTTATATCTGTATAAATACAGTGTGTGTAACCGTGATTGCACACATAATTTGCATATAATTAGAGCTTGCTTTAGTAATTAATTAAGATATATAGTAAGAGGTTTGCTATCAGCTGAAGTGTATCAAGATGTCCATTTCAGAATAATCTTAAGAGCA
>OZ024742.1:226397203-226592203 GCA_964016885.1 Eledone cirrhosa
TTAGCATATTCAGATGAGCATGCGTACACACACACACACACACACACACACACACAATCACACATTTGCTCATGTATCAATAGATCTATACATACATACATACACAATTATCAATAAAGTGTACTAAGTTCGCAGATACATCTGACTGTGACTGTTACTTTGGTTACACAGTGATTCATAGACTTACAAAAACATTATATATATATATATATATATATATATATATATATATATAAAGGTATGATTAATTTTAGAAATAACATGAGCCAAGGGAAATAACTCAAACAGGCCAGTGGCATGAATTTGAATGATTAATCCTTTTGACACCAAACTGCCTGAAACTGCTCCTGATTCTTTGATACAAAGTTGTTTATTTTAAGGTGTTTTATATTTATCTAAAAACCTTCCTGGCAGTATCGGTAGAGGGTCGGACGCCATGCTTTCCAGCATAGTTACGTCCCTTTACGATCTGAGTTCAAATCCCGCCGAGGTTGACTTTGCCTTTCATCCTTACGGGGCCGATGAAATAAAGTACCAGTAATGCACTGGGTAATTGCTGGCCTTGTGCCTAAAGTAGAAACAATTATAACTCTATGTAAGGACCTTTGTTAAGTTATGCTCCAGACTCAAACTTAAAAATGAGAAAGTTAGTTTATATTACTAAATCCCACAAAATTCTTGATTATTTTCAAAATTATTTGAAAATCATGAGCTAGAAATATGGTAATTGATAGGATTGAATAACAACAGAAAGAAAACTTGTTTCTCACTTTAACATGTCAAGTTGTGTTTGTAGACAGTGTATAGACAGACTCCACAACACTAAAGGGTAAAGACCCCTTCAGGCATGAATGACCATGGAATTTGCACTTAGAAAGTTCCCCTCAGATACACAAGTCCGGGCAAGGTTGTTTCCAGAAAACCAGCAGTCGGCCACGCATACCAGTCTCCCCTTTCCACACCACCGGTGTTGTTCAAGAGAAAGGCAAAGGCATCAGTGACGTTGCAACTCATTTCTACAGCTGAGTGAACTGGAGCAACATGAAATAAAGTGTCTTGCTCAAGAACACAACTCAAAACCCGGTCCGAGAATCAAACTCACAACCTTATGCCTTCAACCATGTGCCTTCACTGAGATTATACAATTAAAGGAAGAAACACTTTCCTAGATCTTCTGTCATTTAAAACCATTTTTCCTGCCATTTCATTGACTCTTCAACATCATCATCATTGTTTCTCGCATTTGTTTTTCTATGCTGGTTTGGGTTGGATGAAACTTTTTGAGGTAGTATTCTTTGTCTTGATGCCCTTCATGGTGTCAGCTCTTACTTGTTTTTAACTAAGATGGGTGGTTGGCAACAGGAAGGACACTCTGCTGTAAAAACCATGCCTAAAAGGGTTGAGAGGACCCTTTAATTGTGTCAAGGATATGACAGCCTCCCTAGTGCTGGTGATCTACACAATAAAAGCACACAATATATACTGTATAGTGGTTGGTAACAGGAAGGGAATCCAGCCATAGAAAGCTTGCCAAACAAGGGGTTAAGAGGACCCTTCTGTTTGTGTCAAAAGACACATTAACTTTACTTCTGCACTCGATATGACCATACAGTCTTGGAGGTGAGTAGTCCTACTTCAGTACTGACTTAGTCAAAGTAGACCCATCCAACCCATGCTAGTAAGAAAAGTGGACATTAAATGATGATAATGATGATGATGATGCTATATCTTCAATAACACTGTCTTACTTGAACTCTACTATGCAAGTAAGACATGAGCTACTGTGAAGAAGGGAAAACAGTGGTTGGTTAGGTCACTAGGGCCATGGAAAGAACCATACTGGGAATATCATTGCAGGAGCATATCCAATATGAGGTAATTTGAGAATAGAACAGAGAGTAATGTATGTGATCACAGAATCCCAAAAGCATCATGTCTGCTGGACCAGACATGTCAGAAGGTTCACAAACAACAAATGGATCTGTGTAGTTGTCTAGCAGTATCCAAAAGATTAGGATAGACCATCTGAATGACTTCTGCTGGGCCAGACATTTCACAAGATTCGCAAACAACAGGTGCACCCATGGAGCTGTCGGGTGGTATCCAAGATTACAGAAGAGACTACTTACTTGGCCAGGCATGCTATAAGGTTTATATACTAGTGGATTCGTGCTGTTGTTGAGCGGCATCCAAGAGATTGGAAGATAACACTGGGCTGGACATCCTACAAGATTCACAGACAAGTGGATCCATGCCATTATTGAATGGTATTTAAGAGATTGCAAGAGACCACTTGGAAGACATCCTAGATGATGAGATAGAGCACATAGGTAAATTATTCAGATCTAAATGGAAGAGAAGGACACAAACAAGGGAGGTGTGGAAGTGCAGTGACCAGTGATGTATAAAGACATCTGATAGTCTGGTCCATCCACTATGACCAGTGATGTATAAAGACATCTGATAGTCTGGTCCATCCACTGTGACGAGTGATGTATAAAGACATCTGATAGTCTGGTCCATCCACTGTGACCAGTGATGTATATGGACATCTGATAGTCTGGTCAATCTATTGTGACCAGTGGTGTATAAGGACATCTGATAATCTGGTCACCCTACTGTGACCAGTGGTGTATAAGGACATCTGATAGTCTGGTCAATCTATTGTGACCAGTGATTTATAAGGGCATCTGATAGTCTGGTCAATCTGTTATGAACAGTGGTGTATAAGGACATCTTATAGTCTAGTCAATCTGTTATGACCAGTGATATATAAGGACATCTGATAGTCTGGTCACTCTATTGAGACCAGTATTGTATAAGGATATCTGATAGTCTGGTCACTCCCCTGTGACCAGTATTGTATAAGGACATCTGATAGTCTGGTCAATCCATTATGACCAGTGATATATGAGGACATCTGATAGTCTGGTCAATCTATTGTAACCAGTGATGTACAAGGACATCTGTAGTCTGGTCACTCCATTTTGACCCGTGATGTATAAGGACATCTGATAGTCTGGTCACTCCATTATGACCAGTGATATATAAGGACATGCTTCAAACAGGGAAAGGATCGCTAGATCAAATGAGAGGAGACACGAAGAGCCGACTTCAAAGATGATTAGAAATTGAATCCCACCAACTATGTAATATTTTTTGACAGACAGCGTAAAATATTGGTAAAGTAATTTATAGGTCTAGAGAAACCAGATAAATCGTGTCTGCACCAAACTTCAAGAGATTTTACCATTTTCATATTAAAACCAGAAATTCTTCTCCAAAGGAAAGAAAACAGACATTTTTCTGTTAAGTTTTTCACTTGGTTACAAAATCAATAAAGCTGACCTCAGGAAATAATTGAATTCTTACTATTGTTCTTTCTTAGCAATTGACATTATTGGTGTTAATGTTATTGGTGGCAATGTTGTCAGTTTGGTTTTGATGTTGTTAGTGGTAGTATTGGTGTTGTTGTTAATCTGGTAGTGGTGTTATTGCTGGTGTTGTTGTTGTTGTTAATCAGATAGTGGTGTTATTGCTGGTGTTGTTGCTGTCAGTGTGATTTTAATGTTCTATGGTGATAGTAGTGGCGATGTTGTCAGTCAGGTGTTGTTGTCAGTCTGGTGTTGTTAATGGCATTGTCAGTCACCGCTTTGGTGTTGTTAGTGCTGGTGATACTGTTGTCGGTGTTATTGCTAGTGGTCTTATTATTGGTGTTGTTGCTCTTAATGTTCTTATTGGTGATAGTAGTGGTGATGGTATTGTCACTCACGTTTTAGTGTTGTTAGTGCTGCTGATGATGATGTTGTTGGTGTTGGTGTTGGTGCTGCTGTTGATGGTGGTGGTGTTGATGTCGTTGGTGGTAGTGGTGGGCTGTTGTCAGTTTATTGTTAGTGGTACTATTTTTGTCATTGTTACTGTTTCCTTATCTGAGGTGTTGGGGTTGCCATTGTTGCCATATTGTTATTGTCATTTAGGTGTTGGTATGAGTGTCACTGGAATTTATGTTTTTATATGGTAAATCGCCTGCCTGTAAATCAATGTATGTGTGTATGTATACATCTATACTTATAAACCTTTAACTTCATATATGTATATTTGTTAACACATACACAAAACACTAACACTCCCTCTATATGCCTTCATATATGTAAGTACAGATTCACAAACACATATATACATACACAGACACTATACTATACTATATATATATATATACAGGGTACAGCCGATATTTGTTCTCAAGATTACTGTCTAGGAAAAAATAACACAGTAGTTTTATTTTTTAAGATATATTTATCAAACTTGGGTCAGTTTGTCTTCATGGCTTGTTCTTTCGATCTCACTTGATAAACCCACCATTGGCTTTGATGACGGCCTCAAGGCGGCCTCGGAACCGGATACAGGCCTTCGTCACTGTCCCCCAACTTAGGCCCCTAAAGGCACTTGTGATCCTGGCCTTCAGATCGTCTTTTGTATTGCAGCTAGATCTGTTGGTGTCTCATTCCACTGCGCCCCACACAAAAAAGTTGAGGGGGTTGCAGTCAGGCAAGCTGGGAGGCCAGATGTCGGGTGAAGTGTGGTCGACGAAGTTCTCTGACAGCCAGGGTTGGGTCTTTCGGCTGGTATGGCAGGGCGGTGAGTCTTGCTGCCACACGTACGGCCTACCTGCAGCTACCTGGTCGATCCAGGGCTTTACTACCTCGCTAAGAACGCGGATGTAGCCATCGGTGTTCAGCTTGAGGCCCTCAGGGAAGAAGTGAGGTGGCATTACGTCACCTTAACTTTTGACGACACCTAAGACCAATGTTGTCGCTGGAAACTTTGTCTGCATGACTCTGGGCACATCTTTGGATGAGACAGCGAGCCATCTGTTGTTCTGGGAGTTGATCTCCTGGTCTTGGCAGAAGTTTTTCTCGTCAGAGAAAAACCACAGCATGTCTGGCTCCAGTGGGTGTTTCAACTTGTTGATCAGCTTCTTTGTGTGCTTCAGTCGCTTTACTTGCATTGCCTTTGACAGAAATTGTCCTTTCCTCATCTTGTATGAAACGTAGCGAATGTCTTCATGTACCACCAGCCTAATGAGCTTTTCATCCACACCTTTCTCCCTTGCAATGGCACGCTTCGACTTGCTTGGTTCATTGTTGATGATATCCTGAACTTCAGTGACAAACTCGACGTTCTGAAGGCGTCAGATCGTCGATCATGTGTTTTGCTCTCTGATGTTGCTTCGTAGTCGAATCCTGAATCTTCCAATTCCTTTCTGACCTTTTCCACCATTATCCTGCTGACGCTGAGAAAGTCTGAAATTTCCTTATTTGTCCTCCCCGCGCGGATTCCAAGAAGAACTCTGTGTCTCTTTCACAAATTTGGAGGTTCAAAATTATTCATAATCAATTATTCTGAAAATAAATAATGGAAATATAGTCACTGTTTTTATGAAGACAAGAGTGACAACGGAAGTAAAAAAAATTTGCATAAAATTAGCAGTTGAAAATGGCAAACAAATATCATCCACACCCTGTATATATATATATATGTGTGTGTGTGTGTGTGTGTGTGAAGGCGTGTGGCTGAGTGGTAAGACAATTGGATTGCAAACGTGAGGTTGTGAGTTCGATTCCTGGACCAGGCGATGTGTTATGTCCTTGAGCAAGACACTTTATTTCACGTTGCTCCTTCTACCTGGCATTACGACCAATAGAGAGTATTAGCAATTGGAAAGACCAACAGAAACATTGTTTCCTCAGACCAATTTGACAAAAGTCAATCGACTGTCGATATATGATGATGATGTGTGTGTGTATTTATATAATATATATATATCCTTCATTTTTGTATTTTTTTTGTAATATCCTTCATGTGAAATCATGTTGAGATAGATATACATACTTTAGGAATCTCATGTTGCCAATAAAAACACATGCATGTGTTTTTATTGGCAACATGACCCTTCCAAAATATAACAATCAATATATATACACCAACATACATACAAATACACCTACACATATATATCATCATCACCATCATTTAACAGCTGCTTTTCCATACTAGCATGGTTTGGAAAGGTCGTCACAAACCAAGTGAGTACTTAATCGGTGTTACCAACCACTTTACAGAGTGTACTGGGTGCATGTTATCATGTCACCAACACTAGAGCGGTTGTCATGTCCTTGTCACAAATGAAGTCTTCTCAACCTTTTGACTTGTTTTCTATATGTATACATACACACACACACAGTGTCTACCATATATATACACACACGCACATGCACACACACACACACACAATATATATATATATATAGAGAGAGAGACACACACAAACTCACATCACATAGACACTAATATATATATATATATATATATATATATATATATACACTCAAATTAGTAGACATGACACATACATACTATTTATCAGACCTGGCAACCTCTAAAAACCTAAACAGAGTGTACCATGAAAAAAAGTGCCTCCAAAAGGGGAGAAATGAAGTAAAATGGGAAGATTTTACATAATGAAAGCTATACCCATTTTAACAAGAGAAGATATCTTTCACCTACCCCAAAGTGAGTGAGAGGTCTACCTCCTTGGAAGGGGAGAGTTGATAGGTCTGATTTATACTATATACATACATAAGCTATCAATCCATTTATCTATATATCAATATGTACATATATAAGTATTTGTTACCAATAACTGCTGCTCCAATTACAACAGCAACTATTACTTTCATATAAGGTTATTCTAGTTACTGGTGTTGTCTTCTTATTATTTATTGTAAGGCGGTGGATTGGCAGTATCGGTAGAGAGTCGGACGCCATGCTTTCCAGCATAGTTACGTCACTTAATTCCAACAGTTATCTTGTTTATGTTGCAGTTATCTTCCTTAACTAAATCAGTCTTGTCTCTTCCATCTCCACCACCATCATGACAACCAACAACATCATCACGATCACCATCATGACAACCAGCACCAACTCCATCATGACAACCAACAACAACAACAACATCACCACCACCATCATGACAACCACCACCACCAACACCATCATGACAACCACCACCAAAACAACAACACCACCAACAACACCACCACCACAAAAACAACAACCACCAACATCACTACATCATGACAAGGGCCACCAACAACAACAACACCACCACCATCATGACAACCACCAACACCACCACCACCAAAACAACCACCACCAACAACACCACCATCATGACAACCACCACCACCAACAACAACAACACCACCAACAACAACACCAACAACACCACCAACAACAACAACAACACCACCATCATGACAACCACCACCACCAACAACACCACCACCACCATCATGACATCCACCACCACCACCACCACCAACAACAACACCACCACCAACAACAACACCAACAACACCACCACCAACAACAACAGCACCACCACAAAGAACACCACCACCAACAACACCACCACCATCATGACATCCACCACCACCAACAACAACAACAACACCACCATCATGACATCCACCACCACCACCACCAACAACAACAACACCACCACCAACAACAACACCAACAACACCACCACCACCACAAAGAACACCACCACCAACAACACCACCACCATCATGACATCCACCACCACCTCCACCAACAACAACAACACCACCATCATGACATCCACCACCACCACCACCAACAACAACAACACCACCACCAACAACAACACCAACAACACCACCACCAACAACAACAACACCAACAACACCACCACCAACAACAACAACACCACCACCAACAACAACAACACCAACAACACCACCACCAACAACAACAACACCACCACAAAGAACACCACCACCAACAACACCACCACCATCATGACAACCACCACCAACAATAACAACATCACCACAAAGAACACCACCAACAACACCAACAACAACACCAACAACATCACCACTAGCACCACCACAACCACAACCAACAACACTACCAACAACATCACCACCATCATGAACCCACCAACATACCACTATCACCACCACAACCACTACCAACAACAACACTACATCAAACCACAACCAACAACACCACCACCATCATGAACCCACCAACAACATCACCACTATCACCACCACAACCACTACCAACAACAACACTACATCAAACCACAACCAACAACCATCAACACCACCAACAACATCAACACTATCACCACCACAACCACTACCAACAACCATCAACACCACCAACAACATCACCACTATCACCACCACAACCACTACCAACAACAACACTACATCAAACCACAACCAACAACCATCAACACCACCAACAACATCAACACTATCACCACCACAACCACTACCAACAACCATCAACACCACCAACAACATCACCACTATCACCACCACAACCACTACCAACAACAACACTACATCAAACCACAACCAACAACCATCAACACCACCAACAACATCAACACTATCACCACCACAACCACTACCAACAACCATCAACACCACCAACAACATCACCACTATCACCACCACAACCACTACCAACAACAACACTACATCAAACCACAACCAACAACACCACCACCATCATGAACTCACCAACAACATCACCACTATCACCACCACAACCACTACCAACAACAACACTACATCAAACCACAACCAACAACCATCAACACCACCAACAACATCACCACTATCACCACCACAACCACTACCAACAACAACACTACATCAAACCACAACCAACAGCACCAACAACACCACCAACAACATCACCACTAGCACCACCACAACCACAACCAACAACAACGACTCTACATCAAACCACAACCAACAACACCAACAACACCACCAACAACATCACCACTAGCACCACCACAACCACAACCAACAACAACGACTCTACATCAAACCACAACCAACAACACCAACAACACCACCAACAACATCACCACTAGCACCACCACAACCACAACTAACAACAACGACTCTACATCAAACCACAACCAACAACACCAACAACACCACCAACAACATCACCACTAGCACCACCACAACCACAACCAACAACACTACCAACAACATCACCACCATCATGAACCCACCAACATACCACTATCACCACCACAACCACTACCAACAACAACACTACATCAAACCACAACCAACAACACCACCACCATCATGAACCCACCAACAACATCACCACTATCACCACCACAACCACTACCAACAACAACACTACATCAAACCACAACCAACAACCATCAACACCACCAACAACATCAACACTATCACCACCACAACCACTACCAACAACCATCAACACCACCAACAACATCAACACTATCACCACCACAACCACTACCAGCAACAACAACACTACATCAAACCACAACCAACAACCATCAACACCACCAACAACATCAACACTATCACCACCACAACCACTACACTACATCAAACCACAACCAACAACACCAACAACACCACCAACAACACCACCACCATCATGAACCCACCAACAACATCACCACTATCACCACCACAACCACTACCAACAACAACACTACATCAAACCACAACCAACAACCATCAACACCACCAACAACATCAACACTATCACCACCACAACCACTACCAACAACCATCAACACCACCAACAACATCAACACTATCACCACCACAACCACTACCAGCAACAACAACACTACATCAAACCACAACCAACAACCATCAACACCACCAACAACATCAACACTATCACCACCACAACCACTACACTACATCAAACCACAACCAACAACACCAACAACACCACCAACAACACCACCACCATCATGAACTCACCAACAACATCACCACTATCACCACCACAACCACTACCAACAACAACAACACTACATCAAATCACAACCAACAACACCAACAACACCACCAACAACATCACCACTATCACCACCACAACCACAACCAACAACAACACTACATCAAACCACAACCAACAACACCACCACCATCATGAACCCACCAACAACATCACCACTCTCACCACCACAACCACTACCAACAACAACACTACATCAAACCACAACCAACAACACCACCACCATCATGAACCCACCAACAACATCACCACTCTCACCACCACAACCACTACCAACAACAACACCACATCAAACCACAACCAACAACACCACCACCATCATGAACCCACCAACAACATCACCACTATCACCACCACAACCACTACCAACAACAACACTACATCAAACCACAACCAACAACCATCAACACCACCAACAACATCAACACTATCACCACCACAACCACTACCAACAACCATCAACACCACCAACAACATCAACACTATCACCACCACAACCACTACCAGCAACAACAACACTACATCAAACCACAACCAACAACCATCAACACCACCAACAACATCAACACTATCACCACCACAACCACTACACTACATCAAACCACAACCAACAACACCAACAACACCACCAACAACACCACCACCATCATGAACTCACCAACATCACCACTATCACCACCACAACCACTACCAACAACAACAACACTACATCAAATCACAACCAACAACACCAACAACACCACCAACAACATCACCACTATCACCACCACAACCACAACCAACAACAACACTACATCAAACCACAACCAACAACACCACCACCATCATGAACCCACCAACAACATCACCACTCTCACCACCACAACCACTACCAACAACAACACTACATCAAACCACAACCAACAACACCACCACCATCATGAACCCACCAACAACATCACCACTCTCACCACCACAACCACTACCAACAACAACACCACATCAAACCACAACCAACAACACCACCACCATCATGAACCCACCAACAACATCACCACTATCACCACCACAACCACTACCAACAACAACAACACCACAACCACCAACACCACCAAAATAACCAGCACCACCACAAAAAAACAACCACCAACCAACAACACCAGCAACAACATCACCACCACAACCACTACCAACAACACCAGCATCACATCAAGCCACAAACAACACACAACAACGCCACCATTGCTGCTTGGCTAGCTAAGTATTAAATATAGTTGTTGATGCTGTTAAAAACCAAGTCTTTGATGATGGTGCTATACTGGTTAGAAATACTACTACTACTACTACGACGACGACGACGACGACTACTACTACTACTACTACTGCTGCTGCTGCTGCTGCTATACCATGACATCTTGTCGGTGGTAGTAGTAGTAGTAGTAGTAGTAGTAGTAGTAGTAGTAGTAGTAGTAGTAGTAGTAGTAGTAGCAGTAGTAGTATTAGTAGTAGTAGTAGTAGAAGTAACGGTAACAGTAGTAGTAGCAGTAACAGTAACAGTAGTAGTAGTAGTAGTAGTAGTAGTAGTAGTAGTAGTAGTAGTAGTAGTAGTAGTAGTAGTGGTAATAGCAGTAGTAGTAGTAGTAGTTGTAGTAGTATCACTATGACCCTAGATCTATCACATCTACTCCCACTACTACAACTCTAAGGTTTACAATTCTACTATTAGTACTACTGCTATTACTACTGCCACAACTCTGCTACTATTACTACTATTACAGCCAGAACTCTACTACTACTACTACTTACACCATAATCACAGACACAACTACTATCATTACTGCCACCACCATCACTACCACCACCACCACCACCACCACTACTACCAACAACACTACCACCACCATCAACACCACTACTACTACTACTACTACTACTACTACTACTACCACCACCACTACCACCACCACCATCACCATGACCACCTCCATCAACACTACCACCACTACCACCACCACCAACACCACCACCACCAACACCATTACTACCACCAAAACCACCACCACCAACACCACCACCACCAACACCATTACTACCACCAACACCACTACCACCACCACCACCACCACCACCACCACCACCACCACCACCACCACCAACATCACCACCACCACCACCACTAGTGTCCTGGTTGATTTTGTTTTTGTGGCTGTTTCTTCACTTGACACTGTTACTACAGCTCACACGGCTTACTGTGTAACATGATGATGTTGATGGTGGTGATAGTGGTGATGGTGTCATGGTGGTGGGGGTGGTGATGATGGTGTCATGGTGGTGCTGGTGATGGTGTCATGATGGTGATGATGGTGGTGATGGTGTCATGGTGGTGGTGATGGTGTCATGGTGGTGGTGGTGATGGTGTCATGATGGTGGTGGTGGTGGTGATGGTGTCATGGTGGTAGTGGTGGTGATGGTGTCATGGTGGTGGTGGTGGTGATGGTGTCATGGTGGTGGTGGTGATGGTGTCATGATGGTGGTGGTGATGGTGTCATGGTGGTACGGGTGGTGATGGTGTCATGATGGTGGTGGTGGTGATGGTGTCATGATGGTGGTGATGGTGTCATGGTGGTGGTGGTGGTGATGGTGGTGATGGTGCCATGATGGTGGTGGTGGTGGTGATGGTGTCATGGTGGTACGGGTGGTGATGGTGTCATGATGGTGGTGGTGGTGATGGTGTCATGATGGTGGTGGTGGTGGTGATGGTGTCATGGTGGTAGTGGTGGTGGTGATGGTGTCATGATGGTGGTGATGGTGGTGATGGTGTCATGGTGGTGGTGGTGGTGGTGGTGGTGTCATGATGGTGGTGGTGGTGATGGTGTCATGATGGTGGTGATGGTGGTGGTGGTGTCATGGTGGTGGTGGTGGTGGTGGTGATGGTGTCATGATGGTGGTGGTGGTGGTGATGGTGTCATGGTGGTGGTGGTGATGGTGTCATGATGGTGGTGGTGGTGGTGATGGTGTCATGGTGGTAGTGGTGGTGATGGTGTCATGATGGTGGTGATGGTGGTGATTGTGTCATGATGGTGGTGATGGTGGTGATGGTGTCATGGTGGTAGTGGTGGTGATGGTGTCATGATGGTGGTGATGGTGGTTATGGTGTCATGATGGTGGTGGTGGTGGTGATGGTGTCATGGTGGTAGTGGTGGTGATGGTGTCATGATGGTGGTGGTGGTGGTGGTGGTGGTGTCATGATGGTGGTGGTGGTGATGGTGTCATGGTGGTGGTGGTGGTGATGGTGTCATGATTGTGGTGGTGGTGATGGTGTCATCGTGGTGGTAGTGGTGGTGGTGGTGATGGTGTCATCATGATGGTAGTGGTGGTGGTGGTGGTGATGGTGTCATGGTGATGGTGGTGGTGGTGGTGGTGATGGTGTCATGATGGTGGTGGTGGTGGTGATGGTGTCATGGTGGTAGTGGTGGTGATGGTGTCATGATGGTGGTGGTGGTGGTGGTGGTGGTGTCATGATGGTGGTGGTGGTGATGGTGTCATGGTGGTGGTGGTGGTGATGGTGTCATGATTGTGGTGGTGGTGATGGTGTCATCGTGGTGGTAGTGGTGGTGGTGGTGATGGTGTCATCATGATGGTAGTGGTGGTGGTGGTGGTGATGGTGTCATGGTGATGGTGGTGGTGGTGGTGGTGATGGTGTCATGGTGGTGGTGGTGGTGATGGTGTCATGGTGATGGTGGTGGTGATGGTGTCATGGTGGTGGTGGTGATGGTGTCATGGTGATGGTGGTGGTGATGGTGATGGTGTCATGGTGATGGTGGTGGTGATGGTGTCATGGTGGTGGTGGTGATGGTGTCATGATGGTGGTGGTGGTGGTGATGGTGTCATGGTGATGGTGGTGGTGATGGTGTCATGGTGGTGGTGGTGATGGTGTCATGGTGATGGTGGTGGTGATGGTGATGGTGTCATGGTGATGGTGGTGGTGATGGTGTCATGGTGGTGGTGGTGATGGTGTCATGATGGTGGTGGTGGTGGTGGTGGTGTCATGGTGGTGGTGATGGTGTCATGGTGGTGGTGGTGGTGATGGTGTCATGGTGGTGATGGTGTCATGGTGGTGGTGGTGGTGATGGTGTCATGATGGTGGTGGTGGTGGTGGTGGTGTCATGATGGTGGTGGTGGTGATGGTGTCATGGTGGTAGTGGTGGTGATGGTGTCATGATGGTGGTGGTGGTGATGGTGTCATGGTGGTGATGGTGGTGATGGTGTCATGATGGTGGTGGTGGTGATGGTATCATGGTGATGGTGGTGGTGATGGTGTCATGATGGTGGTGGTGGTGGTGGTGGTGATGGTGTCATGATGGTGATAGTGGTGATGGTGTCATGATGGTGGTGGTGGTGGTGGTGTCATCGTGATGGTGGTGGTGGTGGTGATGGTGTCATGATGGTGGTGGTGGTGGTGATGGTGTCATGATGGTGGTGGTGGTGGTGATGGTGTCATAATGGTGCTGGTGGTGATGGTGTCATGATGGTGGTGGTGGTGGTGATGGTGTCATGATGGTGGTGGTGGTGGTGATGGTGTCATGATGGTGGTGGTGGTGATGGTGTCATGATGGTGATGGTGGTGGTGGTGTCATGATGGTGATGGTGGTGTCATGATGGTGATGGTGTCATGATGGTGATGATTGTGATGGTGGTGGTGGTGTCATCGTGATGGTGGTGATGGTGGTGATGGTGTCATGATGGTGGTGGTGGTGGTGGTGATGGCGTCATGATGGTGGTGGTGGTGGTGATGGTGTCATGATGGTGGTGGTGGTGGTGATGGTGTCATGATGGTGGTGGTGGTGGTGGTGGTGTCATGATGGTGGTGGTGGTGATGGTGTCATGGTGGTAGTGGTGGTGATGGTGTCATGATGGTGGTGGTGGTGATGGTGTCATGATGGTGGTGGTGGTGGTGATGATGTCATGATGGTGCTGGTGGTGATGGTGTCATGATGGTGATGGTGGTGGTTGTGTCATGATGGTGATGGTGGTGTCATGATGGTGATGGTGTCATGATGGTGATGATGGTGATGGTGGTGGTGGTGTCATGATGGTGATGGTGGTGATGGTGTCATGGTGTCATGATGGTGGAAGTGATTATGGTGTCATGATGATGGTGTTGGTGGTGTCATGAGGATGACAGTGACGGTGGTGGTGGTGGTGGTGGTGGTGGTGATTATAGTGTCATGATGATGATTATAAATAGTGTTGTGATGATGGTCATAGTGATGATGATGGTGGTGGTGATGGTGTTAACACTATTACAGCTAACACTCTACATATAATTGATGATGATGATGGTGGTGTTGGAGTGATGATGATGATGATGATGATAGTGATGACGGTGGTGGTGGTGTCATGATGACGGTGGTGGTGATGATGATGGTGATGATAGTGATGACGGTGGTGGTGATGTCATGATGACGGTGGTGGTGGTGGTGGTGGTGGTGATGACAGACATGATGATGTTAACACCACTATTACAGCTGACTACCTTTATTCAATGAAGAAGATGATGATGATGGTGGTGGTGGGTAGTAGTTGTGGTAGTAGTAGTGGTGGTGGTAGTTATGGTGCTGGTGGCAGTTATGGTGCTGGTGGCAGTAGTAGTAGTAGTAGTAGTAGTAGTAGTAGTAGTAGTAGTAGTAGTAGTAGTAGCAGCAGCAGCAGCAGCAGCAGCAGCAGCGGCGGGAGTAGTAGTAGTAGTAGTAGTAGTAGTAGTAGTAGTAGTAGTAGTAGTAGTGGTGGTGGTGGTGGAGGTGGCGGTGGTGGTAGAAGTAGTAGTAGTAGTAGTTGTTGTCGTGGTGGTGGTGGTGGTGGTAGTAGTAGTAGTAGTAGTAGTAGTAGTAGTAGTAGTAGTAGTAGTAGTAGTAGTAGTAGTAGTCGTATTGGTAGTGGTGATGGTGGTGGTGGTGGTAGAAGTAGTAGTAGTAGTAGTTGTTGTCGTGGTGGTGGTGGTGGTGGTGGTAGTAGTAGTAGTAGTAGTAGTAGTAGTAGTAGTCGTATTGGTAGTGGTGATGGTGGTGGTGGTGGTAGAAGTAGTAGTAGTAGTAGTAGTAGTAGTAGTAGTAGTAGTAGTAGTTGTTGTCGTGGTGGTGGTGGTGGTGGTGGTAGTAGTAGTAGTAGTAGTAGTAGTAGTAGTAGTCGTATTGGTAGTGGTGATGGTGGTGGTGGTGGTAGAAGTAGTAGTAGTAGTAGTAGTAGTAGTAGTAGTAGTAGTAGTAGTTGTTGTCGTGGTGGTGGTGGTGGTTGGTGTTGGTGATGGTAGTAGTAGTAGTAGTAGTAGTAGTAGTAGTAGTAGTAGTAGTAGTTATAGCAGCAGTAGTAGTAGAGGAAGTAGTAGTAATAGTTATAGCAGCAGCAGCAGCAGCAGTAGTAGTTAACATTGAGCACACAGACATATGAATGAAAGGGATTCCTTCCATGACCATCCAGTTCTTATCATATATGTACAGAGAACACAGATCCTCGTTCTCCAATGTGTCCTTTAAGTCTGCTGGGTAGGATTTGAGGGATTTGGCTGCTATTTCGGGGAGGCCGAGTAACCACATAAGAGTTCCTTTGTTGGTTCCTGCTGTGGTTGTAGTAGTAGATGATGGTGGTGGTGGTGGTGGTGTAGTAGTAGTAGATGGTGGTAGTGGTGGTAATGGTGGTAATGGTGGTGATGGTGGTGGTGGTGGTGGTGTAGTAGTAGTAGATGGTGGTAGTGGTGGTAATGGTGGTAATGGTGGTGATGGTGGTGGTGGTGGTGGTAATGGTGGTGGTGGTGGTGGTGGTGGTGGTGTAGTAGTAGTAGATGGTGGTAGTGGTGGTAATGGTGGTGATGGTGGGGTGGTGGTGGTGGTGGTGGTGGTAATGGTGGTGATGGTGGTGGTGGTGGTGGTGTAGTAGTAGTAGTAGATGGTGGTAGTGGTGGTAATGGTGGTGATGGTGGTCATGGTGGTGGTGGTGGTGTAGTAGTAAATGGTGGTAGTGGTGGTAATGGTGGAGATGGTGGTGGTGGTGGTGTAGTAGCAGATGGTGGTAGTAGTGGTAATGGTGGTGGTGGTGTAGTAGCAGATGGTGGTAGTGGTGGTAATGGTGGTGATGGTGTAGTAGTAGATGGTGGTAGTGGTGGTAATGGTGGTGATGGTGGTGGTGGTGGTGTAGTGTAGTAGTGGTAGTTGGTGGTGGTGATCTAGTGTAGTAGCGGTTGGTGATGATAGTGGTGGTGGTGGTGTAGTGTAGTGTAGTAGTGGTAGTTTGTGGTGGTGTAGTGTAGTAGTGGTAGTTGGTGGTGGTGTAGTGTGGAAGTTGTAGTTAGTGGTGGTGTATGTAGTAGTAGTAGTTGGTGGTGGTGTAGTGTAGTAGTGGTAGTTGGTGGTGGTGGTGTAGTGTAGTAGTGGTAGTTGGTGGTGGTGTAGTGTAGTAGTGGTAGTTGGTGGTGGTGGGGTAGTGTAGTAGTGGTAGTTGGTGGTGGTGGTGTAGTGTAGTAGTGGTAGTTTGTGGTGGTGTAGTGAAGTAGTGGTAGTTGGTGGTGGTGGTGTAGTGTAGTAGTGGTAGTTGGTGGTGGTGTAGTGTAGTAGTGGTAGCTGGTGGTGGTGGTGGTGTAGTGTAGTAGTGGTAGTTGGTGGTGGTGTAGTGTAGTAGTGGTAGTTGGTGGTGGTGGTGTAGTGTAGTAGTGGTAGGTGGTGGTGGGGGTGTAGTGTAGTAGTGGTAGTTGGTGGTGGTGTAGTGTAGTAGTGGTAGGTGGTGGTGGGGGTGTAGTGTAGTAGTGGTAGTTGGTGGTGGTGGTGTAGTGTGGTAGTTGGTGGTGGTGTAGTGTAGTAGTGGTAGTTGGTGGTGGTGGTGTAGTGTAGTAGTGGTAGTTGGTGGAGGTGGTGTAGTGTAGTAGTGGTAGTTGGTGGTGGTGTAGTGTAGTAGTGGTAGTTGGTGGTGGTGGTGTAGTGTAGTAGTGGTAGTGGTAGTTGGTGGAGGTGGTGTAGTGTAGTAGTGGTAGTTGGTGGTGGTGGTGTAGTGTAATAGTGGTTGTTGGTGGTGGTGGTGTAGTGTAGTAGTGGTAGTTGGTGGTGATGGTGTAGTGTAGTAGTGGTAGTTGGTGGAGGTGGTGTAGTGTAGTAGTGGTAGTTGGTGGTGGTGGTGGTGGTGTAGTGTAGTAGTTGTAGTTGGTGGTGGTGGTGTAGTGTAGTAGTGGTTGTTGGTGGTGGTGGTGTAGTAGTGGTAGTTGGTGGTGTAGTGTAGTAGTGGTTGTTGGTGGTGGTATAGTGTAGTAGTGGTAGTTGGTGGTGGTGTAGTGTAGTAGTGGTAGTTGGTGGTGGTGGTGTAGTGTAGTAGTGGTAGTTGGTGGTGGTGGTGGAGTGTAGTAGTGATAGTTGGTGGTGGTGGTGTAGTGTAGTAGTGGTAGTTGGTGGTGGTGGTATAGTGTAGTAGTGGTAGTTGGTGGTGGTGGTGGTGGTGTAGTAGTGGTAGCTGGTGGTGGTGGTGTAGTGTAGTAGTGGTAGTTGGTGGTGGTGGTGAAGTGTAGTAGTGGTACTTGGTGGTGGTGTAGTGTTGTAGTGGTAGTTGGTGGTGGTAGTGTGTTAGTGGTAGTTGGTGGTGGTGGTGTAGTAGTGGTTGTTGGTGGTGGTGTAGTGTAGTAGTGGTAGTTGGTGGTGGTGTAGTGTAGTAGTGGTTGTTGGTGGTGGTGTAGTGTAGTAATGGTAGTTGGTGGTGGTGGTGTAGTTTAGTAGTGGTAGTTGTTGGTGGTGTAATGTAGTAGTGGTAGTTGGTGGTGGTGGTGTAGTGTAGTAGTGGTAGTTGGTGGTGGTGTAGTGTATTGTAGTAGTGGTAGTTGGTGGTGGTGGTGGTGGTGTAGTGTAGTAGTTGTAGTTGGTGGTGGTGGTGTAGTGTAGTAGTGGTTGTTGGTGGTGGTGGTGTAGTAGTGGTAGTTGGTGGTGTAGTGTAGTAGTGGTTGTTGGTGGTGGTATAGTGTAGTAGTGGTAGTTGGTGGTGGTGTAGTGTAGTAGTGGTAGTTGGTGGTGGTGGTGTAGTGTAGTAGTGGTAGTTGGTGGTGGTGGTGGAGTGTAGTAGTGGTAGTTGGTGGTGGTGGTGTAGTGTAGTAGTGGTAGTTGGTGGTGGTGGTATAGTGTAGTAGTGGTAGTTGGTGGTGGTGGTGGTGGTGTAGTAGTGGTAGCTGGTGGTGGTGGTGTAGTGTAGTAGTGGTAGTTGGTGGTGGTGGTGAAGTGTAGTAGTGGTACTTGGTGGTGGTGTAGTGTTGTAGTGGTAGTTGGTGGTGGTAGTGTGTTAGTGGTAGTTGGTGGTGGTGGTGTAGTAGTGGTTGTTGGTGGTGGTGTAGTGTAGTAGTGGTAGTTGGTGGTGGTGTAGTGTAGTAGTGGTTGTTGGTGGTGGTGTAGTGTAGTAATGGTAGTTGGTGGTGGTGGTGTAGTTTAGTAGTGGTAGTTGTTGGTGGTGTAATGTAGTAGTGGTAGTTGGTGGTGGTGGTGTAGTGTAGTAGTGGTAGTTGGTGGTGGTGGTGGTGTAGTGTAGTAGTGGTAGCTGGTGGTGGTGGTGTAGTGTAGTAGTGGTAGTTGGTGGTGGTGGTGTAGTGTAGTAGTGGTAGTTGGTGGTGGTGGTGGTGTAGTGTAGTAGTGGTTGTTGGTGGTGGTGGTGTAATGTAGTAGTGGTAGTTGGTGGTGGTGTAATGTAGTAGTGGTAGTTGGTGGTGGTGTAGTGTAGTAGTGGTAGTTGGTGGTGGTGTAGTGTAGTAGTGGTAGGTGGTGGTGGTGGTGTAGTGTAGTAGGGGTAGTTGGTGGTGGTGTAGTGTAGTAGTGGTAGTTGGTGGTGGTGTAGTTTAGTAGTGGTAGTTGTTGGTGGTGTGTAATGTAGTAGTGGTAGCTGGTGGTGGTGGTGGTGTAGTGTAGTAGTGGTAGTTGGTGGTGGTGGTGTAGTGTAGTAGTGGTAGCTGGTGGTGGTGGTGTAGTGTAGTAGTGGTAGTTGGTAGTTGGTGGTGTAGTGTAGTAGTGGTAGTTGGTGGTGGTGGTGTAATGTAGTAGTGGCAGTTGGTGGTGGTGTAGTGTAGTAGTGGTAGTTGGTGGTGGTGTAGTGTAGTAGTGGTAGTTGGTGGTGGTGGTGTAGTGTAGTAGTGGTAGTTGGTGGTGGTGGTGTAGTGTAGTAGTGGTAGTTGGTGGTGGTGGTGTAGTGTAGTAGTGGTAGTTGGTGGTGGTGGTGTAGTGTAGTAGTGGTAGTTGGTGGTGGTGTAGTGTAGTAGTGGTAGGTGGTGGTGGTGCTGTAGTGTAGTAGTGGTAGTTGGTGGTGGTGGTGTAGTGTAGTAGTGGTAGTTGGTGGTGGTGGTGTAGTGTAGTAGTGGTAGGTGGTGGTGGTGGTGTAGTGTAGTAGTGGTAGTTGGTGGTGGTGGTGTAGTGTAGTAGTGGTAGTTGGTGGTGGTGCTGTGTTGTAGTAGTGGTAGTTGGTGGTGGTGGTGTAGTGTAGTAGTGGTAGTTGGTGGTGGTGGTGTAATGTAGTAGTGGTAGTTGGTGGTGGTGCTGTGTTGTAGTAGTGGTAGTTGGTGGTGGTGGTGTAGTGTAGTAGTGGTTGTTGGTGGTGGTGGTGTAGTGTAGTAGTGGTAGTTGGTGGTGGTGCTGTGTTGTAGTAGTGGTAGTTGGTGGTGGTGGTGTAGTGTAGTAGTGGTAGTTGGTGGTGGTGGTGTAATGTAGTAGTGGTAGTTGGTGGTGGTGCTGTGTTGTAGTAGTGGTAGTTGGTGGTGGTGGTGTAGTGTAGTAGTGGTTGTTGGTGGTGGTGGTGTAGTGTAGTAGTGGTAGTTGGTGGTGGTGGTGTAATGTAGTAGTGGTAGTTGGTGGTGGTGCTGTGTTGTAGTAGTGGTAGTTGGTGGTGGTGGTGTAGTGTAGTAGTGGTAGTTGGTGGTGTAGTGTAGTAGTGGTAGTTGGTGGTGGTGGTGTAATGTAGTAGTGGTAGTTGGTGGTGGTGGTGTAATGTAGTAGTGGTAGTTGGTGGTGGTGTAGTGTAGTAGTGGTAGTTGGTGGTGGTGGTGTAGTGTAGTAGTTGTAGTTGGTGGTGGTGGTGTAGTGTAGTAGTTGTAGTTGGTGGTGGTGGTGTAGTGTAGTGGTGGTGGTTGTAGTTGTTGGTGGTGGTTTGTGTAGTAGTGGTAGTTGGTGGTGGTGTAGTGTTGTAGTGGTTGTTGGTGGTGGTGGTGTAGTAGTTGTAGTTGGTGGTGGTGTAGTAGTGGTAGTTGGTGGTGGTGGTGTAGTGTAGTAGTGGTATTTGGTGGTGCTGGTGGTGTAGTAGTGGTTGTTGGTGGTGTAGTGTAGTAGTGGTAGTTTGTGGTGGTGTAGTGTAGTAGTGGTAGTTGGTGGTGGTGGTGTAGTGTGGTAGTGGTAGTTGGTAGTGGTGGTGTAGTGTAGTGTAGTGTAGTAGTGGTAGTTGGTGGTGTAGTGTAGTAGTGGTTGTTGGTGGTGGTGTAGTTTAGTAGTGGTAGTTGTTGGTGGTGTAGTGTAGTAGTGGTAGTTGGTGGTGGTGTAGTGTAGTAGTGGTAGTTGGTGGAGGTGGTGTAGTGTAGTAGTGGTAGTTGGTGGTGGTGGTGTAATGTAGTAGTGGTAGTTGGTGGTGGTGGTGTAGTGTAGTAGTGGTAGTTGGTGGTGGTGCTGTGTTGTAGTAGTGGTCGTTGGTGGTGGTGGTGTAGTGTAGTAGTGGTTGTTGGTGGTGGTGGTGTAGTGTAGTAGTGGTTGTTGGTGGTGGTGTAGTGTGGTAGTTGTAGTTGGTGGTGGTGGTGTAGTGTGGTAGTTGGTGGTGGTGTAGTGTAGTAGTGGTAGTTGGTGGTGGTGTAGTGTAGTACTGGTAGTTGATGGTGGTGTAGTGTAGTAGTGGTAGTTGGTGGTGGTGGTGTAGTGTAGTAGTGGTAGTTGGTGGTGGTGGTGTAGTTTAGTAGTGGTAGTTGGTGGTGGTGCTGTGTTGTAGTAGTGGTAGTTGGTGGTGGTGGTGTAGTGTAGTAGTGGTTGTTGGTGGTGGTGGTGTAGTGTAGTAGTGGTAGTTGGTGGTGGTGCTGTGTTGTAGTAGTGGTAGTTGGTGGTGGTGGTGTAGTGTAGTAGTGGTAGTTGGTGGTGGTGGTGTAATGTAGTAGTGGTAGTTGGTGGTGGTGCTGTGTTGTAGTAGTGGTAGTTGGTGTTGGTGGTGTAGTGTAGTAGTGGTAGTTGGTGGTGTAGTGTAGTAGTGGTAGTTGGTGGTGGTGGTGTAATGTAGTAGTGGTAGTTGGTGGTGGTGGTGTAATGTAGTAGTGGTAGTTGGTGGTGGTGTAGTGTAGTAGTGGTAGTTGGTGGTGGTGGTGTAGTGTAGTAGTTGTAGTTGGTGGTGGTGGTGTAGTGTAGTAGTTGTAGTTGGTGGTGGTGGTGTAGTGTAGTGGTGGTGGTTGTAGTTGTTGGTGGTGTTTTGTGTAGTAGTGGTAGTTGGTGGTGGTGTAGTGTTGTAGTGGTTGTTGGTGGTGGTGGTGTAGTAGTTGTAGTTGGTGGTGGTGTAGTAGTGGTAGTTGGTGGTGGTGGTGTAGTGTAGTAGTGGTTGTTGGTGGTGTAGTGTAGTAGTGGTAGTTTGTGGTGGTGTAGTGTAGTAGTGGTAGTTGGTGGTGGTGGTGTAGTGTGGTAGTGGTAGTTGGTAGTGGTGGTGTAGTGTAGTGTAGTGTAGTAGTGGTAGTTGGTGGTGTAGTGTAGTAGTGGTTGTTGGTGGTGGTGTAGTTTAGTAGTGGTAGTTGTTGGTGGTGTGTAATGTAGTAGTGGTAGTTGGTGGTGGTGGTGTAGTGTAGTAGTGGTAATTGGCTGTGGTGTAGTGTAGTAGTGGTAGTTGGTGGTGGTGTAGTGTAGTAGTGGTAGTTGGTGGTGGTGGTGTAGTGTAGTAGTGGTAGTTGGTGGTGGTGGTGTAGTGTAGTAGTGGTAGTTGGTGATGGTGTAGTGTAGTAGTGGTAGTTGGTGGTGGTGGTGTAGTGTAGTAGTGGTAGTTGGTGGTGGTGGTGTAGTGTAGTAGTGGTTGTTGGTGGAGGTGGTGTAGTGTAGTAGTGGTAGTTGGTGGTGGTGGTGTAGTGTAGTAGTGGTTGTTGGTGGAGGTGGTGTAGTGTAGTAGTGGTAGTTGGTGGTGGTGGTGTAGTGTAGTAGTGGTAGTTGGTGGTGATGGTGTAGTGTAGTAGTGGTAGTTGGTGGTGGTGGTGTAGTGTAGTAGTGGTTGTTGGTGGTGGTGGTGGTGTAGTGTAGTAGTGGTAGTTGGTTGTGGTGTAGTGTAGTAGTGGTAGTTGGTGGTGGTGTAGTGTAGTAGTGGTAGTTGGTGGTGGTGTAGTGTAGTAGTGGTAGTTGGTGGTGTTGTAGTGTAGTAGTGGTAGGTGGTGGTGGGGGTGTAGTGTAGTAGTGGTAGTTGGTGGTGGTGGTGTAGTGTAGTAGTGGTAGTTGGTGGTGGTGGTGGTGGTGGTGTAGTGTAGTAGTGGTAGTTGGTGTTGGTGGTGTAGTGTAGTAGTGGTTGTTGGTGGAGGTGGTGTAGTGTAGTAGTGGTAGTTGGTGGTGGTGTTGTAGTGTAGTAGTGGTTGTTGGTGGAGGTGGTGTATTGTAGTAGTGGTAGTTGGTGGTGGTGGTGTAGTGTAGTAGTGGTAGTTGGTGGTGATGGTGTAGTGTAGTAGTGGTAGTTGGTGGTGGTGGTGTAGTGTAGTAGTGGTTGTTGGTGGTGGTGGTGGTGTAGTGTAGTAGTGGTAGTTGGTTGTGGTGTAGTGTAGTAGTGGTAGTTGGTGGTGGTGGTGTAGTGTAGTAGTGGTAGTTGGTGGTGGTGGTGTAGTGTAGTAGTGGTAGTTGGTGGTGGTGTAGTGTAGTAGTGGTAGTTGGTGGTGGTGGTGTAGTGTAGTAGTGGTAGTTGGTGGTGGTGTAGTGTAGTAGTGGTAGTTGGTGGTGGTGGTGTAGTGTAGTAGTGGTTGTTGGTGGAGGTGGTGTAGTGTAGTAGTGGTAGTTGGTGGTGGTGGTGTAGTGTAGTAGTGGTTGTTGGTGGAGGTGGTGTAGTGTAGTAGTGGTAGTTGGTGGTGGTGGTGTAGTGTAGTAGTGGTAGTTGGTGGTGGTGGTGTAGTGTAGTAGTGGTAGTTGGTGGTGGTGGTGTAGTGTAGTAGTGGTTGTTGGTGGAGGTGTAGTGTAGTAGTGGTAGTTGGTGGTGGTGGTGTAGTGTAGTAGTGGTAGTTGGTGGTGATGGTGTAGTGTAGTAGTGGTAGTTGGTGGTGGTGTAGTGTAGTAGTGGTAATTGGCTGTGGTGTAGTGTAGTAGTGGTAGTTGGTGGAGGTGTAGTGTAGTAGTGGTAGTTGGTGGTGGTGGTGTAGTGTAGTAGTGGTAGTTGGTGGTGATGGTGTAGTGTAGTAGTGGTAGTTGGTGGTGGTGGTGGTGTAGTGTAGTAGTGGTAGTTGGTGGTGGTGGTGTAGTGTAGTAGTGGTAGTTGGTGGTGGTGGTGTAGTGTAGTAGTGGTAGTTGGTGGTGGTGCTGTAGTGTAGTAGTGGTAGGTGGTGGTGGTGGTGTAGTGTAGTAGTGGTAGTTGGTGGTGGTGGTGTAGTGTAGTAGTGGTTGTTGGTGGTGGTGGTGGTGTAGTGTAGTAGTGGTTGTTGGTGGTGGTGTAATGTAGTAGTGGTTGTTGGTGGTGGTGGTGTAATGTAGTAGTGGTAGTTGGTGGTGGTGTAGTGTAGTAGTGGTAGGTGGTGGTGGTGGTGTAGTGTAGTAGTGGTAGGTGGTGGTGGTGGTGTAGTGTAGTAGTGGTAGGTGGTGGTGATGGTGTAGTGTAGTAGTGGTAGGTGGTGGTGGTGGTGTAGTGTAGTAGTGGTAGTTGGTGGTGGTGGTGTAGTGTAGTAGTGGTTGTTGGTGGTGGTGGTGGTGTAGTGTAGTAGTGGTTGTTGGTGGTGGTGTAATGTAGTAGTGGTTGTTGGTGGTGGTGGTGTAATGTAGTAGTGGTAGTTGGTGGTGGTGTAGTGTAGTAGTGGTAGGTGGTGGTGGTGGTGTAGTGTAGTAGTGGTAGTTGGTGGTGGTGGTGTAGTGTAGTAGTGGTTGTTGGTGGTGGTGGTGGTGTAGTGTAGTAGTGGTTGTTGGTGGTGGTGTAATGTAGTAGTGGTTGTTGGTGGTGGTGGTGTAATGTAGTAGTGGTAGTTGGTGGTGGTGTAGTGTAGTAGTGGTAGGTGGTGGTGGTGGTGTAGTGTAGTAGTGGTAGGTGGTGGTGGTGTAGTGTAGTAGTGGTAGGTGGTGGTGGTGGTGGTGTAGTGTAGTAGTGGTAGTTGGTGGTGGTGTAATGTAGTAGTGGTTGTTGGTGGTGGTGGTGTAATGTAGTAGTGGTAGGTGGTGGTGGTGGTGTAGTGTAGTAGTGGTAGGTGGTGGTGGTGGTGTAGTGTAGTAGTGGTAGGTGGTGGTGGTGGTGGTGTAGTGTAGTAGTGGTAGGTGGTGGTGGTGGTGGTGTAGTGTAGTAGTGGTAGTTGGTGGTGGTGGTATAGTGTAGTAGTGGTAGTTGGTGGTGATGGTGTAGTGTAGTAGTGGTAGTTGGTGGTGGTGTAGTGTAGTAGTGGTAGTTGGTGGTGGTGTAGTGTAGTAGTGGTAGGTGGTGGTGGGGGTGTAGTGTAGTAGTGGTAGGTGGTGGTGGGGGTGTAGTGTAGTAGTGGTAGTTGGTGGAGGTGGTGTAGTGTAGTAGTGGTAGTTGGTGGTGGTGGTGGTGTAGTGTGGTAGTTGGTGGTGGTGGTGTAGTGTAGTAGTGGTAGTTGGTGGTGGTAGTGTAGTGTAGTAGTGGTAGTTGGTGGTGGTGGTGGTGTAGTGTAGTAGTGGTTGTTGGTGGTGGTGGTGTAGTGTAGTAGTGGTAGTTGGTGGTGGTGTAGTGTAGTAGTGGTAGTTGGTGGTGCTGTGTTGTAGTAGTGGTAGTTGGTGGTGTGTAGTGTAGTAGTGGTAGTTGGTGGTGGTGTAGTGTTGTAGTAGTGGTAGTTGGTGGTGTTGTGTTGTAGTAGTGGTAGTTGGTGGTGTGTAGTGTAGTAGTGGTAGTTGGTGGTGTGTAGTGTAGTAGTGGTAGTTGGTGGTGGTGTAGTGTAGTAGTGGTAGTTGGTGGTGTAGTGTAGTAGAGGTAGCTGGTGGTGGTGGTGTAGTGTAGTAGTGGTAGTTGGTGGTGTAGTGTAGTAGTGGTAGTTGGTGGTGGTGTAGTGTTGTAGTAGTGGTAGTTGGTGGTGTTGTGTTGTAGTAGTGGTAGTTGGTGGTGTGTAGTGTAGTAGTGGTAGTTGGTGGTGTAGTGTAGTAGAGGTAGCTGGTGGTGGTGGTGTAGTGTAGTAGTGGTAGTTGGTGGTGGTGGTGTAGGGTAGTAGTGGTAGTTGGTGGTGGTGGTGTAATGTAGTAGTGGTAGTTGGTGGTGGTGTAGTGTAGTAGTGGTAGTTGGTGGTGTAGTGTAGTAGAGGTAGCTGGTGGTGGTGGTGTAGTGTAGTAGTGGTAGTTGGTGGTGGTGGTGTAGTGTAGTAGTGGTAGTTGGTGGTGGTGGTGTAGGGTAGTAGTGGTAGTTGGTGGTGGTGGTGTAGTGTAGTAGTGGTTGTTGGTGGTGGTGGTGTAGTGTAGTAGTGGTTGTTGGTGGTGGTGGTGTAGTGTAGTAGTGGTAGCTGGTGGTGGTGGTGTAGTGTAGTAGTGGTAGTTGGTGGTGGTGGTGTAGTGTAGTAGTGGTTGTTGGTGGTGGTGGTGTAGTGTAGTAGTGGTAGTTGGTGGTGGTGTAGTGTAGTAGTGGTAGTTGGTGGTGGTGGTGTAGTGTAGTAGTGGTAGCTGGTGGTGGTGGTGTAGTGTAGTAGTGGTTGTTGGTGGTGGTGGTGTAGTGTAGTAGTGGTAGCTGGTGGTGGTGGTGTAGTGTAGTAGTGGTAGCTGGTGGTGGTGGTGTAGTGTAGTAGTGGTTGTTGGTGGTGGTGGTGTAGTGTAGTAGTGGTAGTTGGTGGTGGTGGTGTAGTGTAGTAGTGGTAGTTGGTGGTGGTGGTGTAGTGTAGTAGTGGTAGCTGGTGGTGGTGGTGTAGTGTAGTAGTGGTAGTTGGTGGTGGTGGTGTAGTGTAGTAGTGGTAGTTGGTGGTGGTGGTGTAGTGTAGTAGTGGTAGTTGGTGGTGGTGTAGTGTAGTAGTGGTAGTTGGTGGTGGTGGTGTAGTGTAGTAGTGGTTGTTGGTGGTGGTGGTGTAGTGTAGTAGTGGTAGCTGGTGGTGGTGGTGGTGGTGTAGTGTAGTAGTGGTAGCTGGTGGTAGTGGTGTAGCATAGTAGTGGTAGTTGGTGGTGGTGGTGTAGTGTATTAGTGGTTGTTGGTGGTGGTGGTGTAGTGTAGTAGTGGTAGCTGGTGGTGGTGGTGGTGGTGTAGTGTAGTAGTGGTTGTTGGTGGTGGTGGTGTAGTGTAGTAGTGGTAGCTGGTGGTGGTGGTGGTGGTGTAGTGTAGTAGTGGTAGCTGGTGGTGGTGGTGTAGTGTAGTAGTGGTAGTTGGTGGTGGTGGTGTAGTGTAGTAGTGGTAGTTGGTGGTGGTGGTGTAGTGTAGTAGTGGTAGTTGGTGGTGGTGGTGTAGTGTAGTAGTGGTAGTTGGTGGTGGTGGTGTAGTGTAGTAGTGGTAGTTGGTGGTGGTGGTGTAGTGTAGTAGTGGTAGTTGGTGGTGGTGGTGTAGTGTAGTAGTGGTAGCTGGTGGTGGTGGTGTAGTGTAGTAGTGGTTGTTGGTGGTGGTGGTGTAGTGTAGTAGTGGTAGCTGGTGGTGGTGGTGTAGTGTAGTAGTGGTAGCTGGTGGTGGTGGTGTAGTGTAGTAGTGGTAGTTGGTGGTGGTGGTGTAGTGTAGTAGTGGTAGTTGGTGGTGGTGGTGTTGGTGTAGTAGTGGTAGTTGGTGGTGGTGGTGTAGTGTAGTAGTGGTAGTTGGTGGTGGTGTAGCATAGTAGTGGTAGTTGGTGGTGGTGGTGTAGTGTATTAGTGGTTGTTGGTGGAGGTGGTGTAGTGTAGTAGTGGTAGTTGTTGGTGGAGTTGTAGTGTAGTAGTGGTAGTTGGTGGAGGTGGTGTAGTGTAGTAGTGGTAGTTGGTGGTGGTGTAGTGTAGTAGTGGTTGTTGGTGGTGGTGGTGTAGTGTAGTATTGGTAGTTGGTGGTGGTGTAGTGTAATAGTGGTAGTTGGTGGTGGTGTAGTGTAATATTGGTTGTTGTTGGTAGCGTTGCACTGTAGTAGTTGTAGTTGATGGTGGTGGTGGTGTAGTGTAGTAGTGATAGTTGGTGGTGGTGTAGTGTAATAGTGGTAGTTGGTGGTGGAAGTGGTGGTGTAGTAGTGGTAGTTGGTGGTGGGGGGGTGTAGTGTAGGAATGGTAGTTGGTGCTGGTGGTGGTGGTGTAGTAGTGGTAGTTGGTGGTGGGGGGGGGGGGTAGTGTAGTAGTGGTAGTTGGTGGTGGTGGTGTAGTGTAGTAGTGGTAGTTGGTGGTGGTGGTGTAGTGTAGTAGTGGTAGTTGGTGGTGGTGGTGTAGTGTAGTAGTGGTAGTTGGTGGTGGTGTAGTGTATTGTAGTAGTGGTAGTTGGTGGTGGTGTAGTGTAGTAGTGGTAGTTGGTGGTGGTGTAGTGTAGTGTAGTAGTGGTAGTTTGTGGTGGTGTAGTGTAGTAGTGGTTGATGGTGGTGCTGTAGTGTAGTAGTGGTAGTTGGTGGTGGTGTAGTGTAGTAGTGGTAGTTGGTGGTGTGTAGTGTAGTAGTGGTAGTTGGTGCTGGTGGTGTAGTGTAGTAGTGTTAGTTGGTGGTGGTGGTGGTTGTGTAGTGTAGTAGTTGTAGTTGGTGGTGGTGGTGTAGTGTAGTAGTGTTAGTTGGTGGTGGTGGTGGTGGTGGTGTTAGTACTTATACAGTAGGTGGTGTTACTGCTGTAGTTGGTGGTGGTGTTAGTACTGTTACAGTAGTTGGTGTAACTGCTGTAGTTGGTGGTGGTGTTAGTACTTATACAGTAGGTGGTGTTACTGCTGTAGTTGGTAGTGGTGTTAGTACTGTTACAGTAGGTGGTGTTACTGCTGTAGTTGGTAGTGGTGTTAGTATTGTTACAGTAGTTGGTGTTACTGCTGTAGTTGGTGGTGGTGTTAGTACTGTTACAGTAGGTGGTGTTACTGCTGTAGTTGGTGGTGGTGTTACTACTGTTACAGTAGGTGGTGTTACTGCTGTAGTTGGTGGTGGTGTTAGTACTGTTACAGTAGATGGTGTTACTGCTGTAGTTGGAGGTGGTCTTAGTACTGTTACAGTAGTTGGTGTTACTGCTGTAGTTGGTGGTGGTGTTAGTACTGTTACAGTAGGTGGTGTTACTGCTATAGTTGGTGGTGGTGTTAGTACTGTTACAGTAGGTGGTGTTACTGCTGGAGTTGGTAGTGGTGTTAGTACTGTTAGAGTAGTTGGTGTTACTGCTGTAGTTGGTGGTGGTGTTAGTTAGTTACAGTAGTTGGTGTAACTGCTGTAGTTGGTGGTGTTGTTAGTTAGTTACAGTAGGTGGTGTTACTGCTGTAGTTGGTGTTAGTACTGTTACAGTAGTTGGTTATACTGCTGTAGTTGGTGGTGGTGTTAGTTAGTTACAGTACGTGGTGTTACTGCTGTAGTTGGTAGTGGTGTTAGTACTGTTACAGTAAGTGGTCTTACTGCTGTAGTTGGTGGTGGTGTTAGTACTGTTACAGTAGGTGGTGTTACTGCTGTAGTTGGTGGTGGTGTTAGTACTGTTACAGTAGGTGGTGTTACTGCTGTAGTTGGTGGTGGTGTTAATACTGTTACAGTAGGTGGTGTTACTGCTGTAGTTGGTGGTGGTGTTAGTATTGTTACAGTAGTTGGTGTAACTGCTGTAGTTGGTGGTGGTGTTAGTACTGTTACAGTAGGTAGTGTTACTGCTGTAGTTGGTGGTGGTGTTAGTACTGTTACAGTAGGTGGTGTTAATGCTGTAGTTGGTGGTGGTGTTAGTACTGTTACAGTAGTTGGTGTAACTGCTGTAGTTGGTGGTGGTGTTAGTTAATTACAGTAGGTGGTGTTACTGCTGTAGTTGGTGGTGGTGTTAGTACTGTTACAGTAGGTGGTGTTACTGCTGTAATTGGTGGTGATGTTAGTACTGTTACAGTAGGTGGTGTTACTGCTGTAGTTGGTGGTGGTGTTAGTACTGTTGCAGTAGGTGGTGTTACTGCTGTAGTTGGTGGTGGTGTTAGTACTCTTACAGTAGGTGGTGTTACTGCTGTAGTTGGTGGTGGTGTTAGTACTGTTACAGTAGGTGGTGTTACTGCTCTAGTTGGTGGTGGTGTTAGTACTGTTACAGTAGGTGGTGTTACTGCTGTAGTTGGTAGTGGTGTTACTACTATTACAGTAGGTGGTGTTACTGCTGTAGTTGGTAGTGGTGTTACTACTGTTACAGTAGGTGGTGTTACTGCTGTAGTTGGTGGTTGTGTTAGTACTGTTACAGTAGGTGGTGTAACTGCTGTAGTTGGTGGAGGTGTTAGTTAATTACAGTAGGTGGTGTTACTGCTGTAGTTGGTAGTGGTGTTAGTTAGTTACAGTAGGTGGTGTTACTGGTGTATTTGGTAGTGGTGTTAGTACTGTTACAGTAGGTGGTGTTACTGCTGTAGTTGGTAGTGGTGTTACTACTGTTACAGTAGGTGGTGTTACTGCTGTATTTGGTAGTGGTGTTGGTACTGTTACAGTAGGTGGTGTTACTGCTGTAGTTGGTGTTAGTACTGTTACAGTAGTTGGTGTAACTGCTGTAGTTGGTGGTGGTGTTAGTTAGTTACAGTACGTGGTGTTACTGCTGTAGTTGGTAGTGGTGTTAGTACTGTTACAGTAAGTGGTCTTACTGTTGTAGTTGGTGGTGGTGTTAGTACTGTTACAGTAGGTGGTGTTACTGCTGTAGTTGGTGGTGGTGTTAGTACTGTTACAGTAGGTGGTGTTACTGCTGTAGTTGGTGGTTGTGTTAGTACTGTTACAGTAGGTGGTGTAACTGCTGTAGTTGGTGGTGGTGTTAGTTAGTTACAGTAGGTGGTGTTACTGCTGTAGTTGGTGGTGTTGTTAGTACTGTTACTGTAGGTGGTGTTACTGCTGTACTTGGTGGTGGTGTTAGTACTGTTACAGTAGGTGGTGTTAATGCTGTAGTTGGTGGTGGTGTTAGTACTGTTACAGTAGGTGGTGTTACTGCTGTAGTTGGTGGTGGGGTTAGTACTGTTACAGTAGTTGGTGTTACTGCTGTAGTTGATGGTGGTGTTAGTACTGTTACAGTAGGTGGTGTTACTGCTGTAGTTGGTAGTGGTGTTACTACTGTTACAGTTGGTGGTGTTACTGCTGTAGTTGGTGGTGGTGTTAGTACTGTTACAGTAGGTGGTGTTACTGCTGTAGTTGCTAGTGGTGTTACTACTGTTACAGTAGGTGGTGTTACTGCTGTAGTTGGTGGTGGTGTTAGTACTGTTACAGTAGGTTGTGTTACTGCTGTAGTTGGTGGTGGTGTTACTACTGTTACAGTAGTTAGTGTTACTGCCGTAGTTGGTGGTGGTGTTAGTACTGTTAGAGTAGGTGGTGATACTGCTGTAGTTTGTAGTGGCGTTACTACTGTTACAGTAGGTGGTGTTACTGCTGTAGTTGGTGGTGGTGTTAGTACTGTTACAGTAGGTGGTGTTACTGCTGTAGTTGGTAGTGGTGTTGGTACTGTTACAGTAGGTAGTGTTACTGCTGTAGTTGGTGGTGATGTTACTACTGTTACAGTAGTTGGTGTTACTGCTGTAGTTGGTGGTGGTGTTAGTACTGTTACAGTAGGTGGTGTTACTGCTGTAGTTGGTGGTGGTGTTAGTACTGTTACAGTAGGTGGTGTTAATGCTGTAGTTGGTGGTGGTGTTAGTACTGTTACAGTAGGTGGTGTTACTGCTGTAGTTGCTGGTGGGGTTAGTACTGTTACAGTAGTTGGTGTTACTGCTGTAGCTGATGGTGGTGTTAGTACTGTTACAGTAGGTAGTGTTACTGCTGTAGTTGGTGGTGGTGTTACTACTGTTACAGTTGTTGGTGTTACTGCTGTAGTTGGTGGTGGTGTTAGTACTGTTACAGTAGGTGGTGTTACTGCTGTAGTTGGTGGTGGTGTTACTACTGTTACAGTTGGTGGTGTTACTGCTGTAGTTGGTGGTGGTGTTAGTACTGTTACAGTAGGTTGTGTTACTGCTGTAGGTGGTAGTGGTGTTAGTACTGTTACAGTAGGTGGTGTTACTGCTGTAGTTGGTGGTGGTGTTAGTACTGTTGCAGTAGGTGGTGTTACTGCTGTAGTTGGTGGTGGTGTTGGTACTTTTACAGTAGGTAGTGTTACTGCTGTAGTTGGTGGTGGTGTTGGTACTTTTACAGTAGGTAGTGTTACTGCTGTAGTTGGTGGTGGTGTTAGTTAGTTACAGTACGTGGTGTTACTGCTGTAGTTGGTAGTGGTGTTAGTACTGTTACAGTAAGTGGTCTTACTGCTGTAGTTGGTGGTGGTGTTAGTACTGTTACAGTAGGTGGTGTTACTGCTGTAGTTGGTGGTGGTGTTAGTACTGTTACAGTAGGTGGTGTTACTGCTGTAGTTGGTGGTGGTGTTAATACTGTTACAGTAGGTGGTGTTACTGCTGTAGTTGGTGGTGGTGTTAGTATTGTTACAGTAGTTGGTGTAACTGCTGTAGTTGGTGGTGGTGTTAGTACTGTTACAGTAGGTAGTGTTACTGCTGTAGTTGGTGGTGGTGTTAGTACTGTTACAGTAGGTGGTGTTAATGCTGTAGTTGGTGGTGGTGTTAGTACTGTTACAGTAGTTGGTGTAACTGCTGTAGTTGGTGGTGGTGTTAGTTAATTACAGTAGGTGGTGTTACTGCTGTAGTTGGTGGTGGTGTTAGTACTGTTACAGTAGGTGGTGTTACTGCTGTAATTGGTGGTGATGTTAGTACTGTTACAGTAGGTGGTGTTACTGCTGTAGTTGGTGGTGGTGTTAGTACTGTTGCAGTAGGTGGTGTTACTGCTGTAGTTGGTGGTGGTGTTAGTACTCTTACAGTAGGTGGTGTTACTGCTGTAGTTGGTGGTGGTGTTAGTACTGTTACAGTAGGTGGTGTTACTGCTCTAGTTGGTGGTGGTGTTAGTACTGTTACAGTAGGTGGTGTTACTGCTGTAGTTGGTAGTGGTGTTACTACTATTACAGTAGGTGGTGTTACTGCTGTAGTTGGTAGTGGTGTTACTACTGTTACAGTAGGTGGTGTTACTGCTGTAGTTGGTGGTTGTGTTAGTACTGTTACAGTAGGTGGTGTAACTGCTGTAGTTGGTGGAGGTGTTAGTTAATTACAGTAGGTGGTGTTACTGCTGTAGTTGGTAGTGGTGTTAGTTAGTTACAGTAGGTGGTGTTACTGCTGTAGTTGGTAGTGGTGTTAGTACTGTTACAGTAGGTGGTGTTACTGCTGTAGTTGGTAGTGGTGTTACTACTGTTACAGTAGGTGGTGTTACTGCTGTATTTGGTAGTGGTGTTGGTACTGTTACAGTAGGTGGTGTTACTGCTGTAGTTGGTGTTAGTACTGTTACAGTAGTTGGTGTAACTGCTGTAGTTGGTGGTGGTGTTAGTTAGTTACAGTACGTGGTGTTACTGCTGTAGTTGGTAGTGGTGTTAGTACTGTTACAGTAAGTGGTCTTACTGTTGTAGTTGGTGGTGGTGTTAGTACTGTTACAGTAGGTGGTGTTACTGCTGTAGTTGGTGGTGGTGTTAGTACTGTTACAGTAGGTGGTGTTACTGCTGTAGTTGGTGGTTGTGTTAGTACTGTTACAGTAGGTGGTGTAACTGCTGTAGTTGGTGGTGGTGTTAGTTAGTTACAGTAGGTGGTGTTACTGCTGTAGTTGGTGGTGTTGTTAGTACTGTTACTGTAGGTGGTGTTACTGCTGTACTTGGTGGTGGTGTTAGTACTGTTACAGTAGGTGGTGTTAATGCTGTAGTTGGTGGTGGTGTTAGTACTGTTACAGTAGGTGGTGTTACTGCTGTAGTTGGTGGTGGGGTTAGTACTGTTACAGTAGTTGGTGTTACTGCTGTAGTTGATGGTGGTGTTAGTACTGTTACAGTAGGTGGTGTTACTGCTGTAGTTGGTAGTGGTGTTACTACTGTTACAGTTGGTGGTGTTACTGCTGTAGTTGGTGGTGGTGTTAGTACTGTTACAGTAGGTGGTGTTACTGCTGTAGTTGCTAGTGGTGTTACTACTGTTACAGTAGGTGGTGTTACTGCTGTAGTTGGTGGTGGTGTTAGTACTGTTACAGTAGGTTGTGTTACTGCTGTAGTTGGTGGTGGTGTTACTACTGTTACAGTAGTTAGTGTTACTGCCGTAGTTGGTGGTGGTGTTAGTACTGTTAGAGTAGGTGGTGATACTGCTGTAGTTTGTAGTGGTGTTACTACTGTTACAGTAGGTGGTGTTACTGCTGTAGTTGGTGGTGGTGTTAGTACTGTTACAGTAGGTGGTGTTACTGCTGTAGTTGGTAGTGGTGTTGGTACTGTTACAGTAGGTAGTGTTACTGCTGTAGTTGGTGGTGATGTTACTACTGTTACAGTAGTTGGTGTTACTGCTGTAGTTGGTGGTGGTGTTAGTACTGTTACAGTAGGTGGTGTTACTGCTGTAGTTGGTGGTGGTGTTAGTACTGTTACAGTAGGTGGTGTTAATGCTGTAGTTGGTGGTGGTGTTAGTACTGTTACAGTAGGTGGTGTTACTGCTGTAGTTGCTGGTGGGGTTAGTACTGTTACAGTAGTTGGTGTTACTGCTGTAGCTGATGGTGGTGTTAGTACTGTTACAGTAGGTAGTGTTACTGCTGTAGTTGGTGGTGGTGTTACTACTGTTACAGTTGTTGGTGTTACTGCTGTAGTTGGTGGTGGTGTTAGTACTGTTACAGTAGGTGGTGTTACTGCTGTAGTTGGTGGTGGTGTTACTACTGTTACAGTTGGTGGTGTTACTGCTGTAGTTGGTGGTGGTGTTAGTACTGTTACAGTAGGTTGTGTTACTGCTGTAGGTGGTAGTGGTGTTAGTACTGTTACAGTAGGTGGTGTTACTGCTGTAGTTGGTGGTGGTGTTAGTACTGTTGCAGTAGGTGGTGTTACTGCTGTAGTTGGTGGTGGTGTTGGTACTTTTACAGTAGGTAGTGTTACTGCTGTAGTTGGTGGTGGTGTTACTACTGTTACAGTACTTGGTGTTACTGCCGTAGTTGGTGGTGGTGTTAGTACTGTTACAGTAGGTGGTGTTACTGCTGTAGTTGGTAGTGGTGTTAGTACTGTTACAGTAGGTGGTGTTACTGCTGTAGTTGGTAGTGGTGTTGGTACTGTTACAGTAGGTAGTGTTACTGCTGTAGTTGGTGGTGATGTTACTACTGTTACAGTAGGTAGTGTTACTGCTGTAGTTGGTGGTGATGTTACTACTGTTACAGTAGTTGATGTTACTGCTGTAGTTGGTGGTGGTGTTAGTACTGTTACAGTAGGTGGTGTTACTGCTGTAGTTGGTAGTGGTGTTACTACTGTTACAGTTGGTGGTGTTACTGCTGTAGTTTGTGGTGGTGTTAGTACTGTTACAGTAGGTGGTGTTACTGCTGTAGTTGCTAGTGGTGTTACTACTGTTACAGTAAGTGGTGTTACTGCTGTAGTTGGTGGTGGTGTTAGTACTGTTACAGTAGGTTGTGTTACTGCTGTAGGTGGTAGTGGTGTTAGTACTGTTACAGTAGGTGGTGTTACTGCTGTAGTTGGTGGTGGTGTTAGTACTGTTGCAGTAGGTGGTGTTACTGCTGTAGTTGGTGGTGGTGTTGGTACTGTTACAGTAGGTAGTGTTACTGCTGTAGTTGGTGGTGGTGTTACTACTGTTACAGTAGTTGGTGTTACTGCCGTAGTTGGTGGTGGTGTTAGTACTGTTAGAGTAGGTGGTGATACTGCTGTAGTTTGTAGTGGTGTTACTACTGTTACAGTAGGTGGTGTTACTGCTGTAGTTGGTAGTGGTGTTAGTACTGTTACGGTAGGTGGTGTTACTGCTGTAGTTGGTAGTGGTGATGGTACTGTTACAGTAGGTAGTGTTACTGCCGTAGTTGGTGGTGGTGTTAGTAGTGTTAGAGTAGGTGGTGTTACTGCTGTAGTTTGTAGTGGTGTTAGTACTGTTACAGTAGTTGGTGGTGGTGTTATTACTGTTACAGTAGGTGGTGTTACTGCTGTAGTTGGTGGTGGTGTTAGTACCTTTACAGTAGGTGGTGTTACTGGTGTATTTGGTGGTGGTGTTAGTACTGTTACAGTAGGTGGTGTTACTGCTGTAGTTGGTGGTGGTTTCAGTAATGTAACAATAGTTGGTGTTACGACTGTAGTTGGTGGTGGTGTTATTACTGTTACAGTAGGTGGTGTTACTGCTGTAGTTGGTGGTGGTGTTAGTACTGTTGCAGTAGGTGGTGTTAGTACTGTTGCAGTAGGTGGTGTTACTGCTGTAGTTGGTGGTGGTTTCAGTAATGTAACAATAGTTGGTGTTACGACTGTAGTTTGTGGTGGTGTTGGTACTGTTACAGTAGGTACTGTTACTGCTGTAGTTGGTGGTGGTGTTACTACTGTTACAGGACTTGGTGTTACTGCCGTAGTTGGTGGTGGTGTTAGTACTGTTAGAGTAGGTGGTGATACTGCTGTAGTTTGTAGTGGTGTTACTACTGTTACAGTAGGTGGTGTTACTGCTGTAGTTGGTAGTGGTGTTAGTACTGTTACAGTAGGTGGTGTTACTGCTGTAGTTGGTAGTGGTGTTGGTACTGTTACAGTAGGTAGTGTTACTGCCGTAGTTGGTGGTGGTGTTAGTAGTGTTAGAGTAGCTGGTGTTACTGCTGTAGTTTGTAGTGGTGTTAGTACTGTTACAGTAGTTGGTGTTACTGCTGTAGTTGGTGGTGGTGTTATTACTGTTACAGTAGATGGTGTTACTGCTGTAGTTGGTGGTGGTGTTAGTACTGTTAGAGTAGGTGGTGTTACTGCTGTAGTTGGTGGTGGTGTTAGTACCGTTACAGTAGGTGGTGTTACTGGTGTATTTGGTGGTGGTGTTAGTACTGTTACAGTAGGTGGTGTTACTGCTGTAGTTGGTGGTGGTTTCAGTAATGTTACAATAGTTGGTGTTACTACTGTAGTTGGTGGTGGTGTTATTACTGTTACAGTAGGTGGTGTTACTGCTGTAGTTGGTGGTGGTGTTAGTACTGTTGCAGTAGGTGGTGTTACTGCTGTAGTTGGTGGTGGTGTTGGTACTGTTACAGTAGGTAGTCTTACTGCTGTAGTTGGTGGTGGTGTTACTACTGTTACAGTACTTGGTGTTACTGCCGTAGTTGGTGGTGGTGTTAGTACTGTTAGAGTAGGTGGTGATACTGCTGTAGTTTGTAGTGGTGTTACTACTGTTACAGTAGGTGGTGTTACTGCTGTAGTTGGTAGTGGTGTTAGTACTGTTACAGTAGGTGGTGTTACAGCTGTAGTTGGTAGTGGTGTTAGTTAGTTACAGTACGTGGTGTTACTGCTGTAGTTGGTGGTGATGTTACTACTGTTACAGTAGTTGGTGTTACTGCTGTAGTTGGTGGTGGTGTTAGTACTGTTACAGTAGGTGGTGTTAATGCTGTAGTTGGTGGTGGTGTTAGTACTGTTACAGTAGGTGGTGTTACTGCTGTAGTTGGTGGTGGGGTTAGTACAGTTACAGTAGTTGGTGTTACTGCTGTAGTTGATGGTGGTGTTAGTACTGTTACAGTAGGTAGTGTTACTGCTGTAGTTGGTGGTGGTGTTACTACTGTTACAATAGTTGGTGTTACTGCTGTAGTTGGTGGTGGTGTTAGTACTGTTACAGTAGGTGTTGTTACTGCTGTAGTTGGTAGTGGTGTTACTACTGTTACAGTTGGTGGTGTTACTGCTGTAGTTGGTGGTGGTGTTAGTACTGTTACAGTAGGTGGTGTTACTGCTGTAGTTGCTAGTGGTGTTACTACTGTTACAGTAGGTGGTGTTACTGCTGTAGTTGGTGGTGGTGTTAGTACTGTTACAGTAGGTTGTGTTACTGCTGTAGGTGGTAGTGGTGTTAGTACTGTTACAGTAGGTGGTGTTACTGCTGTAGTTGGTGGTGGTGTTAGTACTGTTGCAGTAGGTGGTGTTACTGCTGTAGTTGGTGGTGGTGTTGGTACTGTTACAGTAGGTAGTGTTACTGCTGTAGTTGGTGGTGGTGTTACTACTGTTACAGTAGTTGGTGTTACTGATGTAGTTGGTGGTGGTGTTAGTACTGTTAGAGTAGGTGGTGATACTGCTGTAGTTTGTAGTGGTGTTACTACTGTTACAGTAGGTGGTGTTACTGCTGTAGTTGGTAGTGGTGTTAGTACTGTTACAGTAGGTGGTGTTACTGCTGTAGTTGGTAGTGGTGTTGGTACTGTAACAGTAGGTAGTGTTACTTCCGTAGTTGGTGGTGGTGTTAGTAGTGTTAGAGTAGGTGGTGTTACTGGTGTATTTGGTGGTGGTGTTAGTACTGTTACAGTAGGTGGTGTTACTGCTCTAGTTGGTGGTGGTTTCAGTAATGTTACAATAGTTGGTGTTACTACTGTAGTTGGTGGTGGTGTTATTACTGTTACAGTAGGTGGTGTTACTGCTGTAGTTGGTGGTGGTGTTAGTACTGTTACAGTAGGTGGTGTTACTGCTGTAGTTGGTGGTGGTGTTAGTACCGTTACAGTAGGTGGTGTTAATGCTGTAGTTGGTGGTGGTGTTAGTTAGTTACAGTAGGTGGTGTTACTGCTGTAGTTGGTAGTGGTGTTAGTTAGTTACAGTAGGTGGTGTTACTGCTGTAGTTGGTAGTGGTGTTAGTACTGTTACAGTAGGTGGTGTTATTGCTGTAGTTGGTAGTGGTGTTACTACTGTTACAGTAGGTGGTGTTACTGCTGTATTTGGTAGTGGTGTTGGTACTGTTACAGTAGGTGGTGTTACTGCTGTAGTTGGTGGTGGCGTTAGTACTGTTACAGTAGGTGGTGTAACTGCTGTAGTTGGTGGTGGTGTTAGTTAGTTACAGTAGGTGGTGTTACTGCTGTAGTTGGTGGTGGTGTTAGTACTGTTACTGTAGGTGGTGTTACTGCTGTAGTTGGTGGTGGTGTTAGTACTGTTACAGTAGGTGGTGTTAATGCTGTAGTTGGTGGTGGTGTTAGTACTGTTACAGTAGGTGGTGTTACTGCTGTAGTTGGTGGTGGGGTTAGTATTGTTACAGTAGTTGGTGTTACTACTGTAGTTGATGGTGGTGTTAGTACTGTTACAGTAGGTAGTGTTACTGCTGTAGTTGGTGGTGGTGTTACTACTGTTACAGTAGTTGGTGTTACTGCTGTAGTTGGTGGTGGTGTTAGTACTGTTACAGTAGGTGGTGTTACTGCTGTAGTTGGTAGTGGTGTTACTACTGTTACAGTAGGTGGTGTTACTGCTGTAGTTGGTGGTGGTGTTAGTACTGTTACTGTTGGTGGTGTTACTGCTGTAGTTGGTGGTGGTGTTAGTACTGTTACTGTTGGTGGTGTTACTGCTGTAGTTGGTGGTGGTGTTACTACTGTTACAGTAGGTGGTGTTACTGCTGAAGTTGGTGGAGGTGTTAGTACTGTTACTGTTGGTGGTGTTACTGCTGTAGTTGGTGGTGGTGTTAGTACTGTTACAGTAGGTGGTGTTACAGCTGTAGTTGCTAGTGGTGTTAGTACTGTTACAGTAGGTGGTGTTACTGCTGAAGTTGGTGGAGGTGTTAGTACTGTTACAGTAGGTTGTGTTACTGCTGTAGGTGGTAGTGGTGTTAGTACTGTGACAGTAGGTGGTGTTACTGCTGTAGTTGGTGGTGGTGTTGGTACTGTTACAGTAGGTAGTGTTACTGCTGTAGTTGGTGGTGGTGGTGGTACTACTGTTACAGTAGTTGGTGTTACTGCCGTAGTTGGTGGTGGTGTTAGTACTGTTAGAGTAGGTGGTGATACTGCTGTAGTTTGTAGTGGTGTTACTACTGTTACAGTAGGTGGTGTTACTGCTGTAGTTGGTAGTGGTGTTAGTACTGTTACAGTAGGTGGTGTTACTGCTGTAGTTGGTAGTGGTGTTGGTACTGTTACAGTAGGTGGTGTTACTGCTGTAGTTGGTGGTGGTGTTAGTACTGTTACAGTAGGTGGTGTTACTGCTGTAGTTGGTGGTGGTGTTAGTACTGTTACAGTATGTGGTGTTACTGCTGTAGTTGGTGGTGATGTTACTACTGTTACAGTAGTTGGTGTTACTGCTGTAGTTGGTGGTGGTGTTAGTACTGTTACAGTAGGTGGTGTTACTGCTGTAGTTGGTGGTGGTGTTAGTACTGTTACAGTAGGTGGTGTTAATGCTGTAGTTGGTGGTGGTGTTAGTACTGTTACAGTAGGTGGTGTTACTGCTGTAGTTGCTGGTGGGGTTAGTACTGTTACAGTAGTTGGTGTTACTGCTGTAGCTGATGGTGGTGTTAGTACTGTTACAGTAGGTAGTGTTACTGCTGTAGTTGGTAGTGGTGTTGGTACTGTTACAGTAGGTAGTATTACTGCCGTAGTTGGTGGTGGTGTTAGTAGTGTTAGAGTAGGTGGTGTTACTGCTGTAGTTTGTAGTGGTGTTAGTACTGTTACAGTAGTTGGTGTTACTGCTGTAGTTGGTGGTGGTGTTATTACTGTTACAGTAGGTGGTGTTACTGCTGTAGTTGGTGGTGGTGTTAGTACCGTTACAGTAGGTGGTGTTACTTGTGTATTTGGTGGTGGTGTTAGTACTGTTACAGTAGGTGGTGTTACTGCTGTAGTTGGTGGTGGTTTCAGTAATGTTACAATAGTTGGTGTTACTACTGTAGTTGGTGGTGGTGTTATTACTGTTACAGTAGGTGGTGTTACTGCTGTAGTTGGTGGTGGTGTTAGTACTGTTGCAGTAGGTGGTGTTACTGCTGTAGTTGGTGGTGGTGTTGGTACTGTTACAGTAGGTAGTGTTACTGCTGTAGTTGGTGGTGGTGTTACTACTGTTACAGTACTTGGTGTTACTGCTGTAGTTGGTGGTGGTGTTAGTACTGTTAGAGTAGGTGGTGATACTGCTGTAGTTTGTAGTGGTGTTACTACTGTTACAGTAGGTGGTGTTACTGCTGTAGTTGGTAGTGGTGTTAGTACTGTTACAGTAGGTGGTGTTACTGCTGTAGTTGGTAGTGGTGTTGGTACTGTTACAGTAGGTAGTGTTACTGCTGTAGTTGGTGGTGATGTTACTACTGTTACAGTAGTTGGTGTTACTGCTGTAGTTGGTGGTGGTGTTAGTACTGTTACAGTAGGTGGTGTTACTGCTGAAGTTGGTGGTGGTGTTAGTACTGTTACAGTAGGTGGTGTTAATGCTGTAGTTGGTGGTGGTGTTAGTACTGTTACAGTAGGTGGTGTTACTGCTGTAGTTGGTGGTGGGGTTAGTACTGTTACAGTAGTTGGTGTTACTGCTGTAGTTGATGGTGGTGTTAGTACTGTTACAGTAGGTAGTGTTACTGCTGTAGTTGGTGGTGGTGTTAGTACTGTTACAGTAGGTGGTGTTACTGCTGTAGTTGGTGGTGGTTTCAGTAATGTTACAATAGTTGGTGTTACTACTGTAGTTGGTGGTGGTGTTATTACTGTTACAGTAGGTGGTGTTACTGCTGCAGTTGGTGGTGGTGTTAGTACTGTTACAGTAGGTGGTGTTACTGCTGTAGTTGGTGGTGGTGTTAGTACTGTTACAGTAGGTGGTGTTAATGCTGTAGTTGGTGGTGGTGTTAGTACTGTTACAGTAGGTGGTGTTACTGCTTTAGTTGGTTGTGGTGTTATTACTGTTACAGTAGGTGGTGTTACTGCTGTAGTTGCTGGTGGTGTTAGTACTGTTACAGTAGGTGGTGTTACTGCTGTAGTTGGTGGTGGTGTTAGTACTGTTACAGTAGGTGGTGTTAATACTGTAGTTGGTGGTGGTGTTATTTAGTTACAGTAGGTGGTGTTACAGATGTAGTTGCTGGTGGTGTTAGTACTGTTACAGTAGGTGGTGTTACTGCTGTAGTTGGTGGAGGTGTTAGTACTGTTACAGTAGGTGGTGTTACTGCTGTAGTTGGTGGTGGTGTTAGTACCGTTACAGTAGGTGGTGTTACTGCTGTAGTTGGTGGTGGTGTTAGTACTGTTACAGTAGGTGGTGTTAATGCTGTAGTTGGTGGTGGTGTTATTACAGTTACAGTAGGTGGTGTTACTGCTGTAGTTGGTGGTGGTGTTAGTACTGTTACAGTAGGTGGTGTTACTGCTGTAGTTGGTGGTGGTGTTATTACTGTTACAGTAGGTGGTGTTACTGCTGTAGTTGGTAGTGGTGTTAGTACTGTTACAGTAGGTGGTGTTACTGCTGTAGTTGGTGGTGGAGTTAGTACTGTTACAGTTGGTGGTGTTACTGCTGTAGTTGGTGGTGGTGTTAGTACTGTTACAGTAGGTGGTGTTACTGCTGTAGTTGGTTGTGGTGTTACTACTGTTACAGTAGGTGGTGTTACTGCTGTAGTTGGTGGTGGTGTTAGTACTGTTACAGTAGGTGGTGTTACTGCTGTAGTTGGTTCTGGTGTTAGTACTGTTACAGTAGGTGGTGTTACTGCTGTAGTTGGTAGTGGTGTTGGTACTGTTACAGTAGGTAGTGTTACTGCTGTAGTTGGTGGTGGTGTTAGTACTGGTACAGTAGGTGGTGTTACTGCTGTAGTTGGTGGTGGTGTTAGTACTGTTACAGTAGGTGGTGTTACTGCCGTAGTTGGTGGTGGTGTTAGTACTGTTACAGTAGGTGGTGTTACTGCTGTAGTTGGTGGTGGTGTTAGTACTGTTACAGTAGGTGGTGTTACTGTTGTAGTTGGTGGTGCTGTTAGTACTGTTATAGTAGGTGGTGTTACTGCTGTAGTTGGTGGTGGTGTTAGTACTGTAACAGTAGGTGGTGTTACTGCTGTAGTTGGTGGTGGTGTTAGTACTGTTACAGTAGGTGGTCTTACTGCTGTAGTTGGTGGTGGTGTTAGTACTGTTACAGTAGGTGGTGTTACTGTTGTAGTTGGTGGTGGTGTTAGTACTGTTACAGTAGTTGGTGTTAGTACTGTTACAGTAGGTGGTGTTACTGCTGTAGTTCGTTGTGGTGTTAGTAGTGTTACAGTAGGTGGTGTTACTGCTTTAGTTGGTTGTGGTGTTATTACTGTTACAGTAGGTGGTGTTACTGCTGTAGTTGCTGGTGGTGTTAGTACTGTTACAGTAGGTGGTGTTACTGCTGTAGTTGGTGGTGGTGTTAGTACTGTTACAGTAGGTGGTGTTAATGCTGTAGTTGGTGGTGGTGTTATTTAGTTACAGTAGGTGGTGTTACAGATGTAGTTGGTGGTGGTGTTAGTACTGTTACAGTAGGTGGTGTTACTGCTGTAGTTGGTGGAGGTGTTAGTACTGTTACAGTAGGTGGTGTTACTGCTGTAGTTGGTTGTGGTGTTACTACTGTAACAGTAGGTGGTGTTACTGCTGTAGTTGGTGGTGGTGTTAGTACTGTTACAGTAGGTGGTGTTACTGCTGTAGTTGGTTCTGGTGTTAGTACTGTTACAGTAGGTGGTGTTACTGCTGTAGTTGGTAGTGGTGTTGGTACTGTTACAGTAGGTAGTGTTACTGCTGTAGTTGGTGGTGGTGTTAGTACTGGTACAGTAGGTGGTGTTACTGCTGTAGTTGGTGGTGGTGTTAGTACTGTTACAGTAGGTGGTGTTACTGCCGTAGTTGGTGGTGGTGTTAGTACTGTAACAGTAGGTGGTGTTACTGCTGTAGTTGGTGGTGGTGTTAGTACTGTTACAGTAGGTGGTGTTACTGTTGTAGTTGGTGGTGCTGTTAGTACTGTTATAGTAGGTGTGTTACTGCTGTAGTTGGTGGTGGTGTTAGTACTGTAACAGTAGGTGGTGTTACTGCTGTAGTTGGTGGTGGTGTTAGTACTGTTACAGTAGGTGGTCTTACTGCTGTAGTTGGTGGTGGTGTTAGTACTGTTACAGTAGGTGGTGTTACTGTTGTAGTTGGTGGTGGTGTTAGTACTGTTACAGTAGTTGGTGTTAGTACTGTTACAGTAGGTGGTGTTACTGCTGTAGTTCGTTGTGGTGTTAGTAGTGTTACAGTAGGTGGTGTTACTGCTTTAGTTGGTTGTGGTGTTATTACTGTTACAGTAGGTGGTGTTACTGCTGTAGTTGCTGGTGGTGTTAGTACTGTTACAGTAGGTGGTGTTACTGCTGTAGTTGGTGGTGGTGTTAGTACTGTTACAGTAGGTGGTGTTAATGCTGTAGTTGGTGGTGGTGTTATTTAGTTACAGTAGGTGGTGTTACAGATGTAGTTGGTGGTGGTGTTAGTACTGTTACAGTAGGTGGTGTTACTGCTGTAGTTGGTGGAGGTGTTAGTACTGTTACAGTAGGTGGTGTTACTGCTGTAGTTGGTGGTGGTGTTAGTAACGTTACAGTAGGTGGTGTTACTGCTGTAGTTGGTGGTGGTGTTAGTACTGTTACAGTAGGTGGTGTTAATGCTGTAGTTGGTGGTGGTGTTATTACTGTTACAGTAGGTGGTGTTACTGCTGTAGTTGGTGGTGGTGTTAGTACTGTTACAGTAGGTGGTGTTACTGCTGTAGTTCGTGGTGGTGTTAGTACTGTTACAGTAGTTGGTGGTGGTGTTAGTACTGTTACAGTAGGTGGTGTTACTGCTGTAGTTGGTGGTGGTGTTAGTACTGTTACAGTAGGTGGTGTTACTGCTGTAGTTGGTAGTGGTGTTAGTACTGTTACAGTAGGTGGTGTTAATGCTGTAGTTGGTGGTGGAGTTAGTACTGTTACAGTTGGTGGTGTTACTGCTGTGGTTGGTGGTGGTGTTAGTACTGTTACAGTAGGTGGTGTTACTGCTGTAGTTGGTTGTGGTGTTAGTACTGTTACAGTAGGTGGTGTTACTGCTGTAGTTGGTGGTGGTGTTAGTACTGTTACTGTTGGTGGTGTTACTGCTGTAGTTGGTTGTGGTGTTAGTACTGTTACAGTAGGTGGTGTTACTGCTGTAGTTGGTTGTGGTGTTAGTACTGTTACAGTAGGTGGTGTTACTGCTGTAGTTGGTAGTGGTGTTGGTACTGTGACAGTAGGTAGTGTTACTGCTGTAGTTGGTGGTGGTGTTAGTACTGGTACAGTAGGTGGTGTTACTGCTGTAGTTGGTAGTGGTGTTAGTACTGTTATAGTAGGTGGTGTTACTGCTGTAGTTGGTGGTGGTGTTAGTACTGTTACAGTAGGTGGTGTTACTGCTGTAGTTGGTGGTGGTGTTAGTACTGTTACAGTAGGTGGTGTTACTGCTGTAGTTGGTGGTGGTGTTAGTACTGTTACAGTAGGTGGTGTTACTGTTGTAGTTGGTGGTGGTGTTAGTACTGTTACAGTAGTTGGTGTTAGTACTGTTACAGTAGGTAGTGTTACTGCTGTAGTTGGTGGTGGTGTTACTACTGTTACAGTAGTTGGTGTTACTGCTGTAGTTGGTGGTGGTGTTAGTACTGTTACAGTAGGTGGTGTTACTGCTGTAGTTGGTGGTGGTTTCAGTAATGTTACAATAGTTGGTGTTACTGCTGTAGTTGGTGGTGGTGTTAGTACTGTTACAGTAGGTGGTGTTACTGCTTTAGTTGGTTGTGGTGTTATTACTGTTACAGTAGGTGGTGTTACTGCTGTAGTTGCTGGTGGTGTTAGTACTGTTACAGTAGGTGGTGTTACTGCTGTAGTTGGTGGTGGTGTTAGTACTGTTACAGTAGGTGGTGTTAATGCTGTAGTTGGTGGTGGTGTTATTTAGTTACAGTAGGTGGTGTTACAGATGTAGTTGGTGGTGGTGTTAGTACTGTTACAGTAGGTGGTGTTGCTGCTGTAGTTGGTGGAGGTGTTAGTACTGTTACAGTAGGTGGTGTTACTGCTGTAGTTGGTGGTGGTGTTAGTACCGTTACAGTAGGTGGTGTTACTGCTGTAGTTGGTGGTGGTGTTAGTACTGTTACAGTAGGTGGTGTTAATGCACTAGTTGGTGGTGATGTTATTACTGTTACAGTAGGTGGTGTTACTGCTGTAGTTGGTGGTGGTGTTAGTACTGTTACAGTAGGTGGTGTTACTGCTGTAGTTGGTGGTGGTGTTAGTACTGTTACAGTAGGTGGTGTTACAGCTGTAGTTGGTAGTGGTGTTAGTACTGTTACAGTAGGTGGTGTTACTGCTGTAGTTGGTGGTGGAGTTAGTACTGTTACAGTTGGTGGTGTTACTGCTGTAGTTGGTGGTGGTGTTAGTACTGTTACAGTAGGTGGTGTTACTGCTGTAGTTGGTTGTGGTGTTAGTACTGTTACAGTAGGTGGTGTTACTGCTGTAGTTGGTGGTGGTGTTAGTACTGTTACAGTAGGTGGTGTTACTGCTGTAGTTGGTTGTGGTGTTAGTACTGTTACAGTAGGTGGTGTTACTGCTGTAGTTGGTAGTGGTGTTGGTACTGTTACAGTAGGTGGTGTTACTGCTGTAGTTCGTTGTGGTGTTAGTAGTGTTACAGTAGGTGGTGTTACTGCTTTAGTTGGTTGTGGTGTTATTACTGTTACAGTAGGTGGTGTTACTGCTGTAGTTGGTGGTGGTGTTAGTACTGTTACAGTAGGTGGTGTTACTGCTGTAGTTGGTGGTGGTGTTAGTACTGTTACAGTAGGTGGTGTTAATGCTGTAGTTGGTGGTGGTGTTATTTAGTTACAGTAGGTGGTGTTACAGATGTAGTTGGTGGTGGTGTTAGTACTGTTACAGTAGGTGGTGTTACTGCTGTAGTTGGTGGAGGTGTTAGTACTGTTACAGTAGGTGGTGTTACTGCTGTAGTTGGTTGTGGTGTTACTACTGTAACAGTAGGTGGTGTTACTGCTGTAGTTGGTGGTGGTGTTAGTACTGTTACAGTAGGTGGTGTTACTGCTGTAGTTGGTTCTGGTGTTAGTACTGTTACAGTAGGTGGTGTTACTGCTGTAGTTGGTAGTGGTGTTGGTACTGTTACAGTAGGTAGTGTTACTGCTGTAGTTGGTGGTGGTGTTAGTACTGGTAGAGTAGGTGGTGTTACTGCTGTAGTTGGTGGTGGTGTTAGTACTGTTACAGTAGGTGGTGTTACTGCCGTAGTTGGTGGTGGTGTTAGTACTGTAACAGTAGGTGGTGTTACTGCTGTAGTTGGTGGTGGTGTTAGTACTGTTACAGTAGGTGGTGTTACTGTTGTAGTTGGTGGTGCTGTTAGTACTGTTATAGCAGGTGGTGTTACTGCTGTAGTTGGTGGTGGTGTTAGTACTGTAACAGTAGGTGGTGTTACTGCTGTAGTTGGTGGTGGTGTTAGTACTGTTACAGTAGGTGGTCTTACTGCTGTAGTTGGTGGTGGTGTTAGTACTGTTACAGTAGGTGGTGTTACTGTTGTAGTTGGTGGTGGTGTTAGTACTGTTACAGTAGTTGGTGTTAGTACTGTTACAGTAGGTGGTGTTACTGCTGTAGTTCGTTGTGGTGTTAGTAGTGTTACAGTAGGTGGTGTTACTGCTTTAGTTGGTTGTGGTGTTATTACTGTTACAGTAGGTGGTGTTACTGCTGTAGTTGCTGGTGGTGTTAGTACTGTTACAGTAGGTGGTGTTACTGCTGTAGTTGGTGGTGGTGTTAGTACTGTTACAGTAGGTGGTGTTAATGCTGTAGTTGGTGGTGGTGTTATTTAGTTACAGTAGGTGGTGTTACAGATGTAGTTGGTGGTGGTGTTAGTACTGTTACAGTAGGTGGTGTTACTGCTGTAGTTGGTGGAGGTGTTAGTACTGTTACAGTAGGTGGTGTTACTGCTGTAGTTGGTGGTGGTGTTAGTAACGTTACAGTAGGTGGTGTTACTGCTGTAGTTGGTGGTGGTGTTAGTACTGTTACAGTAGGTGGTGTTAATGCTGTAGTTGGTGGTGGTGTTATTACTGTTACAGTAGGTGGTGTTACTGCTGTAGTTGGTGGTGGTGTTAGTACTGTTACAGTAGGTGGTGTTACTGCTGTAGTTCGTGGTGGTGTTAGTACTGTTACAGTAGTTGGTGTTAATGCTGTAGTTGGTGGTGGTGTTAGTACTGTTACAGTAGGTGGTGTTACTGCTGTAGTTGGTGGTGGTGTTAGTACTGTTACAGTAGGTGGTGTTACTGCTGTAGTTGGTAGTGGTGTTAGTACTGTTACAGTAGGTGGTGTTAATGCTGTAGTTGGTGGTGGAGTTAGTACTGTTACAGTTGGTGGTGTTACTGCTGTGGTTGGTGGTGGTGTTAGTACTGTTACAGTAGGTGGTGTTACTGCTGTAGTTGGTTGTGGTGTTAGTACTGTTACAGTAGGTGGTGTTACTGCTGTAGTTGGTGGTGGTGTTAGTACTGTGACAGTAGGTAGTGTTACTGCTGTAGTTGGTGGTGGTGTTAGTACTGTTACAGTAGGTGGTGTTACTGCTGTAGTTGGTAGTGGTGTTGGTACTGTGACAGTAGGTAGTGTTACTGCTGTAGTTGGTGGTGGTGTTAGTACTGGTACAGTAGGTGGTGTTACTGCTGTAGTTGGTAGTGCTGTTAGTACTGTTATAGTAGGTGGTGTTACTGCTGTAGTTGGTGGTGGTGTTAGTACTGTTACAGTAGGTGGTGTTACTGCTGTAGTTGGTAGTGGTGTTGGTACTGTGACAGTAGGTAGTGTTACTGCTGTAGTTGGTGGTGGTGTTAGTACTGGTACAGTAGGTGGTGTTACTGCTGTAGTTGGTAGTGCTGTTAGTACTGTTATAGTAGGTGGTGTTACTGCTGTAGTTGGTTGTGGTGTTAGTACTGTTACAGTAGGTGGTGTTACTGCTGTAGTTGGTAGTGGTGTTGGTACTGTGACAGTAGGTAGTGTTACTGCTGTAGTTGGTGGTGGTGTTAGTACTGGTACAGTAGGTGGTGTTACTGCTGTAGTTGGTAGTGCTGTTAGTACTGTTATAGTAGGTGGTGTTACTGCTGTAGTTGGTGGTGGTGTTAGTACTGTTACAGTAGGTGGTGTTACTGCTGTAGTTGGTAGTGGTGTTAGTACTGTGACAGTAGTTGGTGTTACTGCTGTACTTGGTGGCAGTGTTAGTACTGTTACAGTAGGTGGTGTAACTGCTGTAGTTGGTGGTGGTGTTAGTTAGTTACAGTAGGTGGTGTTACTGCTGTAGTTGGTGGTGTTGTTAGTACTGTTACTGTAGGTGGTGTTACTGCAGTACTTGGTGGTGGTGTTAGTACTGTTACAGTAGGTGGTGTTAATGCTGTAGTTGGTGGTGGTGTTAGTACTGTTACAGTAGGTGGTGTTACTGCTGTAGTTGGTTGTGGTGTTAGTACTGTTACAGTAGGTGGTGTTACTGCTGTAGTTGGTAGTGGTGTTAGTACTGTGACAGTAGTTGGTGTTACTGCTGTAGTTGGTGGTGGTGTTAGTACTGTTACAGTAGTTGGTGTTACTGCTGTAGTTGGTGGTGGTGTTAGTACTGTTACAGTAGGTGGTGTTACTGCTGTAGTTGGTGGTGGTGTTAGTACTGTTACAGTAGGTGGTGTTACTGCTGTAGTTGGTGGTGGTGTTAGTACTGTTACAGTAGGTGGTGTTACTGTTGTAGTTGGTGGTGGTGTTAGTACTGTTACAGTAGTTGGTGTTACTGCTGTAGTTGGTAGTGGTGTTAGTACTGTTACAGTAGGTGGTGTTACTGCTGTAGTTGCTGGTGGTGTTAGTACTGTTATAGTAGGTGGTGTTACTGCTGTAGTTGGTGGTGGTGTTAGTACTGTTACAGTAGGTGGTCTTACTGCTGTAGTTGGTAGTGGTGTTAGTACTGTTACAGTAGGTAGTGTTACTGCTGTAGTTGGTGGTGGTGTTACTACTGTTACAGTAGGTGGTGTTACTGCTGTAGTTGGTAGTGGTGTTAGTACTGTTACAGTAGGTGGTGTTACTGCTGTAGTTGGTGGTGGTGTTAGTACTGTTACAGTAGGTAGTGTTACTGCTGTAGTTGGTGGTGGTGTTACTACTGTTACAGTAGTTGGTGTTACTGCTGTAGTTGGTGGTGGTGTTAGTACTGTTACAGTAGGTGGTGTTACTGCTGTAGTTGGTGGTGGTTTCAGTAATGTTACAATAGTTGGTGTTACTACTGTAGTTGGTGGTGGTGTTAGTACTGTTACAGTAGGTGGTGTTACTGCTTTAGTTGGTTGTGGTGTTATTACTGTTACAGTAGGTGGTGTTACTGCTGTAGTTGCTGGTGGTGTTAGTACTGTTACAGTAGGTGGTGTTACTGCTGTAGTTGGTGGTGGTGTTAGTACTGTTACAGTAGGTGGTGTTAATGCTGTAGTTGGTGGTGGTGTTATTTAGTTACAGTAGGTGGTGTTACAGATGTAGTTGGTGGTGGTGTTAGTACTGTTACAGTAGGTGGTGTTGCTGCTGTAGTTGGTGGAGGTGTTAGTACTGTTACAGTAGTTGGTGTTACTGCTGTACTTGGTGGCAGTGTTAGTACTGTTACAGTAGGTGGTGTAACTGCTGTAGTTGGTGGTGGTGTTAGTTAGTTACAGTAGGTGGTGTTACTGCTGTAGTTGGTGGTGTTGTTAGTACTGTTACTGTAGGTGGTGTTACTGCTGTACTTGGTGGTGGTGTTAGTACTGTTACAGTAGGTGGTGTTAATGCTGTAGTTGGTGGTGGTGTTAGTACTGTTACAGTAGGTGGTGTTACTGCTGTAGTTGGTTGTGGTGTTAGTACTGTTACAGTAGGTGGTGTTACTGCTGTAGTTGGTAGTGGTGTTAGTACTGTGACAGTAGTTGGTGTTACTGCTGTAGTTGGTGGTGGTGTTAGTACTGTTACAGTAGTTGGTGTTACTGCTGTAGTTGGTGGTGGTGTTAGTACTGTTACAGTAGGTGGTGTTACTGCTGTAGTTGGTGGTGGTGTTAGTACTGTTACAGTAGGTGGTGTTACTGCTGTAGTTGGTGGTGGTGTTAGTACTGTTACAGTAGGTGGTGTTACTGTTGTAGTTGGTGGTGGTGTTAGTACTGTTACAGTAGTTGGTGTTACTGCTGTAGTTGGTAGTGGTGTTAGTACTGTTACAGTAGGTGGTGTTACTGCTGTAGTTGCTGGTGGTGTTAGTACTGTTATAGTAGGTGGTGTTACTGCTGTAGTTGGTGGTGGTGTTAGTACTGTTACAGTAGGTGGTCTTACTGCTGTAGTTGGTAGTGGTGTTAGTACTGTTACAGTAGGTAGTGTTACTGCTGTAGTTGGTGGTGGTGTTACTACTGTTACAGTAGGTGGTGTTACTGCTGTAGTTGGTAGTGGTGTTAGTACTGTTACAGTAGGTGGTGTTACTGCTGTAGTTGGTGGTGGTGTTAGTACTGTTACAGTAGGTAGTGTTACTGCTGTAGTTGGTGGTGGTGTTACTACTGTTACAGTAGTTGGTGTTACTGCTGTAGTTGGTGGTGGTGTTAGTACTGTTACAGTAGGTGGTGTTACTGCTGTAGTTGGTGGTGGTTTCAGTAATGTTACAATAGTTGGTGTTACTACTGTAGTTGGTGGTGGTGTTAGTATTGTTACAGTAGGTGGTGTTACTGCTTTAGTTGGTTGTGGTGTTATTACTGTTACAGTAGGTGGTGTTACTGCTGTAGTTGCTGGTGGTGTTAGTACTGTTACAGTAGGTGGTGTTACTGCTGTAGTTGGTGGTGGTGTTAGTACTGTTACAGTAGGTGGTGTTAATGCTGTAGTTGGTGGTGGTGTTATTTAGTTACAGTAGGTGGTGTTACAGATGTAGTTGGTGGTGGTGTTAGTACTGTTACAGTAGGTGGTGTTGCTGCTGTAGTTGGTGGAGGTGTTAGTACTGTTACAGTAGGTGGTGTTACTGCTGTAGTTGGTGGTGGTGTTAGTACCGTTACAGTAGGTGGTGTTACTGCTGTAGTTGGTGGTGGTGTTAGTACTGTTACAGTAGGTGGTGTTAATGCTGTAGTTGGTGGTGATGTTATTACTGTTACAGTAGGTGGTGTTACTGCTGTAGTTGGTGGTGGTGTTAGTACTGTTACAGTAGGTGGTGTTACTGCTGTAGTTGGTGGTGGTGTTAGTACTGTTACAGTAGGTGGTGTTACAGCTGTAGTTGGTAGTGGTGTTAGTACTGTTACAGTAGGTGGTGTTACTGCTGTAGTTGGTGGTGGAGTTAGTACTGTTACAGTTGGTGGTGTTACTGCTGTAGTTGGTGGTGGTGTTAGTACTGTTACAGTAGGTGGTGTTACTGCTGTAGTTGGTTGTGGTGTTAGTACTGTTACAGTAGGTGGTGTTACTGCTGTAGTTGGTGGTGGTGTTAGTACTGTTACATTAGGTGGTGTTACTGCTGTAGTTGGTTGTGGTGTTAGTACTGTTACAGTAGGTGGTGTTACTGCTGTAGTTGGTAGTGGTGTTGGTACTGTTACAGTAGGTAGTGTTACTGCTGTAGTTGGTGGTGGTGTTAGTACTGGTACAGTAGGTGGTGTTACTGCTGTAGTTGGTAGTGCTGTTGGTACTGTTACAGTAGGTAGTGTTACTGCTGTAGTTGGTGGTGGTGTTAGTACTGTTACAGTAGTTGGTGTTAGTACTGTTACAGTAGGTGGTGTTACTGCTGTAGTTCGTTGTGGTGTTAGTGCTGTTACAGTAGGTGGTGTTACTGCTGTAGTTGGTGGTGGTGTTAGTACTGTTACAGTAGGTGGTGTTACTGCTGTAGTTGGTGGTGGAGTTAGTACTGTTACAGTAGGTGGTGTTACTGCTGTAGTTGGTAGTGGTGTTAGTACTGTTACAGTAGGTGGTGTTACTGCTTTAGTTGGTTGTGGTGTTATTACTGTTACAGTAGGTGGTGTTACTGCTGTAGTTGCTGGTGGTGTTAGTACTGTTACAGTAGGTGGTGTTACTGCTGTAGTTGGTGGTGGTGTTAGTACTGTTACAGTAGGTGGTGTTAATGCTGTAGTTGGTGGTGGTGTTATTTAGTTACAGTAGGTGGTGTTACAGATGTAGTTGGTGGTGGTGTTAGTACTGTTACAGTAGGTGGTGTTACTGCTGTAGTTGGTGGAGGTGTTAGTACTGTTACAGTAGGTGGTGTTACTGCTGTAGTTGGTGGTGGTGTTAGTACTGTTACAGTAGGTGGTGTTACTGCTGTAGTTGGTAGTGGTGTTAGTACTGTTACAGTAGGTGGTGTTACTGCTGTAGTTGGTAGTGGTGTTGGTACTGTTACAGTAGGTAGTGTTACTGCTGTAGTTGGTGGTGGTGTTAGTACTGGTACAGTAGGTGGTGTTACTGCTGTAGTTGGTAGTGCTGTTAGTACTGTTATAGTAGGTGGTGTTACTGCTGTAGATGGTGGTGGTGTTAGTACTGTTACAGTAGGTGGTGTTAATGCTGTAGTTGGTGGTGGAGTTAGTACTGTTACAGTTGGTGGTGTTACTGCTGTGGTTGGTGGTGGTGTTAGTACTGTTACAGTAGGTGGTGTTACTGCTGTAGTTGGTGGTGGTGTTACTACTGTTACAGTAGGTAGTGTTACTGCTGTAGTTGGTAGTGGTGTTAGTACTGTTACAGTAGGTGGTGTTACTGCTGTAGTTGGTGGTGGTGTTAGTACTGTTACAGTAGGTGGTGATACTGCTGTAGTTGGTGGTGGTGTTAGTACTGTTACAGTAGGTAGTGTTACTGCTGTAGTTGGTAGTGGTGTTAGTACTGTTACAGTAGGTGGTGTTACTGCTGTAGTTGGTGGTGGTGTTAGTACTGTTACAGTAGGTGGTGTTACTGCTGTAGTTGGTGGTGGAGTTAGTACTGTTACAGTTGGTGGTGTTACTGCTGTAGCTGGTTGTGGTGTTAGTACTGTTACAGTAGGTGGTGTTACTGCTGTAGTTGGTGGTGGTGTTAGTACTGTTACAGTAGGTGGTGTTAATGCTGTAGTTGGTGGTGGAGTTAGTACTGTTACAGTTGGTGGTGTTACTGCTGTGGTTGGTGGTGGTGTTAGTACTGTTACAGTAGGTGGTGTTACTGCTGTAGTTGGTTGTGGTGTTAGTACTGTTACAGTAGGTGGTGTTACTGCTGTAGTTGGTGGTGGTGTTAGTACTGTTACAGTAGGTGGTGTTACTGCTGTAGTTGGTGGTGGAGTTAGTACTGTTACAGTTGGTGGTGTTACTGCTGTAGTTGGTTGTGGTGTTAGTACTGTTACAGTAGGTGGTGTTACTGCTGTAGTTGGTGGTGGTGTTAGTACTGTTACAGTAGGTGGTGTTACTGCTGTAGTTGGTTGTGGTGTTAGTACTGTTACAGCAGGTGGTGTTACTGCTGAAGTTGGTAGTGGTGTTGGTACTGTGACAGTAGGTGGTGTTACTGCTGTAGTTGGTGGTGGTGTTAGTACTGTTACAGTAGGTGGTGTTACTGCTGTAGTTGGTGGTGGTGTTAGTACTGTTACAGTAGGTGGTCTTACTGCTGTAGTTGGTGGTGGTGTTAGTACTGTTACAGTAGGTGGTGTTACTGTTGTAGTTGGTGGTGGTGTTAGTACTGTTACAGTAGTTGGTGTTAGTACTGTTACAGTAGGTAGTGTTACTGCTGTAGTTGGTGGTGGTGTTACTACTGTTACAGTAGTTGGTTATACTGCTGTAATTGGTGGTGGTGTTAGTACTGTTACAGTAGGTGGTGTTAGTACTGTTACAGTAGGTGGTGTTACTGCTGTAGTTGGTAGTGGTGTTACAACTGTTACAGTAGTCGGTGTTACTGCTGTAGTTGGTGGTGGTGTTAGTACTGTTACAGTAGGTGGTGTTACTGTTGTAGTTGGTGGTGGTGTTAGTACTGTTACAGTAGTTGGTGTTAGTACTGTTACAGTAGGTGGTGTTACTGCTGTAGTTCGTTGTGGTGTTAGTAGTGTTACAGTAGGTGGTGTTACTGCTTTAGTTGGTTGTGGTGTTATTACTGTTACAGTAGGTGGTGTTACTGCTGTAGTTGCTGGTGGTGTTAGTACTGTTACAGTAGGTGGTGTTACTGCTGTAGTTGGTGGTGGTGTTAGTACTGTTACAGTAGGTGGTGTTAATGCTGTAGTTGGTGGTGGTGTTATTTAGTTACAGTAGGTGGTGTTACAGATGTAGTTGGTGGTGGTGTTAGTACTGTTACAGTAGGTGGTGTTACTGCTGTAGTTGGTGGAGGTGTTAGTACTGTTACAGTAGGTGGTGTTACTGCTGTAGTTGGTGGTGGTGTTAGTACTGTTACAGTAGGTGGTGTTACTGCTGTAGTTGGTTGTGGTGTTAGTACTGTTACAGTAGGTGGTGTTACTGCTATAGTTGGTAGTGGTGTTGGTACTGTTACAGTAGGTAGTGTTACTGCTGTAGTTGGTGGTGGTGTTAGTACTGGTACAGTAGGTGGTGTTACTGCTGTAGTTGGTAGTGCTGTTAGTACTGTTATAGTAGGTGGTGTTACTGCTGTAGATGGTGGTGGTGTTAGTACTGTTACAGTAGGTGGTGTTAATGCTGTAGTTGGTGGTGGAGTTAGTACTGTTACAGTTGGTGGTGTTACTGCTGTGGTTGGTGGTGGTGTTAGTACTGTTACAGTAGGTGGTGTTACTGCTGTAGTTGGTGGTGGTGTTAGTACTGTTACAGTAGGTGGTGTTACTGCTGTAGTTGGTAGTGGTGTTAGTACTGTTACAGTAGGTGGTGTTACTGCTGTAGTTGGTAGTGGTGTTAGTACTGTTACAGTAGGTGGTGTTACTGCTGTAGTTGGTGGTGGTGTTAGTACTGTTACAGTAGGTGGTGTTACTGCTGTAGTTGGTAGTGGTGTTAGTACTGTTACAGTAGGTGGTGTTACTGCTGTAGTTGGTGGTGGTGTTAGTACTGTTACAGTAGGTGGTGTTACTGCTGTAGTTGGTGGTGGAGTTAGTACTGTTACAGTTGGTGGTGTTACTGCTGTGGTTGGTGGTGGTGTTAGTACTGTTACAGTAGGTGGTGTTACTGCTGTAGTTGGTGGTGGTGTTAGTACTGTTACAGTAGGTGGTGTTACTGCTGTAGTTGGTAGTGGTGTTAGTACTGTTACAGTAGGTGGTGTTACTGCTGTAGTTGGTTGTGGTGTTAGTACTGTTACAGTAGGTGGTGTTACTGCTGTAGTTGGTGGTGGTGTTAGTACTGTTACAGTAGGTGGTGTTACTGCTGTAGTTGGTAGTGGTGTTAGTACTGTTACAGTAGGTGGTGTTACTGCTGTAGTTGGTTGTGGTGTTAGTACTGTTACAGTAGGTGGTGTTACTGCTGTAGTTGGTGGTGGTGTTAGTACTGTTACAGTAGGTGGTGTTACTGCTGTAGTTGGTAGTGGTGTTAGTACTGTTACAGTAGGTGGTGTTACTGCTGTAGTTGGTTGTGGTGTTAGTACTGTTACAGTAGGTGGTGTTACTGCTGTAGTTGGTGGTGGTGTTAGTACTGTTACAGTAGGTGGTGTTACTGCTGTAGTTGGTGGTGGAGTTAGTACTGTTACAGTTGGTGGTGTTACTGCTGTAGTTGGTTGTGGTGTTAGTACTGTTACAGTAGGTGGTGTTACTGCTGTAGTTGGTGGTGGTGTTAGTACTGTTACAGTAGGTGGTGTTACTGCTGTAGTTGGTTGTGGTGTTAGTACTGTTACAGTAGGTGGTGTTACTGCTGTAGTTGGTGGTGGTGTTAGTACTGTTACAGTAGGTGGTGTTACTGCTGAAGTTGGTAGTGGTGTTGGTACTGTGACAGTAGGTAGTGTTACTGCTGTAGTTGGTGGTGGTGTTAGTACTGGTACAGTAGGTGGTGTTACTGCTGTAGTTGGTAGTGCTGTTAGTACTGTTACAGTAGGTGGTGTTACTGCTGTAGTTGGTGGTGGTGTTAGTACTGTTACAGTAGGTGGTCTTACTGCTGTAGTTGGTGGTGGTGTTAGTACTGTTACAGTAGGTGGTGTTACTGTTGTAGTTGGTGGTGGTGTTAGTACTGTTACAGTAGTTGGTGTTAGTACTGTTACAGTAGGTAGTGTTACTGCTGTAGTTGGTGGTGGTGTTACTACTGTTACAGTAGTTGGTTATACTGCTGTAATTGGTGGTGGTGTTAGTACTGTTACAGTAGGTGGTGTTAGTACTGTTACAGTAGGTGGTGTTACTGCTGTAGTTGGTAGTGGTGTTACAACTGTTACAGTAGTCGGTGTTACTGCTGTAGTTGGTGGTGGTGTTAGTACTGTAACAGTAGGTGGTGTTACTGCTGTAGTTGGTAGTGGTGATAGTACTGTTACAGTAGTTGGTGTTACTGCTGTAGTTGGTAGTGGTGTTACTACTATTACAGTAGGTGGTGTTACTGCTGTAGTTGGTGGTGGTGTTAGTACTGTTACAGTAGGTGGTGTTACTGCTGTAGTTGGTGGTGGTGTTAGTACTGTTACAGTAGGTGGTGTTACTGCTGCAGTTGCTAGTGGTGTTACTACTGTTACAGTAGGTGGTGTTGCTGCTGTAGTTGGTGGTGGTGTTAGTACTGTTACAGTAGGTGGTGTTACTGCTGCAGTTGCTAGTGGTGTTACTACTGTTACAGTAGGTGGTGTTACTGCTGTAGTTGGTGGTGGTGTTAGTACTGTTACAGTAGGTAGTGTTACTGTTGTAGTTGGTAGTGGTGTTACTACTGTTACAGTAGTTGGTGTTACTGCCGTAGTTGGCGGTGGTGTTAGTACTGTTAGAGTAGGTGGTGTTACTGCTGTAGTTTGGAGTGGTGTTATTACTGTTACAGTAGGTGGTGTTACTGCTGTAGTTGGTGGTGGTGGTGTTAGTACTGTTAGAGTAGGTGGTGTTACTGCTGTAGTTGGTGGTGGTGTTAGTACTGTTACAGTAGGTGGTGTTACTGCTGTAGTTGGTGGTGGTGTTAGTACTGTTAGAGTAGGTGGTGTTACTGCTGTAGTTGGTGGTAGTGTTAGTACCGTTACTGTAGGTGGTGTTACTGCTGTATTTGGTGGTGGTGTTAGTACTGTTACAGTAGGTGGTGTTACTGCTGTAGTTGGTGGTGGTGTTAGTACTGTTACAGTAGGTGGTGTTACTGCTGTAGTTGGTGGTGGTGTTAGCAATGTTACAGTAGGTGGTGCTACTGCTGTTGTTGGTGGTGGTGTTATTTAGTTACAGTAGCTGGTGTTACAGATGTAGTTAGTAGTGGTTTTAGTACTGTTACAGTAGTTGGTGTTACTGCTGTAGTTTCTAGTGGTGTTAGTACTGTTACAGTAGTTGGTGTTACTGCTGTATTTGGTGGTGGTGTTATTACTGTTACAGTAGGTGGTGTTAATGCTGTAGTTGGTGGTGGTGTTATTACTGTTACAGTAGGTGGTGTTACTGCTGTATTGGTGGTGGTGTTAGTACTGTTACAGTAGGTGGTGTTACTGCTGTAGTTGGTGGTGGTGTTAGTACTGTTGCAGTAGGTGGTGTTACAGCTGTAGTTGTTGTGGTGTTAGTAATCTTACAGTAGGTGGTGTTACTGCTGTAGTTGGTGGTTGTGTTAGTACTGTTACAGTAGGTGGTGTTACTGCTCTAGTTGGTGGTGGTGTTAGTACTGTTACAGTAGGTGGTGTTACTGCTGTAGTTGGTGGTGGTGTTACTACTGTTACAGTAGGTGGTGTTACTGCTGTAGTTGGTGAGTGGTGTTACTACTGTTACAGTAGGTGGTGTTACTGCTGTAGTTGGTGGTGGTGTTAGTACTGTTACAGTAGGTGGTGTAACTGCTGTAGTTGGTGGTGGTGTTAGTTAGTTACAGTAGGTGGTGTTACTGCTGTAGTTGGTAGTGGTGTTAGTTAGTTAGAGTAGGTGGTGTTACTGCTGTAGTTGGTAGTGGTGTTACTACTGTTACAGTAGGTGGTGTTAATGCTGTAGTTGGTGGTGGTGTTAGTACTGTTACAGTAGGTGGTGTTACTGCTGTAGTTGGTGGTGGTGTTAGTACTATTACAGTAGGTGGTGTTACTGCTGTATTTGGTAGTGGTGATGGTACTGTTACAGTAGGTGGTGTTACTGCTGTAGTTGGTGGTGGTGTTAGTACTGTTACAGTAGGTGGTGTAACTGCTGTAGTTGGTGGTGGTGGTGTTAGTTAGTTACAGTAGGTGGTGTTACTGCTGTAGTTGGTAGTGGTGTTAGTTAGTTACAGTAGGTGGTGTTACTGCTGTAGTTGGTAGTGGTGTTAGTACTGTTACAGTAGGTGGTGTTACTGCTGGAGTTGGTAGTGGTGTTACTACTGTTACAGTTGGTGGTGTTGCTGCTGTAGTTGGTGGTGGTGTTAGTACTGTTACAGTAGGTGGTGTTACTGCTGCAGTTGCTAGTGGTGTTACTACTGTTACAGTAGGTGGTGTTCCTGCTGTAGTTGGTGGTGGTGTTAGTACTCTTACAGTAGGTTGTGTTACTGTTGTAGTTGGTAGTGGTGTTACTACTGTTACTGTAGTTTGTGTTACTGCCGTAGTTGGTGGTGGTGTTAGTACCGTTAGAGTAGGTGGTGTTACTGCTGTAGTTTGGAGTGGTGTTACTACCGTTAGAGTAGGTGGTGTTACTGCTGTAGTTTGGAGTGGTGTTAGTACTGTTACAGTAGGTGGTGTTACTGCTGTAGTTGGTGGTGGTGTTAGTACTGTTACAGTAGGTGGTGTTACTGCTGTAGTTGGTGGTGGTGTTAGTACTGTTACAGTAGGTGGTGTTACTGCTGTAATAGGTGGTGGTGTTAGTACTGTTACAGTAGGTGGTGTTACTGCTGTAGTTGGTGGTGGTGTTAGTACTGTTGCAGTAGGTGGTGTTACTGCTGTAGTTGGTGGTGGTGTTAGTATTCTTACAGTAGGTGGTGTTACTGCTGTAGTTGGTGGTGGTGTTAGTACTGTTACAGTAGGTGGTGTTACAGCTCTAGTTGGTGGTGGTGTTAGTACTGTTACAGTAGGTGGTGTTACTGCTGTAGTTGGTAGTGGTTTTACTGCTGTAGTTGGTGGTGGTGTTAGTACTGTTACAGTAGGTGGTGTAACTGCTGTAGTTGGTGGTGGTGTTAGTTAGTTACAGTAGGTGGTGTTACTGCTGTAGTTGCTAGTGGTGTTAGTTAGTTACAGTAGGTGGTGTTACTGCTGTAGTTGGTAGTGGTGTTAGTACTGTTACAGTAGGTGGTGTTACTGCTGTAGTTGGTAGTGGTGTTACTACTGTTACAGTAGGTGGTGTTACTGCTGTAGTTGGTGGTGGTGTTAGTTAGTTACAGTAGGTGGTGTTACTGCTGTAGTTGGTGGGGGTGTTAGTACTGTTACAGTAGGTGGTGTTACTGCTGTAGTTGGTGGTGGTGTTAGTACTGTTACAGTAGGTGGTGTTAATGCTGTAGTTGGTGGTGGTGTTAGTACTGTTACAGTAGGTGGTGTTACTGCTGTAGTTGGTGTTGGGGTTAGTACTGTTACAGTAGGTGGTGTTATGATGTAGTTGGTGGTGGTGTTAGTACTATTACATTAGGTGGTGTTACTGCTGTATTTGGTAGTGGTGTTGGTACTGTTACAGTAGGTGGTGTTACTGCATTAGTTGGTGGTGGTGTTACTACTGTTACAGTAGGTGGTGTAACTGCTGTAGTTGGTGGTGGTGTTAGTTAGTTACAGTAGGTGGTGTTACTGCTGTAGTTGGTAGTGGTGTTAGTTAGTTACAGTAGGTGGTGTTACTGCTGTAGTTGGTAGTGGTGTTAGTACTGTTACAGTAGGTGGTGTTACTACTGTAGTTGGTGGTGGTGTTAGTACTGTTACGATAGGTGGTGTTACTGCTGTAGTTGGTGGTGGTGTTAGTACTGTTACAGTAGTTGGTGTTACTGCTGTAGTTGGTGGTGGTGTTATTACTGTTACAGTAGGTGGTGTTACTGCTGTAGTTGGTGGTGGTGTTAGTACTGTTACAGTAGGTGGTGTTACTGCTGTAATTGGTGGAAGTGTTAGTACTGTTACAGTAGTTGGTGTTTCTGCTGTAGTTGGTGGTGGTGTTAGTACTGTTGCAGTAGGTGGTGTTACTGCTGTAGTTGGTGGTGGTGTTAGTACTCTTACAGTAGGTGGTGTTACTGCTGTAGTTGGTGGTGGTGTTAGTACTGTTACAGTAGGTGGTGTTACTGCCCTAGTTGGTGGTGGTGTTAGTACTGTTACAGAAGGTGGTGTTACTGCTGTAGTTGGTAGTGGTGTTACTACTGTTACAGTAGGTGGTGTTACTGCTGTAGTTGGTGGTGGTGTTAGTACTATTACAGTAGGTGGTGTTACTGCTGTATTTGGTAGTGGTGTTGGTACTGTTACAGTAGGTGGTGTTACTGCTTTAGTTGGTGGTGGTGTTAGTACTGTTACAGTAGGTGGTGTAACTGCTGTAGTTGGTGGTGGTGTTAGTTAGTTACAGTAGGTGGTGTTACTGCTGTAGTTGTTAGTGGTGTTAGTTAGTTACAGTAGGTGGTGTTACTTCTGTAGTTGGTAGCGGTGTTAGTACTGTTACAGTAGGTGGTGTTACTGCTGTAGTTGGTAGTGGTGTTACTACTGTTACAGTAGGTGGTGTTACTGCTGTAGTTGGTGGTGGTGTTAGTTAGTTACAGTAGGTGGTGTTAGTTAGTTACAGTAGGTGGTGTTAGTTAGTTACAGTAGGTGGTGTTACTGCTGTAGTTGGTGGTGGTGTTAGTACTGTTACTGTAGGTGGTGTTACTGCTGTAGTTTGTGGTGGTGTTAGTACTGTTACAGTAGGTGGTGTTAATGCTGTAGTTGGTGGTAGTGTTAGTACTGTTACAGTAGGTGGTGTTACTGCTGTAGTTGGTGGTGGGGTTAGTACTGTTACAGCAGGTGGTGTTACTGCTGTAGTTGATGGTGGTGTTAGTACTGTTACAGTAGGTGGTGTTACTGCTGTAGTTGGTAGTGGTGTTACTACTGCTACAGTTGGTGGTGTTACTGCTGTAGTTGGTGGTGGTGTTAGTACTGTTACAGTAGGTGGTGTTACTGCTGTAGTTGCTAGTGGTGTTAGTACTGTTACAGTAGGTTGTGTTACTGCTGTAGTTGGTAGTGGTGTTACTACTGTTACAGTAGGTGGTCTTACTGCTGTAGTTGGTGGTGGTGTTAGTACTGTTACAGTAGGTAGTGTTACTGCTGTAGTTGGTGGTGGTGTTACTACTGTTACAGTAGTTGGTGTTACTGCCGTAGTTGGTGGTGGTGTTAGTACTGTTACAGTAGGTAGTGTTACTGCTGTAGTTGGTGGGGATGTTACTACTGTTACAGTAGTTGGTGTTACTGCTGTAGTTGGTGGTGGTGTTGGTACTGTTACAGTAGGTGATGTTACTGCTGTAGTTGGTGGTGGTGTTAGTACCGTTACAGTAGGTGGTGTTACTGCTGTTGTTGGTGGTGGTGTTAGTACTGTTACAGTAGGTGGTGTTACTGCTGTTGTTTATGGTGGTGTTATTTAGTTACGGTAGGTGGTGTTACAGATGTAGTTAGTAGTGGTGTTAGTACTGTTACAGTAGTTGGTGTTACTGCTGTAGTTTCTAGTGGTGTTAGTACTGTTACAGTAGTTGGTGTTACTGCTGTAGTTGGTGGTGGTGTTAGTACTGTTACAGTAGGTGGTGTTACTGCTGTAATTGGTGGTGGTGTTAGTACTGTTACAGTAGGTGGTGTTACTGCTGTAGTTGGTGGTGGTGTTATTACTGTTGCAGTAGGTGGTGTTACTGCTGTAGTTGGTGGTGGTGTTAGTACTGTTACAGTAGGTGGTGTTACTGCTCTAGTTGGTGGTGGTGTTAGTACTGTTACAGTAGGTGGTGTTACTGCTGTAGTTGGTAGTGGTGTTACTACTGTTACAGTAGGTGGTGTTACTGCTGTAGTTGGTGGTGGTGTTACTACTGTTACAGTAGGTGGTGTTACTGCTCTAGTTGGTGGTGATGTTAGTTAGTTACAGTAGGTGGTGTTACTGCTGTAGTTGGTAGTGGTGTTACTACTGTTACAGTAGGTGGTGTTACTGCTCTAGTTGGTGGTGGTGTTAGTTAGTTACAGTAGGTGGTGTTAATGCTGTAGTTGGTGGTGGTGTTAGTACTGTTACAGTAGGTGGTGTTACTGCTTTAGATGGTGTTGGGGTTAGTACTGTTACAGTAGGTGGTGTTACTGCTGTAGTTGGTGGTGGTGTTAGGACTGTTACAGTAGGTGGTGTTACTGCTGTATTTGGTAGTGGTGTTTATACTGTTACAGTAGGTGGTGTTACTGCTGTAGGTGGTGTTACTGCTGTAGTTGGTGGTGGTGTTAGTACTGTTACAGTAGGTGGTGTTACTGCTGTAGTTGGTGTTGTTGTTAGTACTGTTACAGTAGGTGGTGTTACTGCTGTAGTTGGTGGTGGTGTTAGTACTGTTACAGTAGGTGGTGTTACTGCTCTAGTTGGTGGTGGTGTTAGTACTGTTACAGTAGGTGGTGTTACTGCTGTAGTTGGTGGTGGTGTTAGTACTGTTACAGTAGGTAGTGTTACTGCTCTAGTTGGTGGTGGTGTTAGTACTGTTACAGTAGGTGGTGTTACTGCTGTAGTTGGTGGTGGTGTTAGTACTGTTACAGTAGGTGGTGTTACTGCTGTAGTTGGTGGTGGTGTTAGTACTGTTACAGTAGGTGGTGTTACTGCTGTAGTTGGTGGTGGTGCTAGTACTGTTACAGTATGTGGTGTTACTGCTGTAGTTGGTGGTGGTGCTAGTACTGTTACAGTATGTGGTGTTACTGCTGTAGTTGCTAGTGGTGTTACTACTGTTACAGTAGGTGGTTTTACTGCTGTAGTTTGTGGTGGTGTTAGTAATGTTAAAGTAGGTGGTGTTACTGCTGTAATTGGTGGTGGTGTTAGTACTGTTACAGTAGGTGGTGTTACTGCTGTAGTTGGTGGTGGTGTTAGTACTGTTGCAGTAGGTGGTGTTACTTCTGTAGTTGGTGGTGGTGTTAGTACTGTTACAGTAGGTGGTGTTACTGCTGTAGTTGGTGGTGGTGTTAGTACTGTTACAGTAGGTGGTGTTACTGCTGTAGTTGGTAGTGGTGTTACTACTGTTACAGTAGGTGGTGTTACTGCTGCAGTTGGTGGTGGTGTTACTACTGTTACAGTAGGTGGTGTTACTGCTCTAGTTGGTGGTGGTGTTAGTACTGTTACAGTAGGAGGTGTTAATGCTGTAGTTGGTGGTGGTGTTACTACTGTTACAGTAGGTGGTGTTACTGCTGTAGATGGTGTTGGGGTTACTACTGTTACAGTATGTGGTGTTACTGCTGTAGTTGGTGGTGGTGTTAGTACTGTTACAGTAGGTGGTGTTACTGCTGTAGGTGGTGTTACTGCTGTAGTTGGTGGTGGTGTTAGTACTGTTACAGTAGGTGGTGTTACTGCTGTAGTTGGTGGTGGTGTTAGTACTGTTACAGTAGGTGGTGTTACTGCTGTAGTTGGTGGTGGTGTTAGTACTGTTACAGTAGGTGGTATTACTGCTGTAGTTGGAGGTTGTGTTAGTACTGTTACAGTAGGTGGTGTTACTGCTCTAGTTGGTGGTGGTGTTAGTACTGTTACAGTAGGTGGTGTTACTGCTGTAGTTGGTGGTGGTATTAGTACTGTTACAGTAGGTGGTGTTACTGCAGGAGTTGGTAGTGGTGTTATTACTGTTACAGTTGGTGGTGTTACTGCTGTAGTTGGTGGTGGTGTTAGTACAGTTACAGTAGGTGGTGTTACTGCAGTAGTTGCTAGTGGTGTTACTACTGTTACAGTAGGTGGTGTTACTGCTGTAGTTGGTGGTGGTGTTAGTACTGTTACAGTAGGTGGTGTTAATGCTGTAGTTGGTGGTGGTGTTACTGCTGTATTTGGTGTTAGGGTTAGTACTGTTACAGTATGTGGTGTTACTGCTGTAGTTGGTGGTGGTGTTAGTACTGTTACAGTAGGTGGTGTTACTGCTGTATTTGGTAGTGGTGTTGATACTGTTACAGTAGGTGGTGTTACTGCTGTAGTTGGTGGTGGTGTTAGTACTGTTACAGTAGGTGGTGTTACTGCTGTAGTTGGTGGTGGTGTTAGTACTGTTACAGTAGGTGGTGTTACTGCTGTAGTTGGTGGTGGTGTTAGTACTGTTACCGTAAGTGGTGTTACTGCTGTAGTTGGTGGTGGTGTTAGTACTGTTATAGTAGGTGGTGTTACTGCTCTAGTTGGTGGTGGTGGTAGTACTGTTACAGTAGGTGGTGTTACTGCTGTAGTTGGTGGTGGTGTTACTACTGTTACAGTAGCTGGTGTTAAAGCTGTAGTTGTTAGTGGTGTTAATACTGTTACAGTAGGTGGTGTTACTGCTGTAGTTGGTGGTGGTGTTAGTACTGTTACAGTAGCTGGTCTTACTGCTGTAGTTGGTGGTGGTGTTAGTACTGTTACAGTAGGTGGTGTTACTGTCATAGTTGGTGGTGGTGTTAGTACTGTTACAATAGTTGGTGTTACTGCTGTAGTTGGTGGTGGTGTTAGTACTGTTACAGTAGTTGGTGTTACTGCTGTAGTTGGTTGTGTTGTTAGTACTGTTACAGTAGGTGGTGTTACTGTTGTAGTTGGTGGTGGTGTTAGTACTGTTACAGTAGGTGGTGTTACTGCTGGAGTTGGTAGTGGTGTTACTACTGTTACAGTTGGTGGTGTTACTGCTGTAGTTGGTGGTGGTGTTAGTACTGTTACAGTAGGTGGTGTTACTGCTGTAGTTGCTAGTGGTGTTACTACTGTTGCAGTAGGTGGTGTTACTGCTGTAGTTGGTGGTGGTGTTAGTACTGTTGCAGTAGGTTGTGTTACTGCTGTAGTTGGTAGTGGTGTTACTACTTTTACAGTAGGTGGTATTACTGCTGTAGTTGGTGGTGGTGTTAGTACTGTTACAGTAGGTGGTGTTATTGCTGTAGTTGGTAGTGGTGTTACAACTGTTACAGTAGTTGTTGTTACTGCTGTAGTTGGTGGTGGTGTTAGTACTGTAACAGTAGGTGGTGTTGCTGCTGTAGTTGGAGGTGGTGATAGTACTGTTACAGTAGTTGGTGTTACTGCTGTAGTTGGTGGTGGTGTTAGTACTGTTACAGTAGCTGGTGTTACTGCTGTAGTTGGTGGTGGTGTTAGTACTGTTACAGTAGCTGGTGTTACTGCTGTAGTTGGTGGTGGTGTTAGTACTGTTACAGTAGGTGTTGTTACTGCTGTAGTTGGTGGTGGTGTTAGTACTGTTACAGTAGGTGGTGTTACTGCTGTAGTTGGTGGTGGTGTTAGTACTATTACAGTAGGAGGTGTTAATGCTGTAGTTGGTGGTGGTGTTACTACTGTTACAGTAGGTGGTGTTACTGCTGTAGATGGTGTTGGGGTTACTACTGTTACAGTATGTGGTGTTACTGCTGTAGTTGGTGGTGGTGTTAGTACTGTTACAGTAGGTGGTGTTACTGCTGTAGGTGGTGTTACTGCTGTAGTTGGTGGTGGTGTTAGTACTGTTACAGTAGGTGGTGTTACTGCTGTAGTTGGTGGTGGTGTTAGTACTGTTACAGTAGGTGGTATTACTGCTGTAGTTGGAGGGTGTGTTAGTACTGTTACAGTAGGTGGTGTTACTGCTCTAGTTGGTGGTGGTGTTAGTAGTGTTACAGTAGGTGTTGTTACTGCTGTAGTTGGTGGTGGTATTAGTACTGTTACAGTAGGTGGTGTTACTGCTGGAGTTGGTAGTGGTGTTATTACTGTTACAGTTGGTGGTGTTACTGCTGTAGTTGCTAGTGGTGTTACTACTGTTACAGTAGGTGGTGTTACTGCTGTAGTTGGTGGTGGTGTTAGTACTGTTACAGTAGGTGGTGTTAATGCTGTAGTTGGTGGTGGTGTTACTGCTGTAGTTGGTGTTGGGGTTAGTACTGTTACAGTAGGTGGTGTTAATTCTGTAGTTGGTAGTGGTGTTAGTACTGTTACAGTAGGTGGTGTTACTGCTGTAGTTGGTAGTGGTGTTACTACTGTTACAGTAGGTGGTGTTACTGCTGTAGTTGGTGGTGGTGTTAGTTAGTTACAGTAGGTGGTGTTACTGCTGTAGTTGGTGGTGGTGTTAGTACTGTTAGTGTAGGTGGTGTTACTGCTGTAGTTGGTGGTGGTGTTAGTACTGTTATAGTAGGTGGTGTTAATGCTGTAGTTGGTGGTGGTGTTAGTACTGTTACAGTAGGTGGTGTTACTGCTGTAGTTGGTGGTGGGGTTAGTACTGTTACAGCAGGTGGTGTTACTGCTGTAGTTGATGGTGGTGTTAGTACTGTTACAGTAGGTGGTGTTACTGCTGTAGTTGGTAGTGGTGTTACTACTGTTACAGTTGGTGGTGTTACTGCTGTAGTTGGTGGTGGTGTTAGTACTGTTACAGTAGGTGGTGTTACTGATGTAGTTGCTAGTGGTGTTAGTACTGTTACAGTAGGTGATGTTACTGCTGTAGTTGGTGGTGGTGTTAGTACTGTTACAGTAGGTTGTGTTACTGCTGTAGTTGGTAGTGGTGTTACTACTGTTACAGTAGGTGGTCTTACTGCTGTAGTTGGTGGTGGTGTTAGTACTGTTACAGTAGGTAGTGTTACTGCTGTAGTTGGTGGTGGTGTTACTACTGTTACAGTAGTTGGTGTTACTGCCGTAGTTGGTGGTGGTGTTAGTACTCTTACAGTAGGTGGTGTTACTGCTGTAGTTGGTAGCGGTGTTGGTACTGTTACAGTAGGTAGTGTTACTGCTGTAGTTGGTGGTGATGTTACTACTGTTACAGTAGTTGGTGTTACTGCTGTAGTTGGAGCTGGTGTTGGTACTGTTACAGTAGGTGATTTTACTGCTGTAGTTGGTGGTGGTGTTAGTACCGTTACAGTAGGTGGTGTTACTGCTGTTGTTGGTGGTGGTGTTAGTACTGTTACAGTAGGTGGTGTTACTGTTGTTGTTTGTGGTGGTGTTATTTAGTTACGGTAGGTGGTGTTACAGATGTAGTTAGTAGTGGTGTTAGTACTGTTACAGTAGTTGGTGTTACTGCTGTAGTTTCTAGTGGTGTTAGTACTGTTACAGTAGTTGGTGTTACTGCTGTAGTTGGTGGTGGTGTTAGTACTGTTACAGTAGGTGGTGTTACTGCTGTAATTGGTGGTGGTGTTAGTACTGTTACAGTAGGTGGTGTTACTGCTGTAGTTGGTGGTGGTGTTAGTACTGTTGCAGTAGGTGGTGTTACTGCTGTAGTTGGTGGTGGTGTTAGTACTGTTACAGTAGGTGGTGTTACTGCTCTAGTTGGTGGTGGTGTTAGTACTGTTACAGTAGGTGGTGTTACTGCTGTAGTTGGTAGTGGTGTTACTACTGTTACAGTAGGTGGTGTTACTGCTGTAGTTGGTGGTGGTGTTACTACTGTTACAGTAGGTGGTGTTACTGCTCTAGTTGGTGGTGGTGTTAGTTAGTTACAGTAGGTGGTGTTACTACTGTTACAGTAGGTGGTGTTACTGCTCTAGTTGGTGGTGGTGTTAGTTAGTTACAGTAGGTGGTGTTACTGCTGTAGTTGGTGGTGGTGTTAGTACTGTTACAGTAGGTGGTGTTAATGCTGTAGTTGGTGGTGGTGTTAGTACTGTTACAGTAGGTGGTGTTACTGCTTTAGATGGTGTTGGGGTTAGTACTGTTACAGTAGGTGGTGTTACTGCTGTAGTTGGTGGTGGTGTTAGGACTATTAAAGTAGGTGGTGTTACTGCTGTATTTGGTAGTGGTGTTTATACTGTTACAGTAGGTGGTGTTACTGCTGTAGGTGGTGTTACTGCTGTAGTTGGTGGTGGTGTTAGTACTGTTACAGTAGGTGGTGTTACTGCTGTAGTTGGTGGTGGTGTTAGTACTGTTACAGTAGGTGGTGTTACTGCTGTAGTTGGTGGTGGTGTTAGTACTGTTACAGTAGGTGGTGTTACTGCTGTAGATGGAGGTCGTGTTAGTACTGTTACAGTAGGTGGTGTTACTGCTCTAGTTGGTGGTGGTGTTAGTACTGTTACAGTAGGTGGTGTTACTGCTGTAGTTGGTGGTGGTGTTATTACTGTTACAGTAGGTGGTGTTACTGCTGGAGTTGGTAGTGGTGTTACTACTGTTATAGTTGGTGGTGTTAATGCTGTAGTTGGTGGTGGTGCTAGTACTGTTACAGTAGGTGGTGTTACTGCTGTAGTTGCTAGTGGTGTTACTACTGTTACAGTAGGTGGTGTTACTGCTGTAGTTTGTGGTGGTGTTAGTACTGTTAAAGTAGGTGGTGTTACTGCTGTAATTGGTGGTGGTGTTAGTACTGTTACAGTAGGTGGTGTTACTGCTGTAGTTGGTGGTGGTGTTAGTATTGTTGCAGTAGGTGGTGTTACTTCTGTAGTTGGTGGTGGTGTTGGTACTGTTACAGTAGGTGGTGTTACTGCTGTAGTTGGTGGTGGTGTTACTACTGTTACAGTAGCTGGTGTTAAAGCTGTAGTTGTTAGTGGTGTTAATACTGTTACAGTAGGTGGTGTTACTGCTGTAGTTGGTGGTGGTGTTAGTACTGTTACAGTAGCTGGTCTTACTGCTGTAGTTGGTGGTGGTGCTAGTACTGTTACAGTAGGTGGTGTTACTGTCATAGTTGGTGGTGGTGTTAGTACTGTTACAGTAGTTGGTGTTACTGCTGTAGTTGGTGGTGGTGTTAGTACTGTTACAGTAGGTGGTGTTACTGCTCTAGTTGGTGGTGGTGTTAGTACTGTTACAGTAGGTGGTGTTACTGCTGTAGTTGGTAGTGGTGTTACTACTGTTACAGTAGGTGGTGTTACTGCTGTAGTTGGTGGTGGTGTTACTACTGTTACAGTAGGTGGTGTTACTGCTCTAGTTGGTGGTGGTGTTAGTTAGTTACAGTAGGTGGTGTTACTACTGTTACAGTAGGTGGTGTTACTGCTCTAGTTGGTGGTGGTGTTAGTTAGTTACAGTAGGTGGTGTTACTGCTGTAGTTGGTGGTGGTGTTAGTACTGTTACAGTAGGTGGTGTTAATGCTGTAGTTGGTGGTGGTGTTAGTACTGTTACAGTAGGTGGTGTTACTGCTTTAGATGGTGTTGGGGTTAGTACTGTTACAGTAGGTGGTGTTACTGCTGTAGTTGGTGGTGGTGTTAGGACTATTAAAGTAGGTGGTGTTACTGCTGTATTTGGTAGTGGTGTTTATACTGTTACAGTAGGTGGTGTTACTGCTGTAGGTGGTGTTACTGCTGTAGTTGGTGGTGGTGTTAGTACTGTTACAGTAGGTGGTGTTACTGCTGTAGTTGGTGGTGGTGTTAGTACTGTTACAGTAGGTGGTGTTACTGCTGTAGTTGGTGGTGGTGTTAGTACTGTTACAGTAGGTGGTGTTACTGCTGTAGTTGGAGGTTGTGTTAGTACTGTTACAGTAGGTGGTGTTACTGCTCTAGTTGGTGGTGGTGTTAGTACTGTTACAGTAGGTGGTGTTACTGCTGTAGTTGGTGGTGGTGTTAGTACTGTTACAGTAGGTGGTGTTACTGCTGGAGTTGGTAGTGGTGTTACTACTGTTACAGTTGGTGGTGTTACTGCTGTAGTTGGTGGTGGTGCTAGTACTGTTACAGTAGGTGGTGTTACTGCTGTAGTTGCTAGTGGTGTTACTACTGTTACAGTAGGTGGTGTTAGTACTGTTAAAGTAGGTGGTGTTACTGCTGTAATTGGTGGTGGTGTTAGTACTGTTACAGTAGGTGGTGTTACTGCTGTAGTTGGTGGTGGTGTTAGTATTGTTGCAGTAGGTGGTGTTACTTCTGTAGTTGGTGGTGGTGTTGGTACTGTTACAGTAGGTGGTGTTACTGCTGTAGTTGGTGGTGGTGTTACTACTGTTACAGTAGCTGGTGTTAAAGCTGTAGTTGTTAGTGGTGTTAATACTGTTACAGTAGGTGGTGTTACTGCTGTAGTTGGTGGTGGTGTTAGTACTGTTACAGTAGCTGGTCTTACTGCTGTAGTTGGTGGTGGTGCTAGTACTGTTACAGTAGGTGGTGTTACTGTCATAGTTGGTGGTGGTGTTAGTACTGTTACAGTAGTTGGTGTTACTGCTGTAGTTGGTGGTGGTGTTAGTACTGTTACAGTAGGTGGTGTTACTGCTGTAGTTGGTTGTGTTGTTAGTACTGTTACAGTAGGTGGTGTTACTGTTGTAGTTGGTGGTGGTGTTAGTACTGTTACAGTAGGTGGTGTTACTGCTGGAGTTGGTAGTGGTGTTACTACTGTTACAGTTGGTGGTGTTACTGCTGTAGTTGGTGGTGGTGTTAGTACTGTTACAGTAGGTGGTGTTATTGCTGTAGTTGGTAGTGGTGTTACAACTGTTACAGTAGTTGTTGTTACTGCTGTAGTTGGTGGTGGTGTTAGTACTGTAACAGTAGGTGGTGTTGCTGCTGTAGTTGGAGGTGGTGTTAGTACTGTTATAGTAGGTGGTGTTACTGCTGTAGTTGGAGGTGGTGATAGTACTGTTACAGTAGGTGGTGTTACTGCTGTAGTTGGAGGTGGTGTTAGTACTGTTATAGTAGGTGGTGTTACTGCTGTAGTTGGTGGTGGTGTTAGTACTGTTAGAGTAGGTGTTGTTACTGCTGTAGTTGGTGGTGGTGTTAGTACTGTTACAGTAGGAGGTGTTAATGCTGTAGTTGGTGGTGGTGTTACTACTGTTACAGTAGTTGGTGTTACTGCTGTAGTTGGAGGTGGTGATAGTACTGTTACAGTAGGTGGTGTTACTGCTGTAATTGGTGGTGGTGTTAGTACTGTTACAGTAGGTGTTGTTACTGCTGTAGTTGGTGGTGGTGTTAGTACTGTTACAGTAGGTGGTGTTACTGCTGTAGTTGGTGGTGGTGTTAGTACTATTACAGTAGGAGGTGTTAATGCTGTAGTTGGTGGTGGTGTTAGTACTGTTACAGTAGGTGGTGTTACTGCTGTAGATGGTGTTGGGGTTACTACTGTTACAGTATGTGGTGTTACTGCTGTAGTTGGTGGTGGTGTTAGTACTGTTACAGTAGGTGGTGTTACTGCTGTATTTGGTAGTGGTGTTGATACTGTTACAGTAGGTGGTGTTACTGCTGTAGTTGGTGGTGGTGTTAGTACTGTTACAGTAGGTGGTATTACTGCTGTAGTTGGAGGTTGTGTTAGTACTGTTACAGTAGGTGGTGTTACTGCTCTAGTTGGTGGTGGTGTTAGTAGTGTTACAGTAGGTGTTGTTACTGCTGTAGTTGGTGGTGGTATTAGTACTGTTACAGTAGGTGGTGTTACTGCTGGAGTTGGTAGTGGTGTTATTACTGTTACAGTTGGTGGTGTTACTGCTGTAGTTGGTGGTGGTGTTAGTACAGTTACAGTAGGTGGTGTTACTGCAGTAGTTGCTAGTGGTGTTACTACTGTTACAGTAGATGGTGTTACTGCTGTAGTTGGTGGTGGTGTTAGTACTGTTACAGTAGGTGGTGTTAATGCTGTAGTTGGTGGTGGTGTTACTGCTGTAGTTGGTGTTGGGGTTAGTACTGTTACAGTAGGTGGTGTTACTGCTGTATTTGGTAGTGGTGTTGGTACTGTTACAGTAGGTGGTGTTACTGCTGTAGTTGGTGGTGGTGTTAGTACTGTTACAGTAGGTGGTGTTACTGCTGTAGTTGGTGGTGGTGTTAGTTAGTTACAGTAGGTGGTGTTACTGCTGTAGTTGTTAGTGGTGTTAGTTAGTTACAGTAGGTGGTGTTACTTCTGTAGTTGGTAGTGGTGTTAGTACTGTTACAGTAGGTGGTGTTACTGCTGTAGTTGGTAGTGGTGTTACTACTGTTACAGTAGGTGGTGTTACTGCTGTAGTTGGTGGTGGTGTTAGTTAGTTACAGTAGGTGGTGTTACTGCTGTAGTTGGTGGTGGTGTTAGTACTGTTAGTGTAGGTGGTGTTACTGCTGTAGTTGGTGGTGGTGTTAGTACTGTTATAGTAGGTGGTGTTAATGCTGTAGTTGGTGGTGGTGTTAGTACTGCTACAGTAGGTGGTGTTACTGCTGTAGTTGGTGGTGGGGTTAGTACTGTTACAGCAGGTGGTGTTACTGCTGTAGTTGATGGTGGTGTTAGTACTGTTACAGTAGGTGGTGTTTCTGCTGTAGTTGGTAGTGGTGTTACTACTGTTACAGTTGGTGGTGTTACTGTTGTAGTTGGTGGTGGTGTTAGTACTGTTACAGTAGGTGGTGTTACTGCTGTAGTTGCTAGTGGTGTTAGTACTGTTACAGTAGGTGATGTTACTGCTGTAGTTGGTGGTGGTGTTAGTACTGTTACAGTAGGTTGTGTTACTGCTGTAGTTGGTAGTGGTGTTACTACTGTTACAGTAGGTGGTCTTACTGCTGTAGTTGGTGGTGGTGTTAGTACTGTTACAGTAGGTAGTGTTACTGCTGTAGTTGGTGGTGGTGTTACTACTGTTACAGTAGTTGGTGTTACTGCCGTAGTTGGTGGTGGTGTTAGTACTCTTACAGTAGGTGGTGTTACTGCTGTAGTTGGTAGCGGTGTTGGTACTGTTACAGTAGGTAGTGTTACTGCTGTAGTTGGTGGTGATGTTACTACTGTTACAGTAGTTGGTGTTACTGCTGTAGTTGGAGGTGGTGTTGGTACTGTTACAGTAGGTGATGTTACTGCTGTAGTTGGTGGTGGTGTTAGTACCGTTACAGTAGGTGGTGTTACTGCTGTTGTTGGTGGTGGTGTTAGTACTGTTACAGTAGGTGGTGTTACTGTTGTTGTTTGTGGTGGTGTTATTTAGTTACGGTAGGTGGTGTTACAGATGTAGTTAGTAGTGGTGTTAGTACTGTTACAGTAGTTGGTGTTACTGCTGTAGTTTCTAGTGGTGTTAGTACTGTTACAGTAGTTGGTGTTACTGCTGTAGTTGGTGGTGGTGTTAGTACTGTTACAGTAGGTGGTGTTACTGCTGTAATTGGTGGTGGTGTTAGTACTGTTACAGTAGGTGGTGTTACTGCTGTAGTTGGTGGTGGTGTTAGTACTGTTGCAGTAGGTGGTGTTACTGCTGTAGTTGGTGGTGGTGTTACTACTGTTACAGTAGGTGGTGTTACTGCTCTAGTTGGTGGTGGTGTTAGTTAGTTACAGTAGGTGGTGTTACTGCTCTAGTTGGTGGTGGTGTTAGTTAGTTACAGTAGGTGGTGTTACTGCTGTAGTTGGTGGTGGTGTTAGTACTGTTACAGTAGGTGGTGTTAATGCTGTAGTTGGTGGTGGTGTTAGTACTGTTACAGTAGGTGCTGTTACTGCTTTAGATGGTGTTGGGGTTAGTACTGTTACAGTAGGTGGTGTTACTGCTGTAGTTGGTGGTGGTGTTAGGACTGTTAAAGTAGGTGGTGTTACTGCTGTATTTGGTAGTGGTGTTTATACTGTTACAGTAGGTGGTGTTACTGCTATAGGTGGTGTTACTGCTGTAGTTGGTGGTGGTGTTAGTACTGTTACAGTAGGTGGTGTTACTGCTGTAGTTGGTGGTGGTGTTAGTACTGTTACAGTAGGTGGTGTTACTGCTGTAGTTGGTGGTGGTGTTAGTACTGTTACAGTAGGTGGTGTTACTGCTGTAGTTGGAGGTCGTGTTAGTACTATTACAGTAGGTGGTGTTATTGCTGTAGTTGGTGGTGGTGTTAGTACTGTTACAGTAGGTGGTGTTACTGCTGGAGTTGGTAGTGGTGTTACTACTGTTACAGTTGGTGGTGTTACTGCTGTAGTTGGTGGTGGTTCTAGTACTGTTACAGTAGGTGGTGTTACTGCTGTAGTTGCTAGTGGTGTTACTACTGTTACAGTAGGTGGTGTTACTGCTGTAGTTTGTGGTGGTGTTAGTACTGTTAAAGTAGGTGGTGTTACTGCTGTAATTGGTGGTGGTGTTAGTACTGTTACAGTAGGTGGTGTTACTGCTGTAGTTGGTGGTGGTGTTAGTACTGTTGCAGTAGGTGGTGTTACTTCTGTAGTTGGTGGTGGTGTTAGTACTGTTACAGTAGGTGGTGTTACTGCTGTAGTTGGTGGTGGTGTTACTACTGTTACAGTAGGTGGTGTTACTGCTGTAGATGGTGTTGGGGTTACTACTGTTACAGTATGTGGTGTTACTGCTGTAGTTGGTGGTGGTGTTAGTACTGTTACAGTAGGTGGTGTTACTGCTGTATTTGGTAGTGGTGTTGATACTGTTACAGTAGGTGGTGTTACTGCTGTAGGTGGTGTTACTGCTGTAGTTGGTGGTGGTGTTAGTACTGTTACAGTAGGTGGTGTTACTGCTGTAGTTGGTGGTGGTGTTAGTACTGTTACAGTAGGTGGTATTACTGCTGTAGTTGGAGGTTGTGTTAGTACTGTTACAGTAGGTGGTGTTACTGCTCTAGTTGGTGGTGGTGTTAGTAGTGTTACAGTAGGTGTTGTTACTGCTGTAGTTGGTGGTGGTATTAGTACTGTTACAGTAGGTGGTGTTACTGCTGGAGTTGGTAGTGGTGTTATTAGTGTTACAGTTGGTGGTGTTACTGCTGTAGTTGGTGGTGGTGTTAGTACAGTTACAGTAGGTGGTGTTACTGCAGTAGTTGCTAGTGGTGTTACTACTGTTACAGTAGGTGGTGTTACTGCTGTAGTTGGTGGTGGTGTTAGTACTGTTACAGTAGGTGGTGTTAATGCTGTAGTTGGTGGTGGTGTTACTGCTGTAGTTGGTGTTGGGGTTAGTACTGTTACAGTAGGTGGTGTTACTGCTGTATTTGGTAGTGGTGTTGGTACTGTTACAGTAGGTGGTGTTACTGCTGTAGTTGGTGGTGGTGTTAGTACTGTTACAGTAGGTGGTGTTACTGCTGTAGTTGGTGGTGGTGTTAGTTAGTTACAGTAGGTGGTGTTACTGCTGTAGTTGTTAGTGGTGTTAGTTAGTTACAGTAGGTGGTGTTACTTCTGTAGTTGGTAGTGGTGTTAGTACTGTTACAGTAGGTGGTGTTACTGCTGTAGTTGGTAGTGGTGTTACTACTGTTACAGTAGGTGGTGTTACTGCTGTAGTTGGTGGTGGTGTTAGTTAGTTACAGTAGGTGGTGTTACTGCTGTAGTTGGTGGTGGTGTTAGTACTGTTAGTGTAGGTGGTGTTACTGCTGTAGTTGGTGGTGGTGTTAGTACTGTTATAGTAGGTGGTGTTAATGCTGTAGTTTGTGGTGGTGTTAGTACTGTTACAGCAGGTGGTGTTACTGCTGTAGTTGATGGTGGTGTTAGTACTGTTACAGTAGGTGGTGTTACTGCTGTAGTTGGTAGTGGTGTTACTACTGTTACAGTTGGTGGTGTTACTGCTGTAGATGGTGGTGGTGTTAGTACTGTTACAGTAGGTGGTGTTACTGCTGTAGTTGCTAGTGGTGTTAGTACTGTTACAGTAGATGATGTTACTGCTGTAGTTGGTGGTGGTGTTAGTACTGTTACAGTAGGTTGTGTTACTGCTGTAGTTGGTAGTGGTGTTACTACTGTTACAGTAGGTGGTCTTACTGCTGTAGTTGGTGGTGGTGTTAGTACTGTTACAGTAGGTAGTGTTACTGCTGTAGTTAGTGGTGGTGTTACTACTGTTACAGTAGTTGGTGTTACTGCTGTAGTTGGTGGTGGTGTTAGTACTCTTACAGTAGGTGGTGTTACTGCTGTAGTTGGTAGTGGTGTTGGTACTGTTACAGTAGGTAGTGTTACTGCTGTAGTTGGTGGTGATGTTACTACTGTTACAGTAGTTGGTGTTACTGCTGTAGTTGGAGGTGGTGTTGGTACTGTTACAGTAGGTGATGTTACTGCTGTAGTTGGTGGTGGTGTTAGTACCGTTACAGTAGGTGGTGTTAATGCTGTTGTTGGTGGTGGTATTAGTACTGTTACAGTAGGTGGTGTTACTGTTGTTGTTTGTGGTGGTGATATTTAGTTACGGTAGGTGGTGTTACAGATGTAGTTAGTAGTGGTGTTAGTACTGTTACAGTAGTTGGTGTTACTGCTGTAGTTTCTAGTGGTGTTAGTACTGTTACAGTAGTTGGTGTTACTGCTCTAGTTGGTGGTGGTGTTAGTACTGTTACAGTAGGTGGTGTTACTGCTGTAATTGGTGGTGGTGTTAGTACTGTTACAGTAGGTGGTGTTACTGCTGTAGTTGGTGGTGGTGTTAGTACTGTTGCAGTAGGTGGTGTTACTGCTGTAGTTGGTGGTGGTGTTAGTACTGTTTCAGTAGGTGGTGTTACTGCTCTAGTTGGTGGTGATGTTAGTACTGTTACAGTAGGTGGTGTTACTGCTGTAGTTGGTAGTGGTGTTACTACTGTTACAGTAGGTGGTGTTACTGCTGTAGTTGGTGGTGGTGTTACTACTGTTACAGTAGGTGGTGTTACTGCTCTAGTTGGTGGTGGTGTTAGTTAGTTACAGTAGGTGGTGTTACTGCTGTAGTTGGTAGTGGTGTTACTACTGTTACAGTAGGTGGTGTTACTGCTCTAGTTGGTGGTGGTGTTAGTTAGTTACAGTAGGTGGTGTTACTGCTGTAGTTGGTGGTGGTGTTAGTACTGTTACAGTAGGTGGTGTTAATGCTGTAGTTGGTGGTGGTGTTAGTACTGTTACAGTAGGTGGTGTTACTGCTTTAGATGGTGTTGGGGTTAGTACTGTTACAGTAGGTGGTGATACTGCTGTAGTTGGTGGTGGTGTTAGGACTGTTAAAGTAGGTGGCGTTACTGCTGTATTTGGTAGTGGTGTTTATACTGCTACAGTAGGTGGTGTTACTGCTGTAGGTGGTGTTACTGCTGTAGTTGGTGGTGGTGTTAGTACTGTTACAGTAGGTGGTGTTACTGCTGTAGTTGGTGGTGGTGTTAGTACTGTTACAGTAGGTGGTGTTACTGCTGTAGTTGGTGGTGGTGTTAGTACTGTTACAGTAGGTGGTGTTACTGCTGGAGTTTGTGGTGGTGTTAGTACTGTTAAAGTAGGTGGTGTTACTGCTGGAGTTGGTAGTGGTGTTACTACTGTTACAGTTGGTGGTGTTACTGCTGTAGTTGGTGGTGGTGCTAGTACTGTTACAGTAGGTGGTGTTACTGCTGTAGTTGCTAGTGGTGTTACTACTGTTACAGTAGGTGGTGTTACTGCTGTAGTTTGTGGTGGTGTTAGTACTGTTAAAGTAGGTGGTGTTACTGCTGTAATTGGTGGTGGTGTTAGTACTGTTACAGTAGGTGGTGTTACTGCTGTAGTTGGTGGTGGTGTTAGTACTGTTGCAGTAGGTGGTGTTACTTCTGTAGTTGGTGGTGGTGTTAGTACTGTTACAGTAGGTGGTGTTACTGCTCTAGTTGGTGGTGGTGTTAGTACTGTTACAGTAGGTGGTGTTACTGCTGTAGTTGGTAGTGGTGTTACTACTGTTACAGTAGGTGGTGTTACTGCTGTAGTAGGTGGTGGTGTTACTACTCTTACAGTAGGTGGTGTTACTGCTCTAGTTGGTGGTGGTGTTAGTTAGTTACAGTAGGTGGTGTTACTGCTGTAGTTGGTAGTGGTGTTACTACTGTTACAGTAGGTGGTGTTACTGCTCTAGTTGGTGGTGGTGTTAGTTAGTTACAGTAGGTGGTGTTACTGCTGTAGTTGGTGGTGGTGTTAGTACTGTTACAGTAGGTGGTGTTACTGCTGTAGTTGGTGGTGGTGTTAGTACTGTTACAGTAGGAGGTGTTAATGCTGTAGTTGGTGGTGGTGTTACTACTGTTACAGTAGGTGGTGTTACTGCTGTAGATGGTGTTGGGGTTACTACTGTTACAGTATGTGGTGTTACTGCTGTAGTTGGTGGTGGTGTTAGTACTGTTACAGTAGGTGGTGTTACTGCTGTATTTGGTAGTGGTGTTGATACTGTTACAGTAGGTGGTGTTACTGCTGTAGGTGGTGTTACTGCTGTAGTTGGTGGTGGTGTTAGTACTGTTACAGTAGGTGGTGTTACTGCTGTAGTTGGTGGTGGTGTTAGTACTGTTACAGTAGGTGGTATTACTGCTGTAGTTGGAGGTTGTGTTAGTACTGTTACAGTAGGTGGTGTTACTGCTCTAGTTGGTGGTGGTGTTAGTACTGTTACAGTAGGTGGTGTTACTGCTGTAGTTGGTGGTGGTATTAGTACTGTTACAGTATGTGGTGTTACTGCTGGAGTTGGTAGTGGTGTTATTACTGTTACAGTTGGAGGTGTTACTGCTGTAGTTGGTGGTGGTGTTAGTACAGTTACAGTAGGTGGTGTTACTGCAGTAGTTGCTAGTGGTGTTACTACTGTTACAGTAGGTGGTGTTACTGCTGTAGTTTGTGGTGGTGTTAGTACTGTTACAGTAGGTGGTGTTACTGCTGTAGTTGCTAGTGGTGTTACTACTGTTACAGTAGGTGGTGTTACTGCTGTAGTTGGTGGTGGTGTTAGTACTGTTACAGTAGGTTGTGTTACTGCTGTAGTTGGTAGTGGTGTTACTACTGTTACAGTAGGTGGTGTTACTGCTGTAGTTGGTGGTGGTGTTAGTACTGTTACAGTAGGTGGTGTTACTGCTGTAGTTGGTGGTGGTGTTAGTACTGTTACAGTAGGTGGTGTTACTGCTGTAGTTGGTAGTGGTGTTAGTTAGTTACAGTAGGTGGTGTTACTGCTGTAGTTGGTGGTGGTGTTAGTACTGTTACAGTAGGTTGTGTTACTGCTGTAGTTGCTAGTGGTGTTACTACTGTTACAGTAGGTGGTGTTACTGCTGTAGTTGGTGGTGGTGTTAGTACTGTTACAGTAGGTTGTGTTACTGCTGTAGTTGGTAGTGGTGTTACTACTGTTACAGTAGGTGGTGTTACTGCTGTAGTTGGTGGTGGTGTTAGTACTGTTACAGTAGGTGGTGTTACTGCTGTAGTTGGTGGTGGTGTTAGTACTGTTACAGTAGGTGGTGTTACTGCTGTAGTTGGTAGTGGTGTTACAACTGTTACAGTAGTTGGTGTTACTGCTGTAGTTGGTGGTGGAGTTAGTACTGTTACAGTAGGTGGTGTTACTGCTGTAGTTGGTGGTGGAGTTAGTACTGTTACAGTAGGTGTTGTTACTGCTGTAGTTGGTGGTTGTGTTAGTACTGTTACAGTAGGTGGTGTTACTGCTGTAGTTGGTGGTGGTGTTAGTACTGTTACAGTAGGTGGTGTTACTGCTGTAGTTGGTAGTGGTGTTAGTACTGTTACAGTAGGTGGTGTTACTGCTGCAGTTGGTGGTGGAGTTAGTACTGTTACAGTAGGTGGTCTTACTGCTGTAGTTGGTGGTGGTGTTAGTACTGTTACAGTAGGTGGTGTTATTGTTGTAGTTGGTGGTGGTGTTAGTACTGTTACAGTAGTTGGTGTTACTGCTGTAGTTCGTGGTGGTGTTAGTACTGTTACAGTAGGTGGTGTTACTGCTGTAGTTGGTTGTGGTGTTAGTACTTTTACAGTAGGTGGTGTTACTGCTGTAGTTGGTAGTGGTGTTACTACTGTTACAGTTGGTGGTGTTACTGCTGTAGTTGGTGGTGGTGTTACTGCTGTAGTTGGTGGTGGTGTTAGTACTGTTACAGTAGGTAGTTTTACTGCTGTAGTTGCTAGTGGTGTTACTACTGTTACAGTAGGTGGTGTTACTGCTGTAGTTGGTGGTGGTGTTAGTACTGTTACAGTAGGTTGTGTTACTGCTGTTGTTGGTAGTGGTGTTACTACTGTTACAGTAGGTGGTGTTACTGCTGTAGTTGGTGGTGGTGTTAGTACTGTTACAGTAGGTGGTGTTGCTGCTGTAGTTGGTGGTGGTGTTAGTACTGTTACAGTAGGTGGTGTTACTGCTGGAGTTGGTAGTGGTGTTAGTACTGTTACAGTAGTTGGTGTTACTGCTGTAGTTGGTGGTGGTGTTAGTACTGTTACAGTAGGTGGTGTTACTGCTGTAGTTGGTAGTGGTGTTAGTTAGTTACAGTAGGTGGTGTTACTGCTGTAGTTGGTGGTGGTGTTACTACTGTTACAGTTGGTGGTGTTACTGCTGTAGTTGGTAGTGGTGTTAGTACTGTTACAGTAGTTGGTGTTACTGCTGTATTTGGTGGTGGTGCTAGTACTGTTACAGTAGTTGGTGTTACTGCTGTAGTTGGTGGTGGTGTTAGTACTGTTAGAGTAGGTGGTGTTACTGCTGTAGTTGGTGGCAGTGTTAGTACTGTTACAGTAGGTGGTGTTACTGCTGCAGTTGGTGGTGGTGTTAGTACTGTTACAGTAGGTGGTGTTACTGCTGTAGTTGGTGGTGGTGTTAGTACTGTTACAGTAGGTGGTGTTACTGCTGTAGTTGCAAGTGGTGTTACTACTGTTACAGTAGGTGGTGTTACTGCTGTAGTTGGTGGTGGTGTTAGTACTGTTACAGTAGGTTGTGTTACTGCTGTAGTTGGTAGTGGTGTTACTACTGTTACAGTAGTTGGTGTTACTGCCGTAGATGGTGGTGGTGTTAGTACTGTTAGAGTAGGTGGTGTTACTGCTGTAGTTGGTGGTGGTGTTAGTACTGTTACAGTAGGTGGTGTTACTGCTGTAGTTGGTGGTGGTGTTAGTACTGTTACAGTAGGTGGTGATACTGCTGTAGTTTGTAGTGGTGTTAGTACTGTTACAGTAGTTGATGTTACTGCTGTAGTTGGTGGTGGTGTTAGTACTGTTACAGTAGGTGGTGTTACTGCTCTAGTTGGTGGTGGTGTTAGTACTGTTACAGTAGGTGGTGTTACTGCTGTAGTTAGTAGTGGTGTTACTGCTGTTGTTGGTGGTGGTGTTAGTACTGTTACAGTAGGTGGTGTTAATGCTGTAGTTGGTGGTGGTGTTAGTACTGTTACAGTAGGTGGTGTTACTGCTGTAGTTGGTGTTGGGGTTAGTACTGTTACAGTAGGTGGTGTTACTGCTGTAGTTGGTGGTGGTGTTAGTACTGTTACAGTAGGTGGTGTTACTGCTATATTTGGTAGTAGTGTTGGTACTGTTACAGTAGGTGGTGTTACTGCTGTAGTTGGTGGTGGTGTTAGTACTGTTACAGTAGGTGGTGTTACTGCTGTAGTTGGTGGTGGTGTTAGTACTGTTAGAGTAGGTGGTGTTAGTACTGTTAGAGTAGGTGGTGTTACTGCTGTAGTTGGTAGTGGTGTTAGTACTGTTACAGTAGGTGGTGTTACTGCTGTAGTTGGTAGTGGTGTTAGTACTGTTACAGTAGGTGGTGTTACTGCTGTAGTTGGTAGTGGTGTTAGTACTGTTACAGTAGGTGGTGTTACTGCTGTAGTTGGTGGTGGTGTTAGTACTGTTACAGTAGTTGGTGTTACTGCTGTAGTTTCTAGTGGTGTTAGTACTGTTACAGTAGTTGGTGTTACTGCTGTAGTTGGTGGTTGTGTTATTACTGTTACAGTAGGTAGTGTTACTGCTGTAGTTGGTGTTGGTGTTAGTACTGTTACCGTAGGTGGTGTTACTGCTGTAGTTGGTGGTGGTGTTAGTACTGTTACAGTAGGTGGTGTTACTGCTGTAGTTGGTGGTGGTGTTAGTACTGTTACAGTAGGTTGTGTTACTGCTGTAGTTGGTAGTGGTGTTACTACCGTTACAGTAGGTGGTGTTACTGCTGTAGTTGGTGGTGGTGTTAGTACTGTTACAGTAGGTGGTGTTACTGCTGTAGTTGGTGGTGGTGTTAGTACTGTTACAGTAGGTGGTGTTACTGCTGTAGTTGGTAGTGGTGTTACAACTGTTACAGTAGTTGGTGTTACTGCTGTAGTTGGTGGTGGTGTTAGTACTGTTAGAGTAGGTGGTGTTACTGCTGTAGTTGGTGGCAGTGTTAGTACTGTTACAGTAGGTGGCGTTACTGCTGTAGTTGGTGGTGGTGTTAGTACTGTTACAGTAGGTAGTATTACTGCTGTAGTTGGTGGTGGTGTTAGTATTGTTACAGTAGGTGGTGTTACTGCTGGAGTTGGTAGTGGTGTTACTACTGTTACAGTTGGTGGTGTTACTACTGTTACAGTAGTTGGTGTTACTGCCGTAGATGTTGGTGGTGTTAGTACTGTTAGAGTAGGTGGTGTTACTGCTGTAGTTGGTGGTGGTGTTAGTACTGTTACAGTAGGTGGTGTTACTGCTGTAGTTGGTGGTGGTGTTAGTACTGTTACAGTAGGTGGTGATACTGCTGTAGTTTGTAGTGGTGTTAGTACTGTTACAGTAGTTGGTGTTACTGCTGTAGTTGGTGGTGGTGTTAGTACTGTTAGAGTAGGTGGTGTTAATGCTGTAGTTGGTGGTGGTGTTAGTACCGTTACAGTAGGTGGTGTTACTGCTGTATTTGGTGGTGGTGTTAGTACTGTTACAGTAGGTGGTGTTACTGCTGTAGTTGGTGGTGGTGTTATACTGTTACAGTAGGTGGTGCTACTGCTGTTGTTGGTGGTGGTGTTATTTAGTTACAGTAGGTGGTGTTTCAGATGTAGTTAGTAGTGGTGTTAGTACTGTTACAGTAGTTGGTGTTACTGCTGTAGTTTCTAGTGGTCTTAGTACTGTTACAGTAGTAGGTGTTACTGCTGTAGTTGGTGGTTGTGTTATTACTGTTACAGTAGGTGGTGTTACTGCTGTAGTTGGTGGTGGTGTTAGTACTGTTACAGTAGGTGGTGTTACTGCTGTAATTGGTGGTGGTGTTAGTACTGTTACAGTAGGTGGTGTTACTGCTGTAGTTGGTGGTGGTGTTATTACTGTTGCAGTAGTTGGTGTTACTGCTGTAGTTGGTGGTGGTGTTAGTACTGTTACAGTAGGTGGTGTTACTGCTGTAGTTGGTGGTGCTGTTAGTACTGTTACAGTAGGTGGTGTTACTGCTCTAGTTGGTGGTGGTGTTAGTACTGTTACAGTAGGTGGTGTTACTGCTGTAGTTGGTAGTGGTGTTACTACTGTTACAGTAGGTGGTGTTACTGGGGTAGTTGGTAGTGGTGTTACTACTGTTACAGTAGGTGGTGTTACTGCTGTATTTGGTAGTGGTGTTACTACTGTTACAGTAGGTGGTGTTACTGCTCTAGTTGGTGGTGGTGTTAGTTAGTTACAGTAGGTGGTGTTACTGCTGTAGTTGGTGGTGGTGTTAGTACTGTTACAGTAGGTGGTGTTACTGCTGTTGTTGGTGGTGGTGTTAGTACTGTTACAGTAGGTGGTGTTAATGCTGTAGTTGGTGGTGGTGTTAGTACTGTTACAGTAGGTGGTGTTACTGCTGTAGTTGGTGTTGGGGTTAGTACTGTTACAGTAGGTGGTGTTACTGCTGCAGTTGGTGGTGGAGTTAGTACTGTTACAGTAGGTGGTGTTACTGCTGTAGTTGGTGGTGGTGTTAGTACTGTTACAGTAGGTGGTGTTACTGCTGTAGTTGGTGGTGGTGTTAGTACTGTTACAGTAGGTGGTGTTACTGCTGTAGTTGGTAGTGGTGTTACAACTGTTACAGTAGTTGGTGTTACTGCTGTAGTTGGTGGTGGAGTTAGTACTGTTACAGTAGGTGGTGTTACTGCTGTAGTTGGTGGTGGAGTTAGTACTGTTACAGTAGGTGTTGTTACTGCTGTAGTTGGTGGTTGTGTTAGTACTGTTACAGTAGGTGGTGTTACTGCTGTAGTTGGTGGTGGTGTTAGTACTGTTACAGTAGGTGGTGTTACTGCTGTAGTTGGTAGTGGTGTTAGTACTGTTACAGTAGGTGGTGTTACTGCTGCAGTTGGTGGTGGAGTTAGTACTGTTACAGTAGGTGGTCTTACTGCTGTAGTTGGTGGTGGTGTTAGTACTGTTACAGTAGGTGGTGTTATTGTTGTAGTTGGTGGTGGTGTTAGTACTGTTACAGTAGTTGGTGTTACTGCTGTAGTTCGTGGTGGTGTTAGTACTGTTACAGTAGGTGGTGTTACTGCTGTAGTTGGTTGTGGTGTTAGTACTTTTACAGTAGGTGGTGTTACTGCTGTAGTTGGTAGTGGTGTTACTACTGTTACAGTTGGTGGTGTTACTGCTGTAGTTGGTGGTGGTGTTACTGCTGTAGTTGGTGGTGGTGTTAGTACTGTTACAGTAGGTAGTTTTACTGCTGTAGTTGCTAGTGGTGTTACTACTGTTACAGTAGGTGGTGTTACTGCTGTAGTTGGTGGTGGTGTTAGTACTGTTACAGTAGGTTGTGTTACTGCTGTTGTTGGTAGTGGTGTTACTACTGTTACAGTAGGTGGTGTTACTGCTGTAGTTGGTGGTGGTGTTAGTACTGTTACAGTAGGTGGTGTTGCTGCTGTAGTTGGTGGTGGTGTTAGTACTGTTACAGTAGGTGGTGTTACTGCTGGAGTTGGTAGTGGTGTTAGTACTGTTACAGTAGTTGGTGTTACTGCTGTAGTTGGTGGTGGTGTTAGTACTGTTACAGTAGGTGGTGTTACTGCTGTAGTTGGTAGTGGTGTTAGTTAGTTACAGTAGGTGGTGTTACTGCTGTAGTTGGTGGTGGTGTTACTACTGTTACAGTTGGTGGTGTTACTGCTGTAGTTGGTAGTGGTGTTAGTACTGTTACAGTAGTTGGTGTTACTGCTGTATTTGGTGGTGGTGCTAGTACTGTTACAGTAGTTGGTGTTACTGCTGTAGTTGGTGGTGGTGTTAGTACTGTTAGAGTAGGTGGTGTTACTGCTGTAGTTGGTGGCAGTGTTAGTACTGTTACAGTAGGTGGTGTTACTGCTGCAGTTGGTGGTGGTGTTAGTACTGTTACAGTAGGTGGTGTTACTGCTGTAGTTGGTGGTGGTGTTAGTACTGTTACAGTAGGTGGTGTTACTGCTGTAGTTGCAAGTGGTGTTACTACTGTTACAGTAGGTGGTGTTACTGCTGTAGTTGGTGGTGGTGTTAGTACTGTTACAGTAGGTTGTGTTACTGCTGTAGTTGGTAGTGGTGTTACTACTGTTACAGTAGTTGGTGTTACTGCCGTAGATGGTGGTGGTGTTAGTACTGTTAGAGTAGGTGGTGTTACTGCTGTAGTTGGTGGTGGTGTTAGTACTGTTACAGTAGGTGGTGTTACTGCTGTAGTTGGTGGTGGTGTTAGTACTGTTACAGTAGGTGGTGATACTGCTGTAGTTTGTAGTGGTGTTAGTACTGTTACAGTAGTTGATGTTACTGCTGTAGTTGGTGGTGGTGTTAGTACTGTTACAGTAGGTGGTGTTACTGCTCTAGTTGGTGGTGGTGTTAGTACTGTTACAGTAGGTGGTGTTACTGCTGTAGTTAGTAGTGGTGTTACTGCTGTTGTTGGTGGTGGTGTTAGTACTGTTACAGTAGGTGGTGTTAATGCTGTAGTTGGTGGTGGTGTTAGTACTGTTACAGTAGGTGGTGTTACTGCTGTAGTTGGTGTTGGGGTTAGTACTGTTACAGTAGGTGGTGTTACTGCTGTAGTTGGTGGTGGTGTTAGTACTGTTACAGTAGGTGGTGTTACTGCTATATTTGGTAGTAGTGTTGGTACTGTTACAGTAGGTGGTGTTACTGCTGTAGTTGGTGGTGGTGTTAGTACTGTTACAGTAGGTGGTGTTACTGCTGTAGTTGGTGGTGGTGTTAGTACTGTTAGAGTAGGTGGTGTTAGTACTGTTAGAGTAGGTGGTGTTACTGCTGTAGTTGGTAGTGGTGTTAGTACTGTTACAGTAGGTGGTGTTACTGCTGTAGTTGGTAGTGGTGTTAGTACTGTTACAGTAGGTGGTGTTACTGCTGTAGTTGGTAGTGGTGTTAGTACTGTTACAGTAGGTGGTGTTACTGCTGTAGTTGGTGGTGGTGTTAGTACTGTTACAGTAGTTGGTGTTACTGCTGTAGTTTCTAGTGGTGTTAGTACTGTTACAGTAGTTGGTGTTACTGCTGTAGTTGGTGGTTGTGTTATTACTGTTACAGTAGGTAGTGTTACTGCTGTAGTTGGTGTTGGTGTTAGTACTGTTACCGTAGGTGGTGTTACTGCTGTAGTTGGTGGTGGTGTTAGTACTGTTACAGTAGGTGGTGTTACTGCTGTAGTTGGTGGTGGTGTTAGTACTGTTACAGTAGGTTGTGTTACTGCTGTAGTTGGTAGTGGTGTTACTACCGTTACAGTAGGTGGTGTTACTGCTGTAGTTGGTGGTGGTGTTAGTACTGTTACAGTAGGTGGTGTTACTGCTGTAGTTGGTGGTGGTGTTAGTACTGTTACAGTAGGTGGTGTTACTGCTGTAGTTGGTAGTGGTGTTACAACTGTTACAGTAGTTGGTGTTACTGCTGTAGTTGGTGGTGGTGTTAGTACTGTTAGAGTAGGTGGTGTTACTGCTGTAGTTGGTGGCAGTGTTAGTACTGTTACAGTAGGTGGCGTTACTGCTGTAGTTGGTGGTGGTGTTAGTACTGTTACAGTAGGTAGTATTACTGCTGTAGTTGGTGGTGGTGTTAGTATTGTTACAGTAGGTGGTGTTACTGCTGGAGTTGGTAGTGGTGTTACTACTGTTACAGTTGGTGGTGTTACTACTGTTACAGTAGTTGGTGTTACTGCCGTAGATGTTGGTGGTGTTAGTACTGTTAGAGTAGGTGGTGTTACTGCTGTAGTTGGTGGTGGTGTTAGTACTGTTACAGTAGGTGGTGTTACTGCTGTAGTTGGTGGTGGTGTTAGTACTGTTACAGTAGGTGGTGATACTGCTGTAGTTTGTAGTGGTGTTAGTACTGTTACAGTAGTTGGTGTTACTGCTGTAGTTGGTGGTGGTGTTAGTACTGTTAGAGTAGGTGGTGTTAATGCTGTAGTTGGTGGTGGTGTTAGTACCGTTACAGTAGGTGGTGTTACTGCTGTATTTGGTGGTGGTGTTAGTACTGTTACAGTAGGTGGTGTTACTGCTGTAGTTGGTGGTGGTGTTATACTGTTACAGTAGGTGGTGCTACTGCTGTTGTTGGTGGTGGTGTTATTTAGTTACAGTAGGTGGTGTTTCAGATGTAGTTAGTAGTGGTGTTAGTACTGTTACAGTAGTTGGTGTTACTGCTGTAGTTTCTAGTGGTCTTAGTACTGTTACAGTAGTAGGTGTTACTGCTGTAGTTGGTGGTTGTGTTATTACTGTTACAGTAGGTGGTGTTACTGCTGTAGTTGGTGGTGGTGTTAGTACTGTTACAGTAGGTGGTGTTACTGCTGTAATTGGTGGTGGTGTTAGTACTGTTACAGTAGGTGGTGTTACTGCTGTAGTTGGTGGTGGTGTTATTACTGTTGCAGTAGTTGGTGTTACTGCTGTAGTTGGTGGTGGTGTTAGTACTGTTACAGTAGGTGGTGTTACTGCTGTAGTTGGTGGTGCTGTTAGTACTGTTACAGTAGGTGGTGTTACTGCTCTAGTTGGTGGTGGTGTTAGTACTGTTACAGTAGGTGGTGTTACTGCTGTAGTTGGTAGTGGTGTTACTACTGTTACAGTAGGTGGTGTTACTGGGGTAGTTGGTAGTGGTGTTACTACTGTTACAGTAGGTGGTGTTACTGCTGTATTTGGTAGTGGTGTTACTACTGTTACAGTAGGTGGTGTTACTGCTCTAGTTGGTGGTGGTGTTAGTTAGTTACAGTAGGTGGTGTTACTGCTGTAGTTGGTGGTGGTGTTAGTACTGTTACAGTAGGTGGTGTTACTGCTGTTGTTGGTGGTGGTGTTAGTACTGTTACAGTAGGTGGTGTTAATGCTGTAGTTGGTGGTGGTGTTAGTACTGTTACAGTAGGTGGTGTTACTGCTGTAGTTGGTGTTGGGGTTAGTACTGTTACAGTAGGTGGTGTTACTGCTGTAGTTGGTGGTGGTGTTAGTACTGTTACAGTAGGTGGTGTTACTGCTGTATTTGGTAGTGGTGTTGGTACTGTTACAGTAGGTGGTGTTACTGCTGTAGTTGGTGGTGGTCTTAGTACTGTTACAGTAGGTGGTGTTACTGCTGTAGTTGGTGGTGGTGTTAGTACTGTTAGAGTAGGTGGTGTTACTGCTGTAGTTGGTGGTGGAGTTAGTACTGTTACAGTAGGTGGTGTTACTGCTGTAGTTGCAAGTGGTGTTACTACTGTTACAGTAGGTGGTGTTACTGCTGTATTTGGTAGTGGTGTTACTACTGTTACAGTAGGTGGTGTTACTGCTCTAGTTGGTGGTGGTGTTAGTTAGTTACAGTAGGTGGTGTTACTGCTGTAGTTGGTGGTGGTGTTAGTACTGTTACAGTAGGTTGTGTTACTGCTGTAGTTGGTAGTGGTGTTACTACTGTTACAGTAGTTGCTGTTACTGCCGTAGATGGTGGTGGTGTTAGTACTGTTAGAGTAGGTGGTGTTACTGCTGTAGTTGGTGGTGGTGTTAGTACTGTTACAGTAGGTGGTGTTACTGCTGTAGTTGGTGGTGGTGTTAGTACTGTTACAGTAGGTGGTGATACTGCTGTAGTTTGTAGTGGTGTTAGTACTGTTACAGTAGTTGGTGTTACTGCTGTAGTTGGTGGTGGTGTTAGTACTGTTACAGTAGGTGGTGTTACTGCTCTAGTTGGTGGTGGTGTTAGTACTGTTACAGTAGGTGGTGTTACTGCTGTAGTTAGTAGTGGTGTTACTACTGTTACAGTAGGTGGTGTTACTGGAGTAGTTGGTAGTGGTGTTACTACTCTTACAGTAGGTGGTGTTACTGCTGTATTTGGTAGTGGTGTTACTACTGTTACAGTAGGTGGTGTTACTGCTCTAGTTGGTGGTGGTGTTAGTTAGTTACAGTAGGTGGTGTTACTGCTGTAGTTGGTGGTGGTGTTAGTACTGTTACAGTAGGTGGTGTTACTGCTGTTGTTGGTGGTGGTGTTAGTACTGTTACAGTAGGTGGTGTTAATGCTGTAGTTGGTGGTGGTGTTAGTACTGTTACAGTAGGTGGTGTTACTGCTGTAGTTGGTGTTGGGGTTAGTACTGTTACAGTAGGTGGTGTTACTGCTGTAGTTGGTGGTGGTGTTAGTACTGTTACAGTAGGTGGTGTTACTGCTGTATTTGGTAGTGGTGTTGGTACTGTTACAGTAGGTGGTGTTACTGCTGTAGTTGGTGGTGGTGTTAGTACTGTTACAGTAGGTGGTGTTACTGCTGTAGTTGGTGGTGGTGTTAGTACTGTTAGAGTAGGTGGTGTTAGTACTGTTAGAGTAGGTGTTGTTACTGCTGTAGTTGGTGGTGGTGTTAGTACCGTTACAGTAGGTGGTGTTACTGCTGTATTTGGTGGTGGTGTTATACTGTTACAGTAGGTGGTGCTACTGTTGTTGTTGGTGGGGGTGTTGTTTAGTTACAGTAGGTGGTGTTTCAGATGTAGTTAATAGTGGTGTTAGTACTGTTACAGTAGTTGGTGTTACTGCTGTAGTTTCTAGTGGTGTTAGTACTGTTACAGTAGTTGGTGTTACTGCTGTAGTTGGTGGTTGTGTTATTACTGTTACAGTAGGTAGTGTTACTGCTGTAGTTGGTGTTGGTGTTAGTACTGTTACCGAAGGTGGTGTTACTGCTGTAGTTGGTGGTGGTGTTAGTACTGTTACAGTAGGTGGTGTTACTGCTCTAGTTGGTGGTGGTGTTAGTACTGTTACAGTAGGTGGTGTTACTGCTGTAGTTGGTGGTGGTGTTAGTACTGTTACAGTAGGTTGTGTTACTGCTGTAGTTGGTAGTGGTGTTACTACCGTTACAGTAGGTGGTGTTACTGCTGTAGTTGGTGGTGGTGTTAGTACTGTTACAGTAGGTGGTGTTACTGCTGTAGTTGGTGGTGGTGTTAGTACTGTTACAGTAGGTGGTGTTACTGCTGTAGTTGGTAGTGGTGTTACAACTGTTACAGTAGTTGGTGTTACTGCTGTAGTTGGTGGTGGTGTTAGTACTTTTAGAGTATGTGGTGTTACTGCTGTAGTTGGTGGCAGTGTTAGTACTGTTACAGTAGGTGGTGTTACTGCTGTAGTTGGTGGTGGTGTTAGTACTGTTACAGTAGGTGGTGTTACTGCTGTAGTTGGTGGTGGTGTTATTATTGTTACAGTAGGTGGTGTTACTGCTGGAGTTGGTAGTGGTGTTACTACTCTTACAGTAGGTGGTGTTACTGCTGTATTTGGTAGTGGTGTTACTACTGTTACAGTAGGTGGTGTTACTGCTCTAGTTGGTGGTGGTGTTAGTTAGTTACAGTAGGTGGTGTTACTGCTGTAGTTGGTGGTGGTGTTAGTACTGTTACAGTAGGTGGTGTTACTGCTGTTGTTGGTGGTGGTGTTAGTACTGTTACAGTAGGTGGTGTTAATGCTGTAGTTGGTGGTGGTGTTAGTACTGTTACAGTAGGTGGTGTTACTGCTGTAGTTGGTGTTGGGGTTAGTACTGTTACAGTAGGTGGTGTTACTGCTGTAGTTGGTGGTGGTGTTAGTACTGTTACAGTAGGTGGTGTTACTGCTGTATTTGGTAGTGGTGTTGGTACTGTTACAGTAGGTGGTGTTACTGCTGTAGTTGGTGGTGGTGTTAGTACTGTTACAGTAGGTGGTGTTACTGCTGTAGTTGGTGGTGGTGTTAGTACTGTTAGAGTAGGTGGTGTTAGTACTGTTAGAGTAGGTGGTGTTACTGCTGTAGTTGGTGGTGGTGTTAGTACCGTTACAGTAGGTGGTGCTACTGCTGTTGTTGGTGGTGGTGTTGTTTAGTTACAGTAGGTGGTGTTTCAGATGTAGTTAATAGTGGTGTTAGTACTGTTACAGTAGTTGGTGTTACTGCTGTAGTTTCTAGTGGTGTTAGTACTGTTACAGTAGTTGGTGTTACTGCTGTAGTTGGTGGTTGTGTTATTACTGTTACAGTAGGTAGTGTTACTGCTGTAGTTGGTCTTGGTGTTTGTACTGTTACCGTAGGTGGTGTTACTGCTGTAGTTGGTGGTGGTGTTAGTACTGTTACAGTAGGTGGTGTTACTGCTGTAGTTGGTGGTGGTGTTAGTACTGTTACAGTAGGTGGTGTTACTGCTGTAGTTGGTAGTGGTGTTACTACTGTTACAGTTGGTGGTGTTACTGCTGTAGTTGGTGGTGGTGTTAGTACTGTTACAGTAGGTGGTGTTACTGCTGTAGTTGGTGGTGGTGTTAGTACTGTTACAGTAGGTGGTGTTACTGCTGTAGTTGGTAGTGGTGTTACTACTGTTACAGTTGGTGGTGTTACTGCTGTAGTTGGTGGTGGTGTTAGTACTGTTACAGTAGGTTGTGTTACTGCTGTAGTTGGTAGTGGTGTTACTACCGTTACAGTAGGTGGTGTTACTGCTGTAGTTGGTGGTGGTGTTAGTACTGTTACAATAGGTGGTGTTACTGCTGTAGTTGGTGGTGGTGTTAGTACTGTTACAGTAGGTGGTGTTACTGCTGTAGTTGGTAGTGGTGTTAGTACTGTTACAGTAGTTGGTGTTACTGCTGTAGTTTCTAGTGGTCTTAGTACTGTTACAGTAGTAGGTGTTACTGCTGTAGTTGGTGGTTGTGTTATTACTGTTACAGTAGGTGGTGTTACTGCTGTAGTTGGTGGTGGTGTTAGTACTGTTACAGTAGGTGGTGTTACTGCTGTAATTGGTGGTGGTGTTAGTACTGTTACAGTAGGTGGTGTTACTGCCGTAGATGTTGGTGGTGTTAGTACTGTTAGAGTAGGTGGTGTTACTGCTGTAGTTGGTGGTGGTGTTAGTACTGTTACAGTAGGTGGTGTTACTGCTGTAGTTGGTGGTGGTGTTAGTACTGTTACAGTAGGTGGTGATACTGCTGTAGTTTGTAGTGGTGTTAGTACTGTTACAGTAGTTGGTGTTACTGCTGTAGTTGGTGGTGGTGTTATTACCGTTACAGTAGGTGGTGTTACTGCTGTAGTTGGTGGTGGTGTTAGTACTGTTAGAGTAGATGGTGTTAATGCTGTAGTTGGTGGTGGTGTTAGTACCGTTACAGTAGGTGGTGTTACTGCTGTATTTGGTGGTGGTGTTAGTACTGTTACAGTAGGTGGTGTTACTGCTGTAGTTGGTGGTGGTGTTATACTGTTACAGTAGGTGGTGCTACTGCTGTTGTTGGTGGTGGTGTTATTTAGTTACAGTAGGTGGTGTTTCAGATGTAGTTAGTAGTGGTGTTAGTACTGTTACAGTAGTTGGTGTTACTGCTGTAGTTTCTAGTGGTCTTAGTACTGTTACAGTAGTAGGTGTTACTGCTGTAGTTGGTGGTTGTGTTATTACTGTTACAGTAGGTGGTGTTACTGCTGTAGTTGGTGGTGGTGTTAGTACTGTTACAGTAGGTGGTGTTACTGCTGTAATTGGTGGTGGTGTTAGTACTGTTACAGTAGGTGGTGTTACTGCTGTAGTTGGTGGTGGTGTTATTACTGTTGCAGTAGTTGGTGTTACTGCTGTAGTTGGTGGTGGTGTTAGTACTGTTACAGTAGGTGGTGTTACTGCTGTAGTTGGTGGTGGTGTTAGTACTGTTACAGTAGGTGGTGTTACTGCTCTAGTTGGTGGTGGTGTTAGTACTGTTACAGTAGGTGGTGTTACTGCTGTAGTTGGTAGTGGTGTTACTACTGTTACAGTAGGTGGTGTTACTGGGGTAGTTGGTAGTGGTGTTACTACTGTTACAGTAGGTGGTGTTACTGCTGTATTTGGTAGTGGTGTTACTACTGTTACAGTAGGTGGTGTTACTGCTGTAGTTGGTGGTGGTGTTAGTACTGTTACAGTAGGTGGTGTTACTGCTGTTGTTGGTGGTGGTGTTAGTACTGTTACAGTAGGTGGTGTTAATGCTGTAGTTGGTGGTGGTGTTAGTACTGTTACAGTAGGTGGTGTTACTGCTGTAGTTGGTGTTGGGGTTAGTACTGTTACAGTAGGTGGTGTTACTGCTGTAGTTGGTGGTGGTGTTAGTACTGTTACAGTAGGTGGTGTTACTGCTGTATTTGGTAGTGGTGTTGGTACTGTTACAGTAGGTGGTGTTACTGCTGTAGTTGGTGGTGGTCTTAGTACTGTTACAGTAGGTGGTGTTACTGCTGTAGTTGGTGGTGGTGTTAGTACTGTTAGAGTAGGTGGTGTTAGTACTGTTAGAGTAGGTGTTGTTACTGCTGTAGTTGGTGGTGGTGTTAGTACCGTTACAGTAGGTGGTGTTACTGCTGTATTTGGTGGTGGTGTTATACTGTTACAGTAGGTGGTGCTACTGTTGTTGTTGGTGGGGGTGTTGTTTAGTTACAGTAGGTGGTGTTTCAGATGTAGTTAATAGTGGTGTTAGTACTGTTACAGTAGTTGGTGTTACTGCTGTAGTTTCTAGTGGTGTTAGTACTGTTACAGTAGTTGGTGTTACTGCTGTAGTTGGTGGTTGTGTTATTACTGTTACAGTAGGTAGTGTTACTGCTGTAGTTGGTGTTGGTGTTAGTACTGTTACCGAAGGTGGTGTTACTGCTGTAGTTGGTGGTGGTGTTAGTACTGTTACAGTAGGTGGTGTTACTGCTCTAGTTGGTGGTGGTGTTAGTACTGTTACAGTAGGTGGTGTTACTGCTGTAGTTGGTGGTGGTGTTAGTACTGTTACAGTAGGTTGTGTTACTGCTGTAGTTGGTAGTGGTGTTACTACCGTTACAGTAGGTGGTGTTACTGCTGTAGTTGGTGGTGGTGTTAGTACTGTTACAGTAGGTGGTGTTACTGCTGTAGTTGGTGGTGGTGTTAGTACTGTTACAGTAGGTGGTGTTACTGCTGTAGTTGGTAGTGGTGTTACAACTGTTACAGTAGTTGGTGTTACTGCTGTAGTTGGTGGTGGTGTTAGTACTTTTAGAGTAGGTGGTGTTACTGCTGTAGTTGGTGGCAGTGTTAGTACTGTTACAGTAGGTGGTGTTACTGCTGTAGTTGGTGGTGGTGTTAGTACTGTTACAGTAGGTGGTGTTACTGCTGTAGTTGGTGGTGGTGTTATTATTGTTACAGTAGGTGGTGTTACTGCTGGAGTTGGTAGTGGTGTTACTACTCTTACAGTAGGTGGTGTTACTGCTGTATTTGGTAGTGGTGTTACTACTGTTACAGTAGGTGGTGTTACTGCTCTAGTTGGTGGTGGTGTTAGTTAGTTACAGTAGGTGGTGTTACTGCTGTAGTTGGTGGTGGTGTTAGTACTGTTACAGTAGGTGGTGTTACTGCTGTTGTTGGTGGTGGTGTTAGTACTGTTACAGTAGGTGGTGTTAATGCTGTAGTTGGTGGTGGTGTTAGTACTGTTACAGTAGGTGGTGTTACTGCTGTAGTTGTTGTTGGGGTTAGTACTGTTACAGTAGGTGGTGTTACTGCTGTAGTTGGTGGTGGTGTTAGTACTGTTACAGTAGGTGGTGTTACTGCTGTATTTGGTAGTGGTGTTGGTACTGTTACAGTAGGTGGTGTTACTGCTGTAGTTGGTGGTGGTGTTAGTACTGTTACAGTAGGTGGTGTTACTGCTGTAGTTGGTGGTGGTGTTAGTACTGTTAGAGTAGGTGGTGTTAGTACTGTTAGAGTAGGTGGTGTTACTGCTGTAGTTGGTGGTGGTGTTAGTACCGTTACAGTAGGTGGTGCTACTGCTGTTGTTGGTGGTGGTGTTGTTTAGTTACAGTAGGTGGTGTTTCAGATGTAGTTAATAGTGGTGTTAGTACTGTTACAGTAGTTGGTGTTACTGCTGTAGTTTCTAGTGGTGTTAGTACTGTTACAGTAGTTGGTGTTACTGCTGTAGTTGGTGGTTGTGTTATTACTGTTACAGTAGGTAGTGTTACTGCTGTAGTTGGTCTTGGTGTTTGTACTGTTACCGTAGGTGGTGTTACTGCTGTAGTTGGTGGTGGTGTTAGTACTGTTACAGTAGGTGGTGTTACTGCTGTAGTTGGTGGTGGTGTTAGTACTGTTACAGTAGGTGGTGTTACTGCTGTAGTTGGTAGTGGTGTTACTACTGTTACAGTTGGTGGTGTTACTGCTGTAGTTGGTGGTGGTGTTAGTACTGTTACAGTAGGTGGTGTTACTGCTGTAGTTGGTGGTGGTGTTAGTACTGTTACAGTAGGTGGTGTTACTGCTGTAGTTGGTAGTGGTGTTACTACTGTTACAGTTGGTGGTGTTACTGCTGTAGTTGGTGGTGGTGTTAGTACTGTTACAGTAGGTTGTGTTACTGCTGTAGTTGGTAGTGGTGTTACTACCGTTACAGTAGGTGGTGTTACTGCTGTAGTTGGTGGTGGTGTTAGTACTGTTACAATAGGTGGTGTTACTGCTGTAGTTGGTGGTGGTGTTAGTACTGTTACAGTAGGTGGTGTTACTGCTGTAGTTGGTAGTGGTGTTAGTACTGTTACAGTAGTTGGTGTTACTGCTGTAGTTTCTAGTGGTCTTAGTACTGTTACAGTAGTAGGTGTTACTGCTGTAGTTGGTGGTTGTGTTATTACTGTTACAGTAGGTGGTGTTACTGCTGTAGTTGGTGGTGGTGTTAGTACTGTTACAGTAGGTGGTGTTACTGCTGTAATTGGTGGTGGTGTTAGTACTGTTACAGTAGGTGGTGTTACTGCCGTAGATGTTGGTGGTGTTAGTACTGTTAGAGTAGGTGGTGTTACTGCTGTAGTTGGTGGTGGTGTTAGTACTGTTACAGTAGGTGGTGTTACTGCTGTAGTTGGTGGTGGTGTTAGTACTGTTACAGTAGGTGGTGATACTGCTGTAGTTTGTAGTGGTGTTAGTACTGTTACAGTAGTTGGTGTTACTGCTGTAGTTGGTGGTGGTGTTATTACCGTTACAGTAGGTGGTGTTACTGCTGTAGTTGGTGGTGGTGTTAGTACTGTTAGAGTAGATGGTGTTAATGCTGTAGTTGGTGGTGGTGTTAGTACCGTTACAGTAGGTGGTGTTACTGCTGTATTTGGTGGTGGTGTTAGTACTGTTACAGTAGGTGGTGTTACTGCTGTAGTTGGTGGTGGTGTTATACTGTTACAGTAGGTGGTGCTACTGCTGTTGTTGGTGGTGGTGTTATTTAGTTACAGTAGGTGGTGTTTCAGATGTAGTTAGTAGTGGTGTTAGTACTGTTACAGTAGTTGGTGTTACTGCTGTAGTTTCTAGTGGTCTTAGTACTGTTACAGTAGTAGGTGTTACTGCTGTAGTTGGTGGTTGTGTTATTACTGTTACAGTAGGTGGTGTTACTGCTGTAGTTGGTGGTGGTGTTAGTACTGTTACAGTAGGTGGTGTTACTGCTGTAATTGGTGGTGGTGTTAGTACTGTTACAGTAGGTGGTGTTACTGCTGTAGTTGGTGGTGGTGTTATTACTGTTGCAGTAGTTGGTGTTACTGCTGTAGTTGGTGGTGGTGTTAGTACTGTTACAGTAGGTGGTGTTACTGCTGTAGTTGGTGGTGGTGTTAGTACTGTTACAGTAGGTGGTGTTACTGCTCTAGTTGGTGGTGGTGTTAGTACTGTTACAGTAGGTGGTGTTACTGCTGTAGTTGGTAGTGGTGTTACTACTGTTACAGTAGGTGGTGTTACTGGGGTAGTTGGTAGTGGTGTTACTACTGTTACAGTAGGTGGTGTTACTGCTGTATTTGGTAGTGGTGTTACTACTGTTACAGTAGGTGGTGTTACTGCTGTAGTTGGTGGTGGTGTTAGTACTGTTACAGTAGGTGGTGTTACTGCTGTTGTTGGTGGTGGTGTTAGTACTGTTACAGTAGGTGGTGTTAATGCTGTAGTTGGTGGTGGTGTTAGTACTGTGACAGTAGGTGGTGTTACTGCTGTAGTTGGTGTTGGGGTTAGTACTGTTACAGTAGGTGGTGTTACTGCTGTAGTTGGTGGTGGTGTTAGTACTGTTACAGTAGGTGGTGTTACTGCTGTATTTGGTAGTGGTGTTGGTACTGTTACAGTAGGTGGTGTTACTGCTGTAGTTGGTGGTGGTCTTAGTACTGTTACAGTAGGTGGTGTTACTGCTGTAGTTGGTGGTGGTGTTAGTACTGTTAGAGTAGGTGGTGTTACTGCTGTAGTTGGTGGTGGAGTTAGTACCGTTACAGTAGGTGGTGTTACTGCTGTATTTGGTGGTGGTGTTAGTACTGTTACAGTAGGTGGTGTTACTGCTGTAGTTGGTGGTGGTGTTATACTGTTACAGTAGGTGGTGCTACTGCTGTTGTTGGTGGTGGTGTTATTTAGTTACAGTAGGTGGTGTTTCAGATGTAGTTAATAGTGGTGTTAGTACTGTTACAGTAGTTGGTGTTACTGCTGTAGTTTCTAGTGGTGTTAGTACTGTTACAGTAGTTGGTGTTACTGCTGTAGTTGGTGGTTGTGTTATTACTGTTACAGTAGGTGGTGTTACTGCTGTAGTTGGTGGTGGTGTTAGTACTGTTACAGTAGGTGGTGTTACTGCTGTAATTGGTGGTGGTGTTAGTACTGTTACAGTAGGTGGTGTTACTGCTGTAGTTGGTGGTGGTGTTATTACTGTTGCAGTAGGTGGTGTTACTGCTGTAGTTGGTGGTGGTGTTAGTACTGTTAGAGTAGGTGGTTTTACTGCTGTAGTTGGTGTTGGTGTTAGTACTGTTACCGTAGGTGGTGTTACTGCTGTAGTTGGTGGTGGTGTTAGTACTGTTACAGTAGGTGGTGTTAATGCTGTAGTTGGTGGTGGTGTTAGTACTGTTACAGTAGGTGGTGTTACTGCTGTAGTTGGTAGTGGTGTTACTACTGTTACAGTAGTTGGTGTTACTGCTGTAGTTGGTGGTGGTGTTAGTACTTTTAGAGTAGGTGGTGTTACTGCTGTAGTTGGTGGCAGTGTTAGTACTGTTACAGTAGGTGGTGTTACTGCTGTAGTTGGTGGTGGTGTTAGTACTGTTACAGTAGGTGGTGTTACTGCTGTAGTTGGTGGTGGTGTTAGTATTGTTACAGTAGGTGGTGTTACTGCTGGAGTTGGTAGTGGTGTTACTACTCTTACAGTAGGTGGTGTTACTGCTGTATTTGGTAGTGGTGTTACTACTGTTACAGTAGGTGGTGTTACTGCTCTAGTTGGTGGTGGTGTTAGTTAGTTACAGTAGGTGGTGTTACTGCTGTAGTTGGTGGTGGTGTTAGTACTGTTACAGTAGGTGGTGTTACTACTGTTGTTGGTGGTGGTGTTAGTACTGTTACAGTAGGTGGTGTTAATGCTGTAGTTGGTGGTGGTGTTAGTACTGTTACAGTAGGTGGTGTTACTGCTGTAGTTGGTGTTGGGGTTAGTACTGTTACAGTAGGTGCTGTTACTGCTGTAGTTGGTGGTGGTGTTAGTACTGTTACAGTAGGTGGTGTTACTGCTGTATTTGGTAGTGGTGTTGGTACTGTTACAGTAGGTGGTGTTACTGCTGTAGTTGGTGGTGGTGTTAGTACTGTTACAGTAGGTGGTGTTACTGCTGTAGTTGGTGGTGGTGTTAGTACTGTTAGAGTAGGTGGTGTTAGTACTGTTAGAGTAGGTGGTGTTACTGCTGTAGTTGGTGGTGGTGTTAGTACCGTTACAGTAGGTGGTGCTACTGCTGTTGTTGGTGGTGGTGTTGTTTAGTTACAGTAGGTGGTGTTTCAGATGTAGTTAATAGTGGTGTTAGTACTGTTACAGTAGTTGGTGTTACTGCTGTAGTTTCTAGTGGTGTTAGTACTGTTACAGTAGTTGGTGTTACTGCTGTAGTTGGTGGTTGTGTTATTACTGTTACAGTAGGTAGTGTTACTGCTGTAGTTGGTGTTGGTGTTTGTACTGTTACCGTAGGTGGTGTTACTGCTGTAGTTGGTGGTGGTGTTAGTACTGTTACAGTAGGTGGTGTTACTGCTGTAGTTGGTGGTGGTGTTAGTACTGTTACAGTAGGTGGTGTTACTGCTGTAGTTGGTAGTGGTGTTACTACTGTTACAGTTGGTGGTGTTACTGCTGTAGTTGGTGGTGGTGTTAGTACTGTTACAGTAGGTTGTGTTACTGCTGTAGTTGGTAGTGGTGTTACTACCGTTACAGTAGGTGGTTTAACTGCTGTAGTTGGTGGTGGTGTTAGTACTGTTACAGTAGGTGGTGTTACTGCTGTAGTTGGTGGTGGTGTTAGTACTGTTACAGTAGGTGGTGTTACTGCTGTAGTTGGTAGTGGTGTTACAACTGTTACAGTAGTTGGTGTTACTGCTATAGTTGGTGGTGGTGTTAGTACTGTTAGAGTAGGTGGTGTTACTGCTGTAGTTGGTGGCAGTGTTAGTACTGTTACAGTAGGTGGCGTTACTGCTGTAGTTGGTGGTGGTGTTAGTACTGTTACAGTAGGTGGTGTTACTGCTGTAGTTGGTGGTGGTGTTAGTATTGTTACAGTAGATGGTGTTACTGCTGGAGTTGGTAGTGGTGTTACTACTGTTACAGTTGGTGGTGTTACTACTGTTACAGTAGTTGGTGTTACTGCTATAGTTGGTGGTGGTGTTAGTACTGTTAGAGTAGGTGGTGTTACTGCTGTAGTTGGTGGCAGTGTTAGTACTGTTACAGTAGGTGGCGTTACTGCTGTAGTTGGTGGTGGTGTTAGTACTGTTAGAGTAGGTGGTGTTACTGCTGTAGTTGGTGGTGGTGTTAGTACTGTTACAGTAGGTGGTGTTACTGCTGTAGTTGGTGGTGGTGTTAGTACTGTTACAGTAGGTGGTGATACTGCTGTAGTTTGTAGTGGTGTTAGAACTGTTACAGTAGTTGGTGTTACTGCTGTAGTTGGTGGTGGTGTTATTACCGTTACAGTAGGTGGTGTTACTGCTGTAGTTGGTGGTGGTGTTATTTAGTTACAGTAGGTGGTGTTTCAGATGTAGTTAGTAGTGGTGTTAGTACTGTTACAGTAGTTGGTGTTACTGCTGTAGTTTCTAGTGGTCTTAGTACTGTTACAGTAGTAGGTGTTACTGCTGTAGTTGGTGGTTGTGTTATTACTGTTACAGTAGGTGGTGTTACTGCTGTAGTTGGTGGTGGTGTTAGTACTGTTACAGTAGGTGGTGTTACTGCTGTAATTGGTGGTGGTGTTAGTACTGTTACAGTAGGTGGTGTTACTGCTGTAGTTGGTGGTGGTGTTATTACTGTTGCAGTAGTTGGTGTTACTGCTGTAGTTGGTGGTGGTGTTAGTACTGTTACAGTAGGTGGTGTTACTGCTGTAGTTGGTGGTGGTGTTAGTACTGTTACAGTAGGTGGTGTTACTGCTCTAGTTGGTGGTGGTGTTAGTACTGTTACAGTAGGTGGTGTTACTGCTGTAGTTGGTAGTGGTGTTACTACTGTTACAGTAGGTGGTGTTACTGGGGTAGTTGGTAGTGGTGTTACTACTGTTACAGTAGGTGGTGTTACTGCTGTATTTTGTAGTGGTGTTACTACTGTTACAGTAGGTGGTGTTACTGCTCTAGTTGGTGGTGGTGTTAGTTAGTTACAGTAGGTGGTGTTACTGCTGTAGTTGGTGGTGGTGTTAGTACTGTTACAGTAGGTGGTGTTACTGCTGTTGTTGGTGGTGGTGTTAGTACTGTTACAGTAGGTGGTGTTAATGCTGTAGTTGGTGGTGGTGTTAGTACTGTTACAGTAGGTGGTGTTACTGCTGTAGTTGGTGTTGGGGTTAGTACTGTTACAGTAGGTGGTGTTACTGCTGTAGTTGGTGGTGGTGTTAGTACTGTTACAGTAGGTGGTGTTACTGCTGTATTTGGTAGTGGTGTTGGTACTGTTACAGTAGGTGGTGTTACTGCTGTAGTTGGTGGTGGTCTTAGTACTGTTACAGTAGGTGGTGTTACTGCTGTAGTTGGTGGTGGTGTTAGTACTGTTAGAGTAGGTGGTGTTACTGCTGTAGTTGGTGGTGGAGTTAGTACCGTTACAGTAGGTGGTGTTACTGCTGTATTAGGTGGTGGTGTTAGTACTGTTACAGTAGGTGGTGTTACTGCTGTAGTTGGTGGTGGTGTTATACTGTTACAGTAGGTGGTGCTACTGCTGTTGTTGGTGGTGGTGTTATTTAGTTACAGTAGGTGGTGTTTCAGATGTAGTTAATAGTGGTGTTAGTACTGTTACAGTAGTTGGTGTTACTGCTGTAGTTTCTAGTGGTGTTAGTACTGTTACAGTAGTTGGTGTTACTGCTGTAGTTGGTGGTTGTGTTATTACTGTTACAGTAGGTGGTGTTACTGCTGTAGTTGGTGGTGGTGTTAGTACTGTTACAGTAGCTGGTGATACTGCTGTAGTTGGTGGTGGTGTTAGTACTGTTACAGTAGGTGGTGTTACTGCTGTAATTGGTGGTGGTGTTAGTACTGTTACAGTAGGTGGTGTTACTGCTGTAGTTGGTGGTGGTGTTATTACTGTTGCAGTAGGTGGTGTTACTGCTGTAGTTGGTGGTGGTGTTAGTACTGTTAGAGTAGGTGGTGTTACTGCTGTAGTTGGTGTTGGTGTTAGTACTGTTACCGTAGGTGGTGTTACTGCTGTAGTTGGTGGTGGTGTTAGTACTGTTACAGTAGGTGGTGTTACCGCTGTAGTCGGTGGTCGTGTTAGTACTGTTACAGTAGTTGGTCTTACTGCTGTAGTTGGTGGTGGTGTTAGTACTGTTACAGTAGGTGGTGTTACTGCTGTAGTTGGTGGTGGTGTTAGTACTGTAACAGTAGGTGGTGTTACTGCTGTAGTTGGTGGTGGTGTTAGTACTGTTACAGTAGGTGGTGTTACTGCTGTAGTTGGTGGTGGTGTTAGTACTGTTACAGTAGGTGGTGTTACTGCTGTAGTTGGTGGTGGTGTTACTACTGTTACAGTAGGTGGTGTTACTGCTGTAGTTGGTGGTGGTGTTAGTACTGTTACAGTAGGTGGTCTTACTGCTGTAGTTGGTGGTGGTGTTAGTACTGTTACAGTAGGTGGTGTTACTGCTGTAGTTGGTGGTGGTGTTAGTACTGTTACAGTAGGTGGTGTTACTGCTGTAGTTGGTGGTGGTGTTAGTACTGTAACAGTAGGTGGTGTTACTGCTGTAGTTGGTGGTGGTGTTAGTACTGTTACAGTAGGTGGTGTTACTGCTGTAGTTGGTGGTGGTGTTAGTACTGTTACAGTAGGTGGTGTTACTGCTGTAGTTGGTGGTGGTGTTATACTGTTACAGTAGGTGGTGCTACTGCTGTTGTTGGTGGTGGTGTTATTTAGTTACAGTAGGTGGTGTTTCAGATGTAGTTAATAGTGGTGTTAGTACTGTTACAGTAGTTGGTGTTACTGCTGTAGTTTCTAGTGGTGTTAGTACTGTTACAGTAGTTGGTGTTACTGCTGTAGTTGGTGGTTGTGTTATTACTGTTACAGTAGGTGGTGTTACTGCTGTAGTTGGTGGTGGTGTTAGTACTGTTACAGTAGGTGGTGTTACTGCTGTAATTGGTGGTGGTGTTAGTACTGTTACAGTAGGTGGTGTTACTGCTGTAGTTGGTGGTGGTGTTATTACTGTTGCAGTAGGTGGTGTTACTGCTGTAGTTGGTGGTGGTGTTAGTACTGTTAGAGTAGGTGGTGTTACTGCTGTAGTTGGTGTTGGTGTTAGTACTGTTACCGTAGGTGGTGTTACTGCTGTAGTTGGTGGTGGTGTTAGTACTGTTACAGTAGGTGGTGTTACCGCTGTAGTCGGTGGTCGTGTTAGTACTGTTACAGTAGTTGGTCTTACTGCTGTAGTTGGTGGTGGTGTTAGTACTGTTACAGTAGGTGGTGTTACTGCTGTAGTTGGTGGTGGTGTTAGTACTGTTACAGTAGGTGGTGTTACTGCTGTAGTTGGTGGTGGTGTTAGTACTGTAACAGTAGGTGGTGTTACTGCTGTAGTTGGTGGTGGTGTTAGTACTGTTACAGTAGGTGGTGTTACTGCTGTAGTTGGTGGTGGTGTTAGTACTGTTACAGTAGGTGGTGTTACTGCTGTAGTTGGTGGTGGTGTTACTACTGTTACAGTAGGTGGTGTTACTGCTGTAGTTGGTGGTGGTGTTAGTACTGTTACAGTAGGTGGTCTTACTGCTGTAGTTGGTGGTGGTGTTAGTACTGTTACAGTAGGTGGTGTTACTGCTGTAGTTGGTGGCATTGTTAGTACTGTTACAGTAGGTGGTGTTACTGCTGTAGTTGGTGGTGGTGTTAGTACTGTTACAGTAGGTGGGGTTACTGCTGTAGTTGGTGGTGGTGTTAGTACTGTTACAGTAGGTGGTGTTACTGCTGGAGTTGGTAGTGGTGTTACTACTGTTACAGTTGGTGGTGTTACTGCTGTAGTTGGTGGTGGTGTTAGTACTGTTACAGTAGGTGGTGTTACTGCTGTAGTTGCAAGTGGTGTTACTGCTGTAGTAGGTGGTGTTACTGCTGTAGTTGGTGGTGGTGTTAGTACTGTTACAGTAGGTTGTGTTATTGCTGTAGTTGGTAGTGGTGTTACTACTGTTACAGTAGTGGGTGTTACTGCCGTAGATGGTGGTGGTGTTAGTACTGTTAGAGTAGGTGGTGTTACTGCTGTAGTTGGTGGTGGTGTTAGTACTGTTACAGTAGGTGGTGTTACTGCTGTAGTTGGTGGTGGTGTTAGTACTGTTACAGTAGGTGGTGATACTGCTGTAGTTTGTAGTGGTGTTAGTACTGTTACAGTAGTTGGTGTTACTGCTGTAGTTGGTGGTGGTGTTATTACCGTTACAGTAGGTGGTGTTACTGCTGTAGTTGGTGGTGGTGTTAGTACTGTTAGAGTAGGTGGTGTTACTGCTGTAGTTGGTGGTGGTGTTAGTACCGTTACAGTAGGTGGTGTTACTGCTGTATTTGGTGGTGGTGTTAGTACTGTTACAGTAGGTGGTGTTACTGCTGTAGTTGGTGGTGGTGTTATACTGTTACAGTAGGTGGTGCTACTGCTGTTGTTGGTGGTGGTGTTAGTTAGTTACAGTAGTTGGTGTTACTGCTGTAGTTGGTAGTGTTGTTAGTACTGTTACAGTAGGTGGTGTTACTGCTGTAGTTGGTAGTGGTGTTACTACTGTTACAGTAGTTGGTGTTACTGCTGTAGTTGGCGGTGGTGCTAGTACTGTTACAGTAGTTGGTGTTACTGCTGTAGTTTCTAGTGGTGTTAGTACTGTTACAGTAGTTGGTGTTACTGCTGTAGTTGGTGGTTGTTTTATTACTGTTACAGTAGGTGGTGTTACTGCTGTAGTTGGTGGTGGTGTTAGTACTGTTACAGTAGGTGGTGTTACTGCTGTAATTGGTGGTGGTGTTTGTACTCTTACAGTAGGTGGTATTACTGCTGTAGTTGGTGGTGGTGTTATTACTGTTGCAGTAGTTGGTGTTACTGCTGTAGTTGGTGGTGGTGTTAGTACTGTTACAGTAGGTGGTGTTACTGCTGTAGTTGGTGGTGGTGTTAGTACTGTTACAGTAGGTGGTGTTACTGCTGTAATTGGTGGTGGTGTTAGTACTGTTACAGTAGGTGGTGTTACTGCTGTAGTTGGTGGTGGTGTTATTACTGTTGCAGTAGGTGGTGTTACTGCTGTAGTTGGTGGTGGTGTTAGTACTGTTACAGTAGGTGGTGTTACTGCTGTAGTTGGTGGTGGTGTTAGTACTGTTACAGTAGGTGGTGTTACTGCTCTAGTTGGTGGTGGTGTTAGTACTGTTACAGTAGGTGGTGTTACTGCTGTAGTTGGTAGTGGTGTTACTACTGTTACAGTAGGTGGTGTTACTGCTGTATTTGGTAGTGGTGTTACTACTGTTACAGTAGGTGGTGTTACTGCTCTAGTTGGTGGTGGTGTTAGTTAGTTACAGTAGGTGGTGTTACTGCTGTAGTTGGTGGTGGTGTTAGTACTGTTACAGTAGGTGGTGTTACTGCTGTTGTTGGTGGTGGTGTTAGTACTGTTACAGTAGGTGGTGTTAATGCTGTAGTTGGTGGTGGTGTTAGTACTGTTACAGTAAGTGGTGTTACTGCTGTAGTTGGTGTTGGGGTTAGTACTGTTACAGTAGGTGGTGTTACTGCTGTAGTTGGTGGTGGTGTTAGTACTGTTACAGTAGGTGGTGTTACTGCTGTATTTGGTAGTGGTGTTGGAACTGTTACAGTAGGTGGTGTTACTGCTGTAGTTGGTGGTGGTGTTAGTACTGTTACAGTAGGTGGTGTTACTGCTGTAGTTGGTGGTGGTGTTAGTACTGTTAGAGTAGGTGGTGTTACTGCTGTAGTTGGTGGTGGTGTTAGTACCGTTACAGTAGGTGGTGTTACTGCTGTATTTGGTGGTGGTGTTAGTACTGTTACAGAAGTTGGTGTTACTGCTGTAGTTGGTGGTGGTGTTAGTACTGTTACAGTAGGTGTTGTTGCTGCTCTAGTTGGTGATGGTGTTAGTACTGTTACAGTAGGTGGTGTTACTGCTGTAGTTGGTAGTGGTGTTACTACTGTTACAGTAGGTGGTGTTCCTGCTGTAGTTGGTAGTGGTGTTAGTACTGTTACAGTAGGTGGTGTTACTGCTGTATTTGGTAGTGGTGTTACTACTGTTACAGTAGGTGGTGTTACTGCTCTAGTTGGTGGTGGTGTTAGTTAGTTACAGTAGGTGGTGTTACTGCTGTAGTTGGTGGTGTTGTTAGTACTGTTACAGTAGGTGGTGTTACTGCTGTTGTTGGTGGTGGTGTTAGTACTGTTACAGTAGGTGGTGTTACTGCTGTAGTTGGTGTTGGGGTTAGTACAGTTACAGTAGGTGGTGTTACTGCTGTAGTTGGTGGTGGTGTTAGTACTGTTACAGTAGGTGGTGTTACTGCTGTATTTGGTAGTGGTGTTGGTACTGTTACAGTAGGTGGTGTTACTGCTGTAGTTGGTGGTGGTGTTAGTACTGTTACAGTAGGTGGTGTTACTGCTGTAGTTGGTGGTGGTGTTAGTACTGTTACAGTAGGTGGTGTTACTGCTGTAGTTGGTGTTGGTGTTAGTACTGTTACCGTAGGTGGTGTTACTGCTGTAGTTGGTGTTGGTGTTAGTACTGGTACAGTAGGTGTTGTTACTGCTGTAGTTGGTGGTGGTGTTATTACTGTTGCAGTAGGTGGTGTTACTGCTGTAGTTGGTGGTGGTGTTAGTACTGTTACAGTAGGTGGTGTTACTGCTGTAGTTGGTGGTGGTGTTAGTACTGTTACAGTAGGTGGTGTTACTGCTCTAGTTGGTGGTGGTGTTAGTACTGTTACAGTAGGTGGTGTTACTGCTGTAGTTGGTAGTGGTGTTACTACTGTTACAGTAGGTCGTGTTACTGGGGTAGTTGGTAGTGGTGTTACTACAGTTACAGTAGGTGGTGTTAATGCTGTATTTGGTAGTGGTGTTACTACTGTTACAGTAGGTGGTGTTACTGCTCTAGTTGGTGGTGGTGCTAGTTAGTTACAGTAGGTGGTGTTACTGCTGTAGTTGGTGGTGGTGTTAGTACTGTTACAGTAGGTGGTGTTACTGCTGTTGTTGGTGGTGGTGTTAGTACTGTTACAGTAGGTGGTGTTAATGATGTTGTTGGTGGTGGTGTTAGTACTGTTACAGTAAGTGGTGTTACTGCTGTAGTTGGTGTTGGGGTTAGTACTGTTACAGTAGGTGGTGTTACTGCTGTAGTTGGTGGTGGTGTTAGTACTGTTACAGTAGGTGGTGTTACTGCTGTATTTGGTAGTGGTGTTGGTACTGTTACAGTAGGTGGTGTTACTGCTGTAGTTGGTGGTGGTGTTAGTACTGTTACAGTAGGTGGTGTTACTGCTGTAGTTGGTGGTGGTGTTAGTACTGTTAGAGTAGGTGGTGTTACTGCTGTAGTTGGTGGTGGTGTTAGTACCGTTACAGTAGGTGGTGTTACTGCTGTATTTGCTGGTGGTGTTAGTACTGTTACAGTAGTTGGTGTTACTGCTGTAGTTGGTGGTGGTGTTATACTGTTACAGTAGGTGGTGCTACTGCTGTTGTTGGTGGTGGTGTTATTTAGTTACAGTAGGTGGTGTTTCAGATGTACTTAATAGTCGTGTTAGTACTGTTACAGTAGTTGGTGTTACTGCTGTAGTTTCTAGTGGTGTTAGTACTGTTACAGTAGGTGGTGTTACTGCTGTTGTTGGTGGTGGTGTTATTTAGTTACAGTAGGTGGTGTTACAGCTGTAGTTATTAGTGGTGTTAGTACTGTGACAGTAGTTGGTGTTACTGCTGTAGTTTGTAGTGGTGTTAGTACTGTTACAGTAGGTGGTGTTACTGCTGTAGTTGGTGGTGGTGTTAGTACTGTTACAGTAGGTGGTGTTACTGCCATAGTTGGTGGTGGTGTTAGTACTGTTACAGTAGGTGGTGTTACTGCTGTAGTTGGTAGTGGTGTTACTACTATTACAGTAGGTGGTGTTACTGCTGTAGTTGGTAGTGGTGTTACTACTGTTACAGTAGGTTGTGTTACTGCTGTAGTTGGTGGTGGGGTTAGTACTGTTACAGTAGGTGGTGTAACTGCTGTAGTTGGTGGTGGTGTTAGTTAGTTACAGTAGGTGGTGTTACTGCTGTAGTTGGTAGTGGTGTTAGTTAGTTACACTAGTTGGTGTTACTGCTGTAGTTGGTAGTGTTGTTAGTACTGTTACAGTAGTTGGTGTTACTGCTGTAGTTTCTAGTGGTGTTAGTACTGTTACAGTAGTTGGTGTTACTGCTGTAGTTGGTGGTTGTGTTATTACTGTTACAGTAGGTGGTGTTACTGCTGTAGTTGGTGGTGGTGTTAGTACTGTTACAGTAGGTGGTGTTACTGCTGTAATTGGTGGTGGTGTTAGTACTGTTACAGTAGGTGGTGTTACTGCCGTAGTTGGTGGTGGTGTTAGTACTGTTACAGTAGGTGGTGTTACTGCTGTAGTTGGTGGTGGTGTTAGTACTGTTACAGTAGGTGGTGTTACTGCTGGAGTTGGTGGAGGTGTTAGTACTGTTACAGTAGGTGGTGTTACTGCCGTAGTTGGTGGTGGTGTTAGTACTGTTACAGTGGGTGGTGTTACTGCTGTAGTTGGTGGTGGTGTTAGTACTGTTACAGTAGGTGTTGTTGCTGCTCTAGTTGGTGATGGTGTTAGTACTGTTACAGTAGGTGGTGTTACTGCTGTAGTTGGTAGTGGTGTTACTACTGTTACAGTAGGTGGTGTTCCTGCTGTAGTTGGTAGTGGTGTTAGTACTGTTACAGTAGGTGGTGTTACTGCTGTATTTGGTAGTGGTGTTACTACTGTTACAGTAGGTGGTGTTACTGCTCTAGTTGGTGGTGGTGTTAGTTAGTTACAGTAGGTGGTGTTACTGCTGTAGTTGGTGGTGGTGTTAGTACTGTTACAGTAGGTGGTGTTACTGCTGTTGTTGGTGGTGGTGTTAGTACTGTTACAGTAGGTGGTGTTACTGCTGTAGTTGGTGTTGGGGTTAGTACTGTTACAGTAGGTGGTGTTACTGCTGTAGTTGGTGGTGGTGTTAGTACTGTTACAGTAGGTGGTGTTACTGCTGTATTTGGTAGTGGTGTTGGTACTGTTACAGTAGGTGGTGTTACTGCTGTAGTTGGTGGTGGTGTTAGTACTGTTACAGTAGGTGGTGTTACTGCTGTAGTTGGTGGTGGTGTTAGTACTGTTACAGTAGGTGGTGTTACTGCTGTAGTTGGTGTTGGTGTTAGTACTGTTACCGTAGGTGGTGTTACTGCTGTAGTTGGTGTTGGTGTTAGTACTGGTACAGTAGGTGGTGTTACTGCTCTAGTTGGTGGTGGTGTTAGTACTGTTACAGTAGGTGGTCTTACTGCTGTAGTTGGTGGTGGTGTTAGTACTGTTACAGTAGGTGGTGTTACTGCTCTAGTTGGTGGTGGTGTTAGTACTGTTACAGTAGGTGGTGTTACTGCTGTAGTTGGTGGTGGTGTTAGTACTGTTACAGTAGGTGGTGTTACTGCTGTAGTTGGTATTGGTGTTAGTACTGTTACAGTAGGTGGTGTTACTGCTGTAGTTGGTAGTGTTGTTAGTACTGTTACAGTAGGTGGTGTTACTGCTGTAGTTGGTGGTGGTGTTAGTACTGTTACAGTAGGTGGTCTTACTGCTGTAGTTGGTGGTGGTGTTAGTACTGTTACAGTAGGTGGTGTTATTGTTGTAGTTGGTGGTGGTGTTAGTACTGTTACAGTAGTTGGTGTTACTGCTGTAATTCGTGGTGGTGTTAGTACTGTTACAGTAGGTGATGTTACTGCTGTAGTTGGTGGTGGTGTTAGTACTGTTACAGTAGGTGGTGTTACTGCTGTAGTTGGTGGTGGTGTTAGTACTGTTACCGTAGGTGGTGTTACTGCTGTAGTTGGTGGTGGTGTTAGTACTGTTACAGTAGGTGGTGTTACTGCTCTAGTTGGTGGTGGTGTTAGTACTGTTACAGTAGGTGGTGTTACTGCTGTAGTTGGTGGTGGTGTTAGTACTGTTACAGTAGGTGGTGTTACTGCTGTAGTTGTTAGTGGTGTTAATACTGTTACAGTAGGTGGTGTTACTGCTGTAGTTGGTGGTGGTGTTACTACTGTTACAGTAGGTGGTGTTACTGCTGTAGTTGGTGGTGGTGTTAGTACTGTTACAGTAGGTGGTGTTACTGCTGTAGTTGGTAGTGGTGGTAGTTAGTTACAGTAGGTGGTGTTACTGCTGTAGTTGGTGGTGGTGTTAGTCCTGTTACAGCTGGTGGTGTTACTGCTGTAGTTGGTAGTGGTGTTAGTACTGTTACACTAGTTGGTGTTACTGCTGTAGTTGGTGGTGGTGCTAGTACTGTTACAGTAGTTGGTGCTACTGCTGTAGTTGGTGGTGGTGTTAGTACTGTTAGAGTAGGTGATGTTACTGCTGTAGTTAGTGGCAGTGTTAGTACTGTTACAGTAGGTGGTGTTACTGCTGTAGTTGGTAGTGGTGGTAGTTAGTTACAGTAGGTGGTGTTACTGCTGTAGTTGGTAGTGGTGTTAGTACTGTTACACTAGTTGGTGTTACTGCTGTAGTTGGTGGTGGTGCTAGTACTGTTACAGTAGTTGGTGCTACTGCTGTAGTTGGTGGTGGTGTTAGTACTGTTAGAGTAGGTGATGTTACTGCTGTAGTTGGTGGTGGTGTTAGTACTGTTACAGTAGTTGGTGCTACTGCTGTAGTTGGTGGTGGTGTTAGTACTGTTAGAGTAGGTGATGTTACTGCTGTAGTTGGTGGTGGTGTTAGTACTGTTACAGTAATTGGTGCTACTGCTGTAGTTGGTGGTGGTGTTAGTACTGTTAGAGTAGGTGATGTTACTGCTGTATTTGGTGGTGGTGTTAGTACTGTTACAGTAGTTGGTTTTACTGCTGTAGTTGGTGGTGGTGTTAGTACTGTTACAGTAGGTGGTGTTACTGCTGTAGTTAGTGGCAGTGTTAGTACTGTTACAGTAGGTGGTGTTACTGCTGTAGTTGGTGGTGGTGTTAGTACTGTTACAGTAGGTGGTGGTACTGCTGTAGTTGGTGGTGGTGTTAGTACTGTAACAGTAGGTGGTGTTACTGCTGTAGTTGGTGGTGGTGTTAGTACTGTTACAGTAGGTGGTGTTACTGCTGTAGTTGGTAGTGGTGTTAGTACTGTTACAGTAGGTGGTGTTACTGCTGTAGTTTGTGGTGGTGTTAGTAATGTTACAGTAGGTGGTGTTACTGCTGTATTTGGTGGTGGTGTTAGTACTGTTACAGTAGGTGGTGTTACTGCTCTAGTTGGTGGTGGTGTTAATACTGTTACAGTAGGTGGTGTTACTGCTGTATTTGGTGGTGGTGTTAGTACTGTTACAGTAGGTGGTGTTACTGCTGTTGTTGGTGGTGGTGTTATTTAGTTACAGTAGGTGGTGTTACAGCTGTAGTTATTACTGGTGTTAGTACTGTTACAGTAGTTGGTGTTACTGCTGTAGTTTGTAGTGGTGTTAGTACTGTTACAGTAGGTGGTGTCACTGCTGTAGTTGGTGGTGGTGTTAGTACTGTTACAGTAGGTGGTGTTACTGCCGTAGTTGGTGGTGGTGTTAGTACTGCTACAGTAGGTGGTGTTACTGCTGTAGTTGGTAGTGGTGTTGCTACTGTTACAGTAGGTGGTGTTACTGCTGTAGTTGGTGGTGGTGTTAGTACTGTAACAGTAGGTGGTGTTACTGCTGTAGTTGGTGGTGGTGTTAGTACTGTTACAGTAGGTGGTGTTACTGCTGTAGTTGGTAGTGGTGTTAGTACTGTTACAGTAGGTGGTGTTACTGCTGTAGTTTGTGGTGGTGTTAGTAATGTTACAGTAGGTGGTGTTACTGCTGTATTTGGTGGTGGTGTTAGTACTGTTACAGTAGGTGGTGTTACTGCTGTAGTTGGTGGTGGTGTTAGTACTGTTACAGTAGCTGGTCTTACTGCTGTAGTTGGTAGTGGTTTTACTACTGTTACAGTAGGTTGTGTTACTGCTGTAGTTGGTGGTGGCGTTAGTACTGTTACAGTAGGTGGTGTAACTGCTGTAGTTGGTGGTGGTGTTAGTTAGTTACAGTAAGTGGTGTTACTGCTGTAGTTGGTGGTGGTGTTAGTACTGTTACAGTAGGTGGTGTTACTGCTGTAGTTGGTGATGGTGTTAGTACTGTTACAGTAGGTGGTGTTACTGCTCTAGTTGGTGGTGGTGTTAGTACTGTTACAGTAGGTGGTGTTACTGCTGTAGTTGGTGTTGGTGTTAGTACTGTTACAGTAGGTGGTGTTACTGCTGTAGTTGGTAGTGGTGTTACTACCGTTACAGTAGGTGGTGTTACTGCTCTAGTTTGTGGTGGTGTTAGTACTGTTACAGTAGGTGGTGTTACTACTGTAGTTGGTGGTGGTGTTAGTACTGTTACAGTAGGTGGTGTTACTGCTCTAGTTGGTGGTGGTGTTAGTACTGTTACAGTAGGTGGTCTTACTGCTGTAGATGGTGGTGGTGTTAGTACTGTTACCGTAGGTGGTGTTACTGCTGTAGTTGGTGGTGGTGTTAGTACTGTTACAGTAGATGGTGTTACTGCTGTAGTTGCTGGTGGTGTTAGTACTGTTACAGTAGGTGGTGTTACTGCTGGAGTTGGTAGTGGTGTTAATACTGTTACAGTAGGTGGTGTTACTGCTGTAGTTGGTAGTGGTGTTACTGCTGGAGTTGGTAGTGGTGTTAGTACTGTTACAGTAGGTGGTGTTACTGCCGTAGTTGGTGGTGGTGTTAGTACTGTTACAGTAGGTGGTGTTACTGCTGTAGTTGGTGGTGGTGTTAGTACTGTTACAGTAGGTGGTGTTACTGCTGTAGTTGGTAGTGGTGTTAGTACTGTTACAGTAGGTGGTGTTACTGCTGTAGTTGGTAGTGGTGTTAGTACTGTTACAGTAGTTGGTGTTACTGCTGTAGTTGGTGGTGGTGTTAGTACTGTGACAGTAGGTGGTGTTACTGCTGTAGTTGGTGGTGGTGTTAGTACTGTTACAGTAGGTGGTGTTACTGCTGTAGTTGGTAGTGGTGTTAGTACTGTTACAGTAGGTGGTGTTACTGCTGTAGTTGGTGTTAGTACTGTTACAGTAGGTGGTGTTACGGCTGTAGTTGGTGGTGGTGTTAGTCCTGTTATAGTAGGTGGTGTTACTGCTGTAGTTGGTAGTGGTGTTAGTACTGTTACAGTAGGTGGTGTTACTGCTGTAGTTGGTGGTGGTGTTAGTACTGTTACAGTAGGTGGTGTTACTGCTGTAGTTGGTGGTGGTTTTAGTACTGTTACAGTAGGTGGTGTTACGGCTGTAGTTGGTGGAGGTGTTAGTACTGTTACAGTAGGTGGTGTTACTGCTGTAGTTGGTGGAGGTGTTAGTACTGTTACAGTAGGTGGTGTTACTGTTGTATTGGTGGTGGTGTTAGTACTGTTGCAGTAGGTGGTGTTACTGCTCTAGTTGGTGGTGGTGTTACTAATGTTACAGTAGGTGGTGTTACTGCTGTAGTTGGGGGTGGTGTTAGTACTGTTACAGTAGGGTGTGTTACTGCTGTAGTTGGTGGAGGTGTTAGTACTGTTACAGTAGGTGGTGTTACTGCTGTAGTTGGTGGTGGTGTTAGTACTGTTACAGTAGGTGGTGTTACTGCTGTAGTTCGTGGTGGTGTTAGTACTGTTACAGTAGGTGGTGTTACTGCTGTAGTTGGTGGAGGTGTTAGTACTGTTACAGTAGGTGGTGTTACTTCTGTAGTTGGTGGTGGTGTGAGTACTGTTATAGTAGGTGGTGTTACTGCTGTGGTTGGTGGTGGTGTTAGTACTGTTACAGTAGGTGGTGTTACTGCTGTAGTTGGTGGTGGTGTTAGTACTGTTACAGTAGTTGGTGTTACTGCTGTAGTTGGTGGAGGTGTTAGTACTGTTACAGTAGGTGGTGTTACTGCTGTAGTTGGTGGTGATTTTAGTACTGTTACAGTAGGTGGTGTTACTGCTGTAGTTGGTGGTGGTGTTAGTACTGTTACAGTAGTTGGTGTTACTGCTGTAGTTGGTGGTTGTGTTAGTACTGTGACAGAAGGTGGTGTTACTGCTGTAGTTGGTGGTGGTGTTTCTACTGTTATAGTAGGTGGTGTTACTGCTGTAGTTGGTGGTGGTGTTAGTACTGTTACAGTAGTTGGTGTTACTGCTGTAGTTGGTGGTGGTTTTCCTACTGTTACAGTAGGTGGTGTTACTGCTGTAGTTGGTGGTGGTGTTAGTACTGTTACAGTAGGTGGTGTTACTGCTGTAGTTGCTGGTGGTGTTAGTACTGTTACAGTAGGTGGTGTTACTGCTGGAGTTGGTAGTGGTGTTAATACTGTTACAGTAGGTGGTGTTACTGCTGTAGTTGGTGCTGGTGTTAGTACTGTTACAGTAGTTGGTGTTACTGCTGTAGTTGGTGATGGTGTTAGTACTGTGACAGTAGGTGGTGTTACTGCTGTAGTTGGTGGTGGTGTTAGTACTGTTACAGTAGGTGGTGTTACTGCTGTAGTTGGTGGTGGTGTTAGTACTGTTACAGTAGGTGGTGTTACGGCTGTAGTTGGTGGAGGTGTTAGTACTGTTACAGTAGGTAGTGTTACTGCTGTAGTTGGTGGTGGTGTTAATACTGTTACAGTAGGTGGTGTTACTGCTGTAGTTGGGGGGTGGTGTTAGTACTGTTACAGTAGGTGGTGTTACTGCTGTAGTTGGTGGTGATTTTAGTACTGTTACAGTAGGTGGTGTTACTGCTGTAGTTGGTGGTGGTGATAGTACTGTTACAGTAGTTGGTGTTACTGCTGTAGTTGGTGGTTGTGTTAGTACTGTGACAGTAGGTGGTGTTACTGCTGTAGTTGGTGGTGGTGTTACTACTGTTACAGTAGGTGGTGTTACTGCTGTAGTTGGTGGTGGTGTTAGTACTGTTACAGTAGTTGGTGTTAGTGCTGTAGTTGGTGGTGGTTTTCCTACTGTTGCAGTAGGTGGTGTTACTGCTCTAGTTGGTGGTGGTGTTAGTAGTGTTACAGTAGGTAGTGTTACAGCTGTAGTTGGTGGTGGTGTTAGTACTGTTACAGTAGGTGGTGTTACTGCTGTAGTTGCTGGTGGTGTTAGTACTGTTACAGTAGGTGGTGTTAGTGCTGGAGTTGGTAGTGGTGTTAATACTGTTACAGTAGGTGGTGTTACTGCTGTAGTTGGTGCTGGTGTTAGTACTGTTACAGTAGTTGGTGTTACTGCTGTAGTTGGTGATGGTGTTAGTACTGTGACAGCAGGTGGTGTTACTGCTGTAGTTGGTGGTGGTGTTAGTACTGTTACAGTAGGTGGTGTTACTGCTGAAGTTGGTAGTGGTGTTAGTACTGTTACAGTAGTTGGTGTTACTGCTGTAGTTGGTGGTGGTGTTAGTACTGTTACAGTAGTTGGTGTTACTGCTGTAGTTGGTGGTGGTGTTAGTACTGTTACAGTAGGTGGTGTTACTGCTGTAGTTGGTAGTGGTGTTAGTACTGTTACAGTAGGTTGTGTTACTGCTGGAGTTGGTAGTGGTGTTAGTACTGTTACAGTAGGTGGTGTTACTGCTGTAGTTGGTAGTGGTGTTAGTACTGTTACAGTAGTTGGTGTTACTGCTGTAGTTGGTGGTGGTGTTAGTACTGTTACAGTAGGTGGTGTTACTGCTGTAGTTGGTAGTGCTGTTAGTACTGTTACAGTAGTTGGTGTTACTGCTGTAGTTGGTGGTGGTGTTAGTACTGTTACAGTAGGTGGTGTTACTGCTGTAGTTGGTAGTGGTGTTAGTACTGTTACAGTAGGTGGTGTTACTGCCGTAGTTGGTGGTGGTGTTAGTACTGTTACAGAAGGTGGTGTTACTGCTGTAGTTGGTCGTGGTGTTAGTACTGTTACAGTAGGTGGTCTTACTGCTGTAGTTGGTGGTGGTGTTAGTAGTGTTACAGTAGGTGGTGTTACTGCTTTAGTTGGTAGTGGTGTTAGTACTGTTACAGTAGGTGGTGTTACTGCTGTAGTTGGTGGTGGTGTTATTACTGTTACAGTAGTTGGTGTTACTGCTGTAGTTGGTGGTGGTGTTAGTACTGTGACAGTATGTGGTGTTACTGCTGTAGTTGGTGGTGGTGTTAGTACTGTTACAGTAGGTGGTGTTACTGCTGTAGTTGGTAGTGGTGTTAGTACTGTTACAGTAGGTGGTGTTACTGCTGTAGTTGGTAGTGGTGTTAGTACTGTTACAGTAGGTTGTGTTACTGCTGGAGTTGGTAGTGGTGTTAGTACTGTTACAGTAGGTGGTGTTACTGCCGTAGTTGGTGGTTGTGTTAGTACTGTTACAGTAGGTGGTGTTACTGCTGTAGTTGGTAGAGGTGTTAGTACTGTTACAGTAGGTTGTGTTACTGCTGTAGTTGGTAGTGGTGTTAGTACTGTTACAGTAGTTGGTGTTACTGCTGTAGTTGGTGGTGGTGTTAGTACTGTGACAGTAGGTGGTGTTACTGCTGTAGTTGGTGGTGGTGTTAGTACTGTTACAGTAGGTGGTGTTACTGCTGGAGTTGATAGTGGTGTTAGCACTGTTACAGTAGGTGGTGTTACTGCTGTAGTTGGTGGTGGTGTTGGTACTGTTACAGTAGGTAGTGTTACTGCTGTAGTTGGTGGTGGTGTTAGTACTGTTACAGTAGGTGGTGTTAATGCCGTAGTTGGTGGTGGTGTTAGTACTGTTACAGTAGGTGGTGTTACTGCTGTAGTTGGTGGTGGTGTTAGTACTGTTACAGTAGGTGGTGTTACTGCTGTAGTTGGTGGAGGTGTTAGTACTGTTACAGTAGGGGGTGTTACTGCTGTAGTTGGTGGTCGTGTTAGTACTGTTACACTAAGTGGTGTTACTGCCGTAGTTGGTGGAGGTGTTAGTACTGTTACAGTAGGTGGTGTTACTGCTGTAGTTGGTGGTGGTGTTAGTACTGTTACAGTAGGTGGTGTTACTGCTGTAGTTGGTGGTGGTGTTAGTACTGTTACAGTAGGTGGTGTTACTGCTATAGTTGTTGGAGGTGTTAGTACTGTTACAGTAGGTGGTGTTACTGCTGTAGTTGGTGGTGGTTTTAGTACTGTTACAGTAGGTGGTGTTACTGCTGTAGTCGGTGGTGGTGTTAGTACTGTTACAGTAGGTGGTGTTACTGCTGTAGTTGGTGGAGGTGTTAGTACTGTTACAGTAGGTGGTGTTACTGTTGTATTGGTGGTGGTGTTAGTACTGTTGCAGTAGGTGGTGTTACTGCTCTAGTTGGTGGTGGTGTTACTAATGTTACAGTAGGTGGTGTTACTGCTGTAGTTGGGGGTGGTGTTAGTACTGTTACAGTAGGGTGTGTTACTGCTGTAGTTGGTGGAGGTGTTAGTACTGTTACAGTAGGTGGTGTTACTGCTGTAGTTGGTGGTGGTGTTAGTACTGTTACAGTAGGTGGTGTTACTGCTGTAGTTCGTGGTGGTGTTAGTACTGTTACAGTAGGTGGTGTTACTGCTGTAGTTGGTGGAGGTGTTAGTACTGTTACAGTAGGTGGTGTTACTTCTGTAGTTGGTGGTGGTGTGAGTACTGTTATAGTAGGTGGTGTTACTGCTGTGGTTGGTGGTGGTGTTAGTACTGTTACAGTAGGTGGTGTTACTGCTGTAGTTGGTGGTGGTGTTAGTACTGTTACAGTAGTTGGTGTTACTGCTGTAGTTGGTGGAGGTGTTAGTACTGTTACAGTAGGTGGTGTTACTGCTGTAGTTGGTGGTGATTTTAGTACTGTTACAGTAGGTGGTGTTACTGCTGTAGTTGGTGGTGGTGTTAGTACTGTTACAGTAGTTGGTGTTACTGCTGTAGTTGGTGGTTGTGTTAGTACTGTGACAGAAGGTGGTGTTACTGCTGTAGTTGGTGGTGGTGTTTCTACTGTTATAGTAGGTGGTGTTACTGCTGTAGTTGGTGGTGGTGTTAGTACTGTTACAGTAGTTGGTGTTACTGCTGTAGTTGGTGGTGGTTTTCCTACTGTTACAGTAGGTGGTGTTACTGCTGTAGTTGGTGGTGGTGTTAGTACTGTTACAGTAGGTGGTGTTACTGCTGTAGTTGCTGGTGGTGTTAGTACTGTTACAGTAGGTGGTGTTACTGCTGGAGTTGGTAGTGGTGTTAATACTGTTACAGTAGGTGGTGTTACTGCTGTAGTTGGTGCTGGTGTTAGTACTGTTACAGTAGTTGGTGTTACTGCTGTAGTTGGTGATGGTGTTAGTACTGTGACAGTAGGTGGTGTTACTGCTGTAGTTGGTGGTGGTGTTAGTACTGTTACAGTAGGTGGTGTTACTGCTGTAGTTGGTGGTGGTGTTAGTACTGTTACAGTAGGTGGTGTTACGGCTGTAGTTGGTGGAGGTGTTAGTACTGTTACAGTAGGTAGTGTTACTGCTGTAGTTGGTGGTGGTGTTAATACTGTTACAGTAGGTGGTGTTACTGCTGTAGTTGGGGGGTGGTGTTAGTACTGTTACAGTAGGTGGTGTTACTGCTGTAGTTGGTGGTGATTTTAGTACTGTTACAGTAGGTGGTGTTACTGCTGTAGTTGGTGGTGGTGATAGTACTGTTACAGTAGTTGGTGTTACTGCTGTAGTTGGTGGTTGTGTTAGTACTGTGACAGTAGGTGGTGTTACTGCTGTAGTTGGTGGTGGTGTTACTACTGTTACAGTAGGTGGTGTTACTGCTGTAGTTGGTGGTGGTGTTAGTACTGTTACAGTAGTTGGTGTTAGTGCTGTAGTTGGTGGTGGTTTTCCTACTGTTGCAGTAGGTGGTGTTACTGCTCTAGTTGGTGGTGGTGTTAGTAGTGTTACAGTAGGTAGTGTTACAGCTGTAGTTGGTGGTGGTGTTAGTACTGTTACAGTAGGTGGTGTTACTGCTGTAGTTGCTGGTGGTGTTAGTACTGTTACAGTAGGTGGTGTTAGTGCTGGAGTTGGTAGTGGTGTTAATACTGTTACAGTAGGTGGTGTTACTGCTGTAGTTGGTGCTGGTGTTAGTACTGTTACAGTAGTTGGTGTTACTGCTGTAGTTGGTGATGGTGTTAGTACTGTGACAGCAGGTGGTGTTACTGCTGTAGTTGGTGGTGGTGTTAGTACTGTTACAGTAGGTGGTGTTACTGCTGAAGTTGGTAGTGGTGTTAGTACTGTTACAGTAGTTGGTGTTACTGCTGTAGTTGGTGGTGGTGTTAGTACTGTTACAGTAGTTGGTGTTACTGCTGTAGTTGGTGGTGGTGTTAGTACTGTTACAGTAGGTGGTGTTACTGCTGTAGTTGGTAGTGGTGTTAGTACTGTTACAGTAGGTTGTGTTACTGCTGGAGTTGGTAGTGGTGTTAGTACTGTTACAGTAGGTGGTGTTACTGCTGTAGTTGGTAGTGGTGTTAGTACTGTTACAGTAGTTGGTGTTACTGCTGTAGTTGGTGGTGGTGTTAGTACTGTTACAGTAGGTGGTGTTACTGCTGTAGTTGGTAGTGCTGTTAGTACTGTTACAGTAGTTGGTGTTACTGCTGTAGTTGGTGGTGGTGTTAGTACTGTTACAGTAGGTGGTGTTACTGCTGTAGTTGGTAGTGGTGTTAGTACTGTTACAGTAGGTGGTGTTACTGCCGTAGTTGGTGGTGGTGTTAGTACTGTTACAGAAGGTGGTGTTACTGCTGTAGTTGGTCGTGGTGTTAGTACTGTTACAGTAGGTGGTCTTACTGCTGTAGTTGGTGGTGGTGTTAGTAGTGTTACAGTAGGTGGTGTTACTGCTTTAGTTGGTAGTGGTGTTAGTACTGTTACAGTAGGTGGTGTTACTGCTGTAGTTGGTGGTGGTGTTATTACTGTTACAGTAGTTGGTGTTACTGCTGTAGTTGGTGGTGGTGTTAGTACTGTGACAGTATGTGGTGTTACTGCTGTAGTTGGTGGTGGTGTTAGTACTGTTACAGTAGGTGGTGTTACTGCTGTAGTTGGTAGTGGTGTTAGTACTGTTACAGTAGGTGGTGTTACTGCTGTAGTTGGTAGTGGTGTTAGTACTGTTACAGTAGGTTGTGTTACTGCTGGAGTTGGTAGTGGTGTTAGTACTGTTACAGTAGGTGGTGTTACTGCCGTAGTTGGTGGTTGTGTTAGTACTGTTACAGTAGGTGGTGTTACTGCTGTAGTTGGTAGAGGTGTTAGTACTGTTACAGTAGGTTGTGTTACTGCTGTAGTTGGTAGTGGTGTTAGTACTGTTACAGTAGTTGGTGTTACTGCTGTAGTTGGTGGTGGTGTTAGTACTGTGACAGTAGGTGGTGTTACTGCTGTAGTTGGTGGTGGTGTTAGTACTGTTACAGTAGGTGGTGTTACTGCTGGAGTTGATAGTGGTGTTAGCACTGTTACAGTAGGTGGTGTTACTGCTGTAGTTGGTGGTGGTGTTGGTACTGTTACAGTAGGTAGTGTTACTGCTGTAGTTGGTGGTGGTGTTAGTACTGTTACAGTAGGTGGTGTTAATGCCGTAGTTGGTGGTGGTGTTAGTACTGTTACAGTAGGTGGTGTTACTGCTGTAGTTGGTGGTGGTGTTAGTACTGTTACAGTAGGTGGTGTTACTGCTGTAGTTGGTGGAGGTGTTAGTACTGTTACAGTAGGGGGTGTTACTGCTGTAGTTGGTGGTCGTGTTAGTACTGTTACACTAAGTGGTGTTACTGCCGTAGTTGGTGGAGGTGTTAGTACTGTTACAGTAGGTGGTGTTACTGCTGTAGTTGGTGGTGGTGTTAGTACTGTTACAGTAGGTGGTGTTACTGCTGTAGTTGGTGGTGGTGTTAGTACTGTTACAGTAGGTGGTGTTACTGCTATAGTTGTTGGAGGTGTTAGTACTGTTACAGTAGGTGGTGTTACTGCTGTAGTTGGTGGTGGTTTTAGTACTGTTACAGTAGGTGGTGTTACTGCTGTAGTCGGTGGTGGTGTTAGTACTGTTACAGTAGGTGGTGTTACTGCTGTAGTTGGTGGAGGTGTTAGTACTGTTACAATAGGTGGTGTTACTGTTGTAGTTGGTGGTGGTGTTAGTACTGTTACAGTAGGTGGTGTTACTGCTGTAGTTGGTGGTGTTGTTAGTACTGTTACAGTAGGTGGTGTTACTGCTGTAGTTGGTGGTGGTGTTAGTACTGTTACAGTATTTGGTGTTACTGCTGTAGTTGTTGGAGGTTTTAGTACTGTTAGAGTAGGTGGTGTTACTGCTGTAGTTGGTGGTGGTGTTAGTACTTTTACAGTAGCTGGTGATACTGCTGTAGTTGGTGGAGGTGTTAGTACTGTTACAGTAGGTGGTGTTACTGCTGTAGTTGGTGGTGGTGTTAGTACTGTTACAGAGTTGGTGTTACTGTTGTAGTTGGTGGTGGTGTTAGTACTGCTACAGTAGGTGGTGTTACTGCTGGAGTTGGTAGTGGTGTTAGTACTGTTATAGTAGGTGGTGTTACTGCTGTAGTTGGTGGTGGTGTTAGTACTGTTACAGTAGTTGGTGTTACTGCTGTAGTTGGTGGTGGTGTTAGTACTGTGACAGCAGGTGGTGTTACTGCTGTAGTTGGTGGTGGTGTTAGTACTGTTACAGTAGGCGGTGTTACTGCTGTAGTTGGTGGTGGTGTTAGCACTGTTACAGTAGTTGGTGTTACTGCTGTAGTTGGTGGTGGTGTTACTACTGTTACAGTAGTTGGTGTTACTGCTGTAGTTGGTGGTGGTGTTAGTACTGTTACAGTAGTTGGTGTTACTGCTGTAGTTGGTGGTGGTTTTCCTACTGTTACAGTAGGTGATGTTACTGCTGTAGTTGGTGGTGGTGTTAGTACTGTTACAGTAGGTGGTGTTACTGCTGTAGTTGCTGGTGGTGTTAGTACTGATACAGTAGGTGGTGTTACTCCTGGAGTTGGTAGTGGTGTTAATACTGTTACAGTAGGTGGTGTTACTGCTGTAGTTGGTGCTGGTGTTAGTACTGTGACAGTAGGTGGTGTTACTGCTGTAGTTGGTGGTGGTGTTAGTACTGTTACATTAGGTGGTGTTACTGCTGGAGTTGGTAGTGGTGTTGGTACTGTTACAGTAGTTGGTGTTACTGCTGTAGTTGGTGGTGGTGTTAGTACTGTTACAGTAGTTGGTGTTACTGCTGTAGTTGGTGGTGGTGTTAGTACTGTTACAGTAGGTGGTGTTACTGCTGTAGTTGGTAGTGGTGTTAGTACTGTTACAGTAGTTGGTGTTACTGCTGTAGTTGGTGGAGGTGTTAGTACTGTTAAAGTAGGTGCTGTTACTGCTGTAGTTGGTGGTGGTCTTAGTACTGTTACAGTAGCTGGTGATACTGCTGTAGTTGGTGGAGGTGTTAGTACTGTTACAGTAGGTGGTGTTACTGCTGTAGTTGGTGGTGGTGTTAGTACTGTTACAGTAGTTGGTGTTACTGCTGTAGTTGGTGGTGGTGTTAGTACTGTTACAGTAGGTGGTGTTACTGCTGGAGTTGGTAGTGGTGTTAGTACTGTTATAGTAGGTGGTGTTACTGCTGTAGTTGGTGGTGGTGTTAGTACTGTTACAGCAGGTGGTGTTACTGCTGTAGTTGGTGGTGGTGTTAGTACTGTTACAGTAGGTGGTGTTACTGCTGGAGTTGGTAGTGGTGTTAGTACTGTTACAGTAGTTGGTGTTACTGCTGTAGTTGGTGGTGGTGTTAGTACTGTTACAGTAGTTGGTGTTATTACGGTAGTTGTTGGAGGTTTTAGTACTGTTACAGTAGGTGGTGTTACTGCTGTAGTTGGTAGTGGTGTTAGTACTGTTACAGTAGCTGGTGATACTGCTGTAGTTGGTGGAGGTGTTAGTACTGTTACAGTAGGTGGTGTTACTGCTGTAGTTGGTAGTGGTGTTAGTACTGTTACAGTAGCTGGTGATACTGCTGTAGTTGGTGGAGGTGTTAGTACTGTTACAGTAGGTGGTGTTACTGCTGTAGTTGGTGGTGGTGTTAGTACTGTTACAGTAGGTGGTGTTACTGCTGTAGTTGCTGGTGGTGTTAGTACTGATACAGTAGGTGGTGTTACTCCTGGAGTTGGTAGTGGTGTTAATACTGTTACAGTAGGTGGTGTTACTGCTGTAGTTGGTGCTGGTGTTAGTACTGTTACAGTAGGTGGTGTTACTGCTGGAGTTGGTAGTGGTGTTAGTACTGTTATAGTAGGTGGTGTTACTGCTGTAGTTGGTTGTGGTGTTAGTACTGTTACAGTAGTTGGTGTTACTGCTGTAGTTGGTGGTGGTGTTAGTACTGTGACAGCAGGTGGTGTTACTGCTGTAGTTGGTGGTGGTGTTAGTACTGTTACAGTAGGTGGTGTTACTGCTGTAGTTGGTGGTGGTGTTAGTACTGTTAAAGTAGTTGGTGTTACTGCTGTAGTTGGTGGTTGTGTTACTACTGTTACAGTAGGTGGTGTTACTGCTGTAGTTGGTGGTGGTGTTAGTACTGTTACAGTAGTTGGTGTTACTGCTGTAGTTGGTGGTGGTGTTAGTACTGTTACAGTAGGTGGTGTTACTGCTGGAGTTGGTAGTGGTGTTAGTACTGTTATAGTAGGTGGTGTTACTGCTGTAGTTGGTAGTGGTGTTAGTACTGTTACAGTAGGTTGTGTTACTGCTGGAGTTGGTAGTGGTGTTAGTACTGTTACAGTAGGTGGTGTTACTGCCGTAGTTGGTGGTTGTGTTAGTACTGTTACAGTAGGTGGTGTTACTGCTGTAGTTGGTGGTGTTGTTAGTACTGTTACAGTAGGTGGTGTTACTGCTGTAGTTGGTAGTGGTGTTAGTACTGTTACAGTAGTTGGTGTTACTGCTGTAGTTGGTGGTGGTGTTAGTACTGTGACAGTAGGTGGTGTTACTGCTGTAGTTGGTGGTGGTGTTAGTACTGTTACAGTAGGTGGTGTTACTGCTGGAGTTGATAGTGGTGTTAGCACTGTTACAGTAGGTGGTGTTACTGCTGTAGTTGGTGGTGGTGTTGGTACTGTTACAGTAGGTAGTGTTACTGCTGTAGTTGGTGGTGGTGTTAGTACTGTTACAGTAGGTGGTGTTAATGCCGTAGTTGGTGGTGGTGTTAGTACTGTTACAGTAGGTGGTGTTACTGCTGTAGTTGGTGGTGGTGTTAGTACTGTTACAGTAGGTGGTGTTACTGCTGTAGTTGGTGGAGGTGTTAGTACTGTTACAGTAGGGGGTGTTACTGCTGTAGTTGGTGGTCGTGTTAGTACTGTTACACTAAGTGGTGTTACTGCCGTAGTTGGTGGAGGTGTTAGTACTGTTACAGTAGGTGGTGTTACTGCTGTAGTTGGTGGTGGTGTTAGTACTGTTACAGTAGGTGGTGTTACTGCTGTAGTTGGTGGTGGTGTTAGTACTGTTACAGTAGGTGGTGTTACTGCTGTAGTTGTTGGAGGTGTTAGTACTGTTACAGTAGGTGGTGTTACTGCTGTAGTTGGTGGTGGTTTTAGTACTGTTACAGTAGGTGGTGTTACTGCTGTAGTCGGTGGTGGTGTTAGTACTGTTACAGTAGGTGGTGTTACTGCTGTAGTTGGTGGAGGTGTTAGTACTGTTACAATAGGTGGTGTTACTGTTGTAGTTGGTGGTGGTGTTAGTACTGTTACAGTAGGTGGTGTTACTGCTGTAGTTGGTGGTGTTGTTAGTACTGTTACAGTAGGTGGTGTTACTGCTGTAGTTGGGGGTGGTGTTAGTACTGTTACAGTATTTGGTGTTACTGCTGTAGTTGTTGGAGGTTTTAGTACTGTTAGAGTAGGTGGTGTTACTGCTGTAGTTGGTGGTGGTGTTAGTACTTTTACAGTAGCTAGTGATACTGCTGTAGTTGGTGGAGGTGTTAGTACTGTTACAGTAGGTGGTGTTACTGCTGTAGTTGGTGGTGGTGTTAGTACTGTTACAGAGTTGGTGTTACTGTTGTAGTTGGTGGTGGTGTTAGTACTGCTACAGTAGGTGGTGTTACTGCTGGAGTTGGTAGTGGTGTTAGTACTGTTATAGTAAGTGGTGTTACTGCTGTAGTTGGTGGTGGTGTTAGTACTGTTACAGTAGTTGGTGTTACTGCTGTAGTTGGTGGTGGTGTTAGTACTGTGACAGCAGGTGGTGTTACTGCTGTAGTTGGTGGTGGTGTTAGTACTGTTACAGTAGGTGGTGTTACTGCTGTAGTTGGTGGTGGTGTTAGCACTGTTACAGTAGTTGGTGTTACTGCTGTAGTTGGTGGTGGTGTTACTACTGTTACAGTAGTTGGTGTTACTGCTGTAGTTGGTGGTGGTGTTAGTACTGTTACAGTAGTTGGTGTTACTGCTGTAGTTGGTGGTGGTTTTCCTACTGTTACAGTAGGTGATGTTACTGCTGTAGTTGGTGGTGGTGTTAGTACTGTTACAGTAGGTGGTGTTACTGCTGTAGTTGCTGGTGGTGTTAGTACTGATACAGTAGGTGGTGTTACTCCTGGAGTTGGTAGTGGTGTTAATACTGTTACAGTAGGTGGTGTTACTGCTGTAGTTGGTGCTGGTGTTAGTACTGTGACAGTAGGTGGTGTTACTGCTGTAGTTGGTGGTGGTGTTAGTACTGTTACAGTAGGTGGTGTTACTGCTGGAGTTGGTAGTGGTGTTAGTACTGTTACAGTAGTTGGTGTTACTGCTGTAGTTGGTGGTGGTGTTAGTACTGTTACAGTAGTTGGTGTTACTGCTGTAGTTGGTGGTGGTGTTAGTACTGTTACAGTAGGTGGTGTTACTGCTGTAGTTGGTAGTGGTGTTAGTACTGTTACAGTAGTTGGTGTTACTGCTGTAGTTGGTGGAGGTGTTAGTACTGTTACAGTAGGTGCTGTTACTGCTGTAGTTGGTGGTGGTCTTAGTACTGTTACAGTAGCTGGTGATACTGCTGTAGTTGGTGGAGGTGTTAGTACTGTTACAGTAGGTGGTGTTACTGCTGTAGTTGGTGGTGGTGTTAGTACTGTTACAGTAGTTGGTGTTACTGCTGTAGTTGGTGGTGGTGTTAGTACTGTTACAGTAGGTGGTGTTACTGCTGGAGTTGGTAGTGGTGTTAGTACTGTTATAGTAGGTGGTGTTACTGCTGTAGTTGGTGGTGGTGTTAGTACTGTTACAGCAGGTGGTGTTACTGCTGTAGTTGGTGGTGGTGTTAGTACTGTTACAGTAGGTGGTGTTACTGCTGGAGTTGGTAGTGGTGTTAGTACTGTTACAGTAGTTGGTGTTACTGCTGTAGTTGGTGGTGGTGTTAGTACTGTTACAGTAGGTGGTGTTACTGCTGAAGTTGGTGGTGGTGTTAGTACTGTTACAGTAGGTGGTGTTACTGCTGTAGTTGGTGGAGGTGTTAGTACTGTTACAGTAGGTGGTGTTACTGCTGTAGTTGGTGGTGGTGTTAGTACTGTTACAGTAGTTGGTGTTACTGCTGTAGTTGGTGGTGGTGTTAGTACTGTTACAGTAGGTGGTGTTACTGCTGTAGTTGGTGGTGGTGTTAGTACTGTGACAGCAGGTGGTGTTACTGCTGTAGTTGGTGGTGGTGTTAGTACTGTTACAGTAGGTGGTGTTACTGCTGTAGTTGGTGGTGGTGTTAGTACTGTTACAGTAGTTGGTGTTACTGCTGTAGTTGGTGGTTGTGTTACTACTGTTACAGTAGGTGGTGTTACTGCTGTAGTTGGTGGTGGTGTTAGTACTGTTACAGTAGTTGGTGTTACTGCTGTAGTTGGTGGTGGTGTTAGTACTGTTACAGTAGGTGGTGTTACTGCTGGAGTTGGTAGTGGTGTTAGTACTGTTATAGTAGGTGGTGTTACTGCTGTAGTTGGTGGTGGTGTTAGTACTGTTACAGTAGTTGGTGTTACTGCTGTAGTTGGTGGTGGTGTTAGTACTGTGACAGCAGGTGGTGTTACTGCTGTAGTTGGTGGTGGTGTTAGTACTGTTACAGTAGGTGGTGTTACTGCTGTAGTTGGTGGTGGTGTTAGCACTGTTACAGTAGTTGGTGTTACTGCTGTAGTTGGTGGTGGTGTTACTACTGTTACAGTAGTTGGTGTTACTGCTGTAGTTGGTGGTGGTGTTAGTACTGTTACAGTAGTTGGTGTTACTGCTGTAGTTGGTGGTGGTTTGCCTACTGTTACAGTAGGTGATGTTACTGCTGTAGTTGGTGGTGGTGTTAGTACTGTTACAGTAGGTGGTGTTACTGCTGTAGTTGCTGGTGGTGTTAGTACTGATACAGTAGGTGGTGTTACTCCTGGAGTTGGTAGTGGTGTTAATACTGTTACAGTAGGTGGTGTTACTGCTGTAGTTGGTGCTGGTGTTAGTACTGTGACAGTAGGTGGTGTTACTGCTGTAGTTGGTGGTGGTGTTAGTACTGTTACAGTAGGTGGTGTTACTGCTGTAGTTGGTGGTGGTGTTAGTACTGTTACAGTAGGTGGTGTTACTGCTGGAGTTGGTAGTGGTGTTAGTACTGTTACAGTAGTTGGTGTTACTGCTGTAGTTGGTGGTGTTGTTAGTACTGTTACAGTAGTTGGTGTTACTGCTGTAGTTGGTGGTGGTGTTAGTACTGTTACAGTAGGTGGTGTTACTGCTGTAGTTGGTAGTGGTGTTAGTACTGTTACAGTAGTTGGTGTTACTGCTGTAGTTGGTGGAGGTGTTAGTACTGTTACAGTAGGTGGTGTTACTGCTGTAGTTGGTGGTGGTGTTAGTACTGTTACAGTAGTTGGTGTTACTGCTCTAGTTGGTGGTGGTGTTAGTACTGTTACAGTAGCTGGTGATACTGCTGTAGTTGGTGGAGGTGTTAGTACTGTTACAGTAGGTGGTGTTACTGCTGTAGTTGGTGGTGGTGTTAGTACTGTTACAGTAGGTGGTGTTACTGCTGGAGTTGATAGTGGTGGTAGTACTGTTATAGTAGGTGGTGTTACTGCTGTAGTTGGTGGTGGTGTTAGTACTGTTACAGTAGTTGGTGTTACTGCTGTAGTTGGTGGTGGTGTTAGTACTGTGACAGCAGGTGGTGTTACTGCTGTAGTTGGTGGTGGTGTTAGTACTGTTACAGTAGGTGGTGTTACTGCTGGAGTTGGTAGTGGTGTTAGTACTGTTACAGTAGTTGGTGTTACTGCTTTAGTTGGTGGTGGTGTTAGTACTGTTACAGTAGTTGGTGTTACTGCTGTAGTTGGTGGTGGTGTTAGTGCTGTTACAGTAGGTGGTGTTACTGCTGTAGTTGGTGGTGGTGTTACTGCTGTAGTTGGTGGTGGTGTTAGTACTGTTACAGTAGTTGGTGTTACTGCTGTAGTTGGTGGTGGTGTTAGTACTGTGACAGTAGGTGGAATTACTGCTGTAGTTGGTAGTGGTGTTAGTACTGTTACAGTAGGTGGTGTTACTGCTGTAGTTGGTAGAGGTTTTAGTACTGTTACAGTAGGTTGTGTTACTGCTGTAGTTGGTTGTGGTGTTAATACTGTTACAGTAGTTGGTGTTACTGCTGTAGTTGGTGGTGGTGTTAGTACTGTTACAGTAGGTGCTGTTATTGCTGTAGTTGGTGGCGGTGTTACTGCTGTAGTTGGTGGTGGTGTTAGTACTGTTACAGTAGTTGGTGTTACTGCTGTAGTTGGTGGTGGTGTTAGTACTGTGACAGTAGGTGGAGTTACTGCTGTAGTTGGTAGTGGTGTTAGTACTGTTACAGTAGGTGGTGTTACTGCTGTAGTTGGTAGAGGTTTTAGTACTGTTACAGTAGGTTGTGTTACTGCTGTAGTTGCTAGTGGTGTTAGTACTGTTACAGTAGGTGGTGTTACTGCTGTAGTTGGTGGTGGTGTTAGTACTGTTACAGTAGGTAGTGTTACTGCTGTAGTTGGTGGTGGTTTTAGTACTGTTACAGCGGGTGGTGTTACTGCTGTAGTTGGTGGTGGTGTTAGTACTGTTACAGTTGGTGGTGTTACTGCTGTAGTTGGTGGTGGTGTTAGTACTGTTACAGTAGGTGGTGTTACTGCTGTAGTTGGTGGTGGTGTTAGTACTGTTACAGTAGTTGGTGTTACTGCTGTAGATGGTGGTGGTGTTAGTACTGTGACAGTAGGTGGTGTACTGCTGTAGTTGGTGGTGGTGTTAGTACTGTTACAGTAGGTGGTGTTACTGCTGGAGTTGGTAGTGGTGTTAGTACTGTTACAGTAGGTGGTGTTACTGCTGTAGTTGGTAGTGGTGTTAGTACTGTTACAGTAGTTGGTGTTACTGCTGTAGTTGGTGGTGGTGTTAGTACTGTGACAGTAGGTGGTGTTACTGCTGTAGTTGGTAGTGGTGTTAGTACTGTTACAGTAGGTGGTGTTACTGCTGTAGTTGGTAGAGGTTTTAGTACTGTTACAGTAGGTGGTGTTACTGCTGTAGTTGGTGGTGGTGTTAGTACTGTTACAGTAGGTGGTGTTACTGCTGTAGTTGGTGGTGGTGTTAGTAATGTTACAGTAGGTGGTGTTACTGCTGTAGTTGGTGGTGGTGTTAGTACTGTTACAGTAGGTAGTGTTACTGCTGTAGTTGGTAGTGGTGTTAGTACTGATACAGTAGGTGGTGTTACTGCTGTAGTTGGTGGTGGTGTTAGTACTGTTACAGTAGGTGGTGTTACTGCTGTAGTTGGTGCTGGTGTTAGTACTGTGACAGTAGGTGGTGTTACTGCTGTAGTTGGTGGTGGTGTTAGTACTGTTACAGTAGGTGGTGTTACTGCTGGAGTTGGTAGTGGTTTTAGTACTGTTACAGTAGTTGGTGTTACTGCTGTAGTTGGTGGTGTTGTTAGTACTGTTACAGTAGGTGGTGTTACTGCTGTAGTTGGTAGTGGTGTTAGTACTGTTACAGTAGGTGGTGTTACTGCTGTAGTTGGTGGTGGTGTTAGTACTGTTACAGTAGGTGGTGTTACTGCTGTAGTTGGTGGTGGTGTTAGTACTGTTACAGTAGGTGGTGTTACTGCTGTAGTTGGTGGTGGTGTTAGTACTGTTACAGTAGGTGGTGTTACTGCTGTAGTTGGTGGTGGTGTTAGTACTGTTACAGTAGTTGGTGTTACTGCTGTAGTTGGTGGTGGTGTTAGTACTGTTACAGTAGGTGGTGTTACTGCTGTAGTTGGTAGTGGTGTTAGTACTGTTACAGTAGTTGGTGTTACTGCTGTAGTTGGTGGAGGTGTTAGTACTGTTACAGTAGGTGGTGTTACTGCTGTAGTTGGTGGTGGTGTTAGTACTGTTACAGTAGTTGGTGTTACTGCTGTAGTTGGTGGCGGTGTTAGTACTGTTACAGTAGGTGGTGTTACTGCTGGAGTTGGTAGTGGTGTTAGTACTGTTATAGTAGGTGGTGTTACTGCTGTAGTTGGTGGTGGTGTTAGTACTGTTACAGTAGTTGGTGTTACTGCTGTAGTTGGTGGTGGTGTTAGTACTGTGACAGCAGGTGGTGTTACTGCTGTAGTTGGTGGTGGTGTTAGTACTGTTACAGTAGGTGGTGTTACTGCTGGAGTTGGTAGTGGTGTTAGTACTGTTACAGTAGTTGGTGTTACTGCTGTAGTTGGTGGTGGTGTTAGTACTGTTACAGTAGTTGGTGTTACTGCTGTACTTGGTGGTGGTGTTAATACTGTTACAGTAGTTGGTGTTACTGCTGTAGTTGGTGGTGGTGTTAGTACTGTTACAGTAGGTGCTGTTATTGCTGTAGTTGGTGGTGGTGTTAGTACTGTTACAGTAGGTAGTGTTACTGCTGTAGTTGGTGGTGGTTTTAGTACTGTTACAGCGGGTGGTGTTACTGCTGTAGTTGGTGGTGGTGTTAGTACTGTTACAGTTGGTGGTGTTACTGCTGTAGTTGGTGGTGGTGTTAGTACTGTTACAGTAGGTGGTGTTACTGCTGTAGTTGGTGGTGGTGTTAGTACTGTTACAGTAGTTGGTGTTACTGCTGTAGATGGTGGTGGTGTTAGTACTGTGACAGTAGGTGGTGTACTGCTGTAGTTGGTGGTGGTGTTATTACTGTTACAGTAGGTGGTGTTACTGCTGGAGTTGGTAGTGGTGTTAGTACTGTTACAGTAGGTGGTGTTACTGCTGTAGTTGGTAGTGGTGTTAGTACTGTTACAGTAGTTGGTGTTACTGCTGTAGTTGGTGGTGGTGTTAGTACTGTGACAGTAGGTGGTGTTACTGCTGTAGTTGGTAGTGGTGTTAGTACTGTTACAGTAGGTGGTGTTACTGCTGTAGTTGGTAGAGGTTTTAGTACTGTTACAGTAGGTGGTGTTACTGCTGTAGTTGGTGGTGGTGTTAGTACTGTTACAGTAGGTGGTGTTACTGCTGTAGTTGGTGGTGGTGTTAGTAATGTTACAGTAGGTGGTGTTACTGCTGTAGTTGGTGGTGGTGTTAGTACTGTTACAGTAGGTAGTGTTACTGCTGTAGTTGGTGGTGGTGTTAGTACTGTTACATTAGTTGGTGTTACTGCTGTAGTTGGTGGTGGTGTTAGTACTGTTACAGTAGGTGGTGTTACTGCTGTAGTTGGTGGAGGTGTTAGTACTGTTACAGTAGTTGGTGTTACTGCTGTAGTTGGTAGTGGTGTTAGTACTGTTACAGTAGTTGGTGTTACTTCTGTAGTTGGTGGAGGTGTTAGTACTGTTACAGTAGGTGGTGTTACTGCTGTAGTTGGTGGTGGTGTTAGTACTGTTACAGTAGGTGGTGATACTGCTGTAGTTGGTGGAGGTGTTAGTACTGTTACAGTAGGTGGTGTTACTGCTGTAGTTGGTGGAGGTCTTAGTACTGTTAGAGTAGGTGGGGTTACTGCTGTAGTTGGTGGTGGTGTTAGTACTGTGACAGTAGGTGGTGTTACTGCTGTAGTTGGTGGTGGTGTTAGTACTGTTACAGTTGGTGGTGTTACTGCTGTAGTTGGTGGAGGTGTTAGTACTGTTACAGTAGGGGGTGTTACTGCTGTAGTTGGTGGTGGTGTTAGTACTGTTACAGTAGGTGGTGATACTGCTGTAGTTGGTGGAGGTGTTAGTACTGTTACAGTAGTTGGTGTTACTGCTGTAGTTGGTGGTGGTGTTAGTACTGTTACAGTAGTTGGTGTTACTGCTGTAGTTGGTGGTGGTGTTAGTACTGTTACAGTAGTTGGTGTTACTGCTGTAGTTGGTGGTGGTATTAGTACTGTGACAGCAGGTGGTGTTACTGCTGTAGTTGGTGGTGGTGTTAGTACTGTTACAGTAGGTGGTGTTACTGCTGTATTTGGTGGTGGTGTTAGTACTGTTACAGTAGTTGGTGTTACTGCTGTAGTTGGTGGTTGTGTTACTACTGTTACAGTAGGTGGTGTTACTGCTGTAGTTGGTGGTGGTGTTAGTACTGTTACAGTAGTTGGTGTTACTGCTGTAGTTGGTGGTGGTGTTAGTACTGTTACACTAGGTGGTGTTACTGCTGGAGTTGGTAGTGGTGTTAGTACTGTTATAGTAGGTGGTGTTACTGCTGTAGTTGGTGGTGGTGTTAGTACTGTTACAGTAGTTGGTGTTACTGCTGTAGTTGGTGGTGGTGTTAGTACTGTGACAGCAGGTGGTGTTACTGCTGTAGTTGGTGGTGGTGTTAGTACTGTTACAGTAGGTGGTGTTACTGCTGTAGTTGGTGGTGGTGTTAGCACTGTTACAGTAGTTGGTGTTACTGCTGTAGTTGGTGGTGGTGTTACTACTGTTACAGTAGTTGGTGTTACTGCTGTAGTTGGTGGTGGTGTTAGTACTGTTACAGTAGTTGGTGTTACTGCTGTAGTTGGTGGTGGTTTGCCTACTGTTACAGTAGGTGATGTTACTGCTGTAGTTGGTGGTGGTGTTAGTACTGTTACAGTAGGTGGTGTTACTGCTGTAGTTGCTGGTGGTGTTAGTACTGATACAGTAGGTGGTGTTACTCCTGGAGTTGGTAGTGGTGTTAATACTGTTACAGTAGGTGGTGTTACTGCTGTAGTTGGTCCTGGTGTTAGTACTGTGACAGTAGGTGGTGTTACTGCTGTAGTTGGTGGTGGTGTTAGTACTGTTACAGTAGTTGGTGTTACTGCTGTAGTTGGTGGTGTTTTGCCTACTGTGACAGTAGGTGGTGTTACTGCTGTAGTTGGTGGTGGTGTTAGTACTGTTACAGTAGGTGGTGTTACTGCTGGAGTTGGTAGTGGTTTTAGTACTGTTACAGTAGGTAGTGTTACTGCTGTAGTTGGTGGTGGTGTTACTACTGTTACAGTAGTTGGTGTTACTGCTGTAGTTGGTGGTGTTGTTAGTACTGTTACAGTAGTTGGTGTTACTGCTGTAGTTGGTGGTGGTGTTAGTACTGTTACAGTAGGTGGTGTTACTGCTGTAGTTGGTAGTGGTGTTAGTACTGTTACAGTAGTTGGTGTTACTGCTGTAGTTGGTGGAGGTGTTAGTACTGTTACAGTAGGTGGTGTTACTGCTGTAGTTGGTGGTGGTGTTAGTACTGTTACAGTAGCTGGTGATACTGCTGTAGTTGGTGGAGGTGTTAGTACTGTTACAGTAGGTGGTGTTACTGCTGTAGTTGGTGGTGGTGTTAGTACTGTTACAGTAGGTGGTGTTACTGCTGTAGTTGGTGGTGGTGTTAGTACTGTTACAGTAGGTGGTGTTACTGCTGGAGTTGGTAGTGGTGTTAGTACTGTTATAGTAGGTGGTGTTACTGCTGTAGTTGGTGGTGGTGTTAGTACTGTTACAGTAGTTGGTGTTACTGCTGTAGTTGGTGGCGGTGTTAGTACTGTTACAGTAGGTGGTGTTACTGCTGTAGTTGGTGGTGGTGTTAGTACTGTGACAGCAGGTGGTGTTACTGCTGTAGTTGGTGGTGGTGTTAGTACTGTTACAGTAGGTGGTGTTACTGCTGGAGTTGGTAGTGGTGTTAGTACTGTTACAGTAGTTGGTGTTACTGCTGTAGTTGGTGGTGGTGTTAGTACTGTTACAGTAGTTGGTGTAACTGCTGTAGTTGGTGGTGGTGTTAGTGCTGTTACAGTAGGTGGTGTTACTGCTGTAGTTGGTGGTGGTGTTACTGCTGTAGTTGGTGGTGGTGTTAGTACTGTTACAGTAGTTGGTGTTACTGCTGTAGTTGGTGGTGGTGTTAGTACTGTGACAGTAGGTGGAGTTACTGCTGTAGTTGGTAGTGGTGTTAGTACTGTTACAGTAGGTGGTGTTACTGCTGTAGTTGGTAGAGGTTTTAGTACTGTTACAGTAGGTGGTGTTACTGCTGTAGTTGGTGGTGGTGTTAATACTGTTACAGTAGTTGGTGTTACTGCTGTAGTTGGTGGTGGTGTTAGTACTGTTACAGTAGGTGCTGTTATTGCTGTAGTTGGTGGTGGTGTTAGTACTGTTACAGTAGGTAGTGTTACTGCTGTAGTTAGTGGTGGTATTAGTACTGTTACAGAAGGTGGTGTTACTGCCCTAGTTGGTAGTGGTGTTAGTACTGTTACAGTAGTTGGTGTTACTGCTGTAGTTGGTAGTGGTGTTAGTTAGTTACAGTAGGTGGTGTTACTGCTGTAGTTTGTAGTGGTGTTAGTACTGTTACAGTAGGGGGTGTTACTGCTGTAGTTCGTGGTGGTGTTAGTACTGTTACAGTAGGTGGTGTTACTGCTGTAGTTGGTGGTGGTGTTAGTACTGTTACTGGAGGTGGTGTTCCTGCTCTAGTTGGTGGGTGTGTTAGTACTGTTACAGTAGTTGGTGTTACTGCTGTAGTTGGTGGTGGTGTTACTACTGTTACAGTAGGTGGTGTTACTGCTGTAGTTGGTGGTGGTGTTAGTACTGTTACAGTAGGTGGTGTTACTGCTGTAGTTGGTGGTGGTGTTAGTAATGTTACAGTAGGTGGTGTTACTGCTGTAGTTGGTGGTGGTGTTAGTACTGTTACAGTAGGTGGTGTTACTGCTGTAGTTGGTGGTGGTGTTAGTACTGTTACAGTAGGTGGTGTTACTGCTGTAGTTGGTGGTGGTGTTAGTAATGTTACAGTAGGTGGTGTTACTGCTGTAGTTGGTGGTGGTGTTAGTACTGTTACAGTAGGTAGTGTTACTGCTGTAGTTGGTGGTGGTGTTAGTACTGTTACATTAGTTGGTGTTACTGCTGTAGTTGGTGGTGGTGTTAGTACTGTTACAGTAGGTGGTGTTACTGCTGTAGTTGGTGGAGGTGTTAGTACTGTTACAGTAGTTGGTGTTACTGCTGTAGTTGGTAGTGGTGTTAGTACTGTTACAGTAGTTGGTGTTACTTCTGTAGTTGGTGGAGGTGTTAGTACTGTTACAGTAGGTGGTGTTACTGCTGTAGTTGGTGGTGGTGTTAGTACTGTTACAGTAGGTGGTGATACTGCTGTAGTTGGTGGAGGTGTTAGTACTGTTACAGTAGGTGGTGTTACTGCTGTAGTTGGTGGAGGTCTTAGTACTGTTAGAGTAGGTGGTGTTACTGCTGTAGTTGGTGGTGGTGTTAGTACTGTGACAGTAGGTGGTGTTACTGCTGTAGTTGGTGGTGGTGTTAGTACTGTTACAGTTGGTGGTGTTACTGCTGTAGTTGGTGGAGGTGTTAGTACTGTTACAGTAGGGGGTGTTACTGCTGTAGTTGGTGGTGGTGTTAGTACTGTTACAGTAGGTGGTGATACTGCTGTAGTTGGTGGAGGTGTTAGTACTGTTACAGTAGTTGGTGTTACTGCTGTAGTTGGTGGTGGTGTTAGTACTGTTACAGTAGTTGGTGTTACTGCTGTAGTTGGTGGTGGTGTTAGTACTGTTACAGTAGTTGGTGTTACTGCTGTAGTTGGTGGTGGTATTAGTACTGTGAATCCAGGTGGTGTTACTGCTGTAGTTGGTGGTGGTGTTAGTACTGTTACAGTAGGTGGTGTTACTGCTGTAGTTGGTGGTGGTGTTAGTACTGTTACAGTAGTTGGTGTTACTGCTGTAGTTGGTGGTTGTGTTACTACTGTTACAGTAGGTGGTGTTACTGCTGTAGTTGGTGGTGGTGTTAGTACTGTTACAGTAGTTGGTGTTACTGCTGTAGTTGGTGGTGGTGTTAGTACTGTTACACTAGGTGGTGTTACTGCTGGAGTTGGTAGTGGTGTTAGTACTGTTATAGTAGGTGGTGTTACTGCTGTAGTTGGTGGTGGTGTTAGTACTGTTACAGTAGTTGGTGTTACTGCTGTAGTTGGTGGTGGTGTTAGTACTGTGACAGCAGGTGGTGTTACTGCTGTAGTTGGTGGTGGTGTTAGTACTGTTACAGTAGGTGGTGTTACTGCTGTAGTTGGTGGTGGTGTTAGCACTGTTACAGTAGTTGGTGTTACTGCTGTAGTTGGTGGTGGTGTTACTACTGTTACAGTAGTTGGTGTTACTGCTGTAGTTGGTGGTGGTGTTAGTACTGTTACAGTAGTTGGTGTTACTGCTGTAGTTGGTGGTGGTTTGCCTACTGTTACAGTAGGTGATGTTACTGCTGTAGTTGGTGGTGGTGTTAGTACTGTTACAGTAGGTGGTGTTACTGCTGTAGTTGCTGGTGGTGTTAGTACTGATACAGTAGGTGGTGTTACTCCTGGAGTTGGTAGTGGTGTTAATACTGTTACAGTAGGTGGTGTTACTGCTGTAGTTGGTGCTGGTGTTAGTACTGTGACAGTAGGTGGTGTTACTGCTGTAGTTGGTGGTGGTGTTAGTACTGTTACAGTAGGTGGTGTTACTGCTGGAGTTGGTGGTGGTGTTAGTACTGTTACAGTAGTTGGTGTTACTGCTGTAGTTGGTGGTGGTGTTAGTACTGTTACAGTAGTTGGTGTTACTGCTGTAGTTGGTGGTGGTGTTAGTACTGTTACAGTAGGTGGTGTTACTGCTGTAGTTGGTAGTGGTGTTAGTACTGTTACAGTAGTTGGTGTTACTGCTGTAGTTGGTGGAGGTGTTAGTACTGTTACAGTAGGTGGTGTTACTGCTGTAGTTGGTGGTGGTGTTAGTACTGTTACAGTAGCTGGTGATACTGCTGTAGTTGGTGGAGGTGTTAGTACTGTTACAGTAGGTGGTGTTACTGCTGTAGTTGGTGGTGGTGTTAGTACTGTTACAGTAGTTGGTGTTACTGCTGTAGTTGGTGGCGGTGTTAGTACTGTTACAGTAGGTGGTGTTACTGCTGTAGTTGGTGGTGGTGTTAGTACTGTGACAGCAGGTGGTGTTACTGCTGTAGTTGGTGGTGGTGTTAGTACTGTTACAGTAGGTGGTGTTACTGCTGGAGTTGGTAGTGGTGTTAGTACTGTTACAGTAGTTGGTGTTACTGCTGTAGTTGGTGGTGGTGTTAGTACTGTTACAGTAGTTGGTGTAACTGCTGTAGTTGGTGGTGGTGTTAGTGCTGTTACAGTAGGTGGTGTTACTGCTGTAGTTGGTGGTGGTGTTACTGCTGTAGTTGGTGGTGGTGTTAGTACTGTTACAGTAGTTGGTGTTACTGCTGTAGTTGGTGGTGGTGTTAGTACTGTGACAGTAGGTGGAGTTACTGCTGTAGTTGGTAGTGGTGTTAGTACTGTTACAGTAGGTGGTGTTACTGCTGTAGTTGGTAGAGGTTTTAGTACTGTTACAGTAGGTGGTGTTACTGCTGTAGTTGGTGGTGGTGTTAATACTGTTACAGTAGTTGGTGTTACTGCTGTAGTTGGTGGTGGTGTTAGTACTGTTACAGTAGGTGCTGTTATTGCTGTAGTTGGTGGTGGTGTTAGTACTGTTACAGTAGGTAGTGTTACTGCTGTAGTTAGTGGTGGTATTAGTACTGTTACAGAAGGTGGTGTTACTGCCCTAGTTGGTAGTGGTGTTAGTACTGTTACAGTAGTTGGTGTTACTGCTGTAGTTGGTAGTGGTGTTAGTTAGTTACAGTAGGTGGTGTTACTGCTGTAGTTGGTTGTGGTGTTAGTACTGTTACAGAAGGTGGTGTTACTGCTGTAGTTTGTAGTGGTGTTAGTACTGTTACAGTAGGGGGTGTTACTGCTGTAGTTCGTGGTGGTGTTAGTACTGTTACAGTAGGTGGTGTTACTGCTGTAGTTGGTGGTGGTGTTAGTACTGTTACTGGAGGTGGTGTTCCTGCTCTAGTTGGTGGGTGTGTTAGTACTGTTACAGTAGTTGGTGTTACTGCTGTAGTTGGTGGTGGTGTTACTACTGTTACAGTAGGTGGAGTTACTGCTGTAGTTGGTGGTGGTGTTAGTACTGTTACAATAGGTGGTGTTACTGCTGTAGTTGGTGGTGGTGTTAGTACTGTTACAGTAGGTGGTGTTACTGCTGTAGTTGGTGGTGGTGTTAGTACTGTTACAATAGGTGGTGTTACTGCTGTAGTTGGTGGTGGTGTTAGTACTGTTACAGTAGGTGGTGTTACTGCTGTAGTTGGTGGTGGTGTTAGTACTGTTATAGTAGGTGGTGTTACTGCTGTAGTTGGTGGTGGTGTTAGTACTGTTATAGTAGGTGGTGTTACTGCTGTAGTTGGTGGTGGTGTTAGTACTGTTATAGTAGGTGGTGTTACTGCTGTAGTTGGTGGTGGTGTTAGTACTGTTACAGTAGGTGGTGTTACTGCTGTAGTTGGTGGTGGTGTTAGTACTGTTATAGTAGGTGGTGTTACTGCTGTAGTTGGTAGTGGTGTTAGTACTGTTACAGTAGGTGGTGTTACTGCTGTAGTTGGTGGAGGTCTTAGTACTGTTAGAGTAGGTGGTGTTACTGCTGTAGTTGGTGGTGGTGTTAGTACTGTTACAGTAGGTGGTGCTACTGCTGTAGTTGGTGGTGGTATTAGTACTGTTACAGTAGGTGGTGTTACTGCTGTAGTTGGTGGTGGTATTAGTACTGTTACAGTAGGTGGTGTTACTGCTGTAGTTGGTGGAGGTGTTAGTACTGTTACAGTAGGTGGTGTTACTGCTGTAGTTGGTGGTGGTGTTAGTACTGTTACAGTAGGTGGTGTTACTGCTGTAGTTGGTGGAGGTGTTAATTTGTACTGTTACAGTAGGTGGTGATACTGCTGTAGTTGGTGGTGGTGTTAGTACTGTTACAGTAGGTGGTGTTACTGCTGTAGTTGTTAGTGGTGTTAGTACTGTTACAGTAGTTGGTGTTACTGCTGTAGTTGGTAGTGGTGTTAGTACTGTTACAGTAGGTGGTGTTACTGCTGTAGTTGTTAGTGGTGTTAGTACTGTTACAGTAGTTGGTGTTACTGCTGTAGTTGGTGGTGGTGTTAGTACTGTTACAGTAGGTGGTGTTACTTCTGTATTTGGTGGTGGTGTTAGTACTGTTACAGTAGGTGGTGTTACTGCTGTAGTTGGTGGTCGTGTTAGTACTGTTACAGTAGGTGGTGTTACTGCTGTATTTGGTGGTGGTGTTACTACTGTTACAGTAGGTGGTGTTACTGCTGTATTTGGTAGTGGTGTTAGTACTGTTACACTAGGTGGTGTTACTGCTGTAGTTGGTGGTGTTAGTACTGTTACAGTAGGTGGTGTTACTGCTTTAGTTGGTGGTGGTGTTAGTACTGTTACAGAAGGTGGTGTTACTGCTCTAGTTGGTAGTGGTGTTAGTACTGTTACAGTAGTTGGTGTTACTGCTGTAGTTGGTAGTGGTGTTAGTTAGTTACAGTAGGTGGTGTTACTGCTGTAGTTGGTTGTGGTGTTAGTACTGTTACAGAAGGTGGTGTTACTGCTGTAGTTTGTAGTGGTGTTAGTACTGTTACAGTAGGTGGTGTTACTGCTGTAGTTTGTGGTGGTGTTAGTACTGTTACAGTAGGTGGTGTTACTGCTGTAGTTGGTGGTGGTGTTAGTACTGTTACAGTAGGTGGTGTTCCTGCTCTAGTTGGTGGGTGTGTTAGTACTGTTACAGTAGGTGGTGTTACTGCTGTAGTTGGTGGTGGTGTTAGTACTGTTACAGTAGGTGGTGTTACTGCTGTAGTTGGTGGTGGTGTTAGTACTGTTATAGTAGGTGGTGTTACTGCTGTAGTTGGTGGTGGTGTTAGTACTGTTATAGTAGGTGGTGTTACTGCTGTAGTTGGTGGTGGTGTTAGTACTGTTACAGTAGGTGGTGTTACTGAGGTAGTTGGTGGTGGTGTTAGTACTGTTATAGTAGGTGGTGTTACTGCTGTAGTTGGTAGTGGTGTTAGTACTGTTACAGTAGGTGGTGTTACTGCTGTAGTTGGTGGTGGTGTTAGTACTGTTACAGTATGGTGGTGTTACTGCTGTAGTTGGTGGTGGTGTTAGTACTGTTACAGTAGGTGGTGTTACTGCTGTAGTTGGTGGAGGTGTTAGTACTGTTACAGTAGTTGGTGTTACTGCTGTAGTTGGTGGTGGTGTTAGTACTGTTACAGTAGTTGGTGTTACTGCTGTAGTTGGTGGTGGTGTTAGTACTGTTACAGTAGTTGGTGTTACTGCTGTAGTTGGTGGTGGTATTAGTACTGTGAATCCAGGTGGTGTTACTGCTGTAGTTGGTGGTGGTGTTAGTACTGTTACAGTAGGTGGTGTTACTGCTGTAGTTGGTGGTGGTGTTAGTACTGTTACAGTAGTTGGTGTTACTGCTGTAGTTGGTGGTTGTGTTACTACTGTTACAGTAGGTGGTGTTACTGCTGTAGTTGGTGGTGGTGTTAGTACTGTTACAGTAGTTGGTGTTACTGCTGTAGTTGGTGGTGGTGTTAGTACTGTTACACTAGGTGGTGTTACTGCTGGAGTTGGTAGTGGTGTTAGTACTGTTATAGTAGGTGGTGTTACTGCTGTAGTTGGTGGTGGTGTTAGTACTGTTACAGTAGTTGGTGTTACTGCTGTAGTTGGTGGTGGTGTTAGTACTGTGACAGCAGGTGGTGTTACTGCTGTAGTTGGTGGTGGTGTTAGTACTGTTACAGTAGGTGGTGTTACTGCTGTAGTTGGTGGTGGTGTTAGCACTGTTACAGTAGTTGGTGTTACTGCTGTAGTTGGTGGTGGTGTTACTACTGTTACAGTAGTTGGTGTTACTGCTGTAGTTGGTGGTGGTGTTAGTACTGTTACAGTAGTTGGTGTTACTGCTGTAGTTGGTGGTGGTTTGCCTACTGTTACAGTAGGTGATGTTACTGCTGTAGTTGGTGGTGGTGTTAGTACTGTTACAGTAGGTGGTGTTACTGCTGTAGTTGCTGGTGGTGTTAGTACTGATACAGTAGGTGGTGTTACTCCTGGAGTTGGTAGTGGTGTTAATACTGTTACAGTAGGTGGTGTTACTGCTGTAGTTGGTGCTGGTGTTAGTACTGTGACAGTAGGTGGTGTTACTGCTGTAGTTGGTGGTGGTGTTAGTACTGTTACAGTAGGTGGTGTTACTGCTGGAGTTGGTGGTGGTGTTAGTACTGTTACAGTAGTTGGTGTTACTGCTGTAGTTGGTGGTGGTGTTAGTACTATTACAGTAGTTGGTGTTACTGCTGTAGTTGGTGGTGGTGTTAGTACTGTTACAGTAGGTGGTGTTACTGCTGTAGTTGGTAGTGGTGTTAGTACTGTTACAGTAGTTGGTGTTACTGCTGTAGTTGGTGGAGGTGTTAGTACTGTTACAGTAGGTGGTGTTACTGCTGTAGTTGGTGGTGGTGTTAGTACTGTTACAGTAGCTGGTGATACTGCTGTAGTTGGTGGAGGTGTTAGTACTGTTACAGTAGGTGGTGTTACTGCTGTAGTTGGTGGTGGTGTTAGTACTGTTACAGTAGTTGGTGTTACTGCTGTAGTTGGTGGCGGTGTTAGTACTGTTACAGTAGGTGGTGTTACTGCTGTAGTTGGTGGTGGTGTTAGTACTGTGACAGCAGGTGGTGTTACTGCTGTAGTTGGTGGTGGTGTTAGTACTGTTACAGTAGGTGGTGTTACTGCTGGAGTTGGTAGTGGTGTTAGTACTGTTACAGTAGTTGGTGTTACTGCTGTAGTTTGTGGTGGTGTTAGTACTGTTACAGTAGTTGGTGTAACTGCTGTAGTTGGTGGTGGTGTTAGTGCTGTTACAGTAGGTGGTGTTACTGCTGTAGTTGGTGGTGGTGTTACTGCTGTAGTTGGTGGTGGTGTTAGTACTGTTACAGTAGTTGGTGTTACTGCTGTAGTTGGTGGTGGTGTTAGTACTGTGACAGTAGGTGGAGTTACTGCTGTAGTTGGTAGTGGTGTTAGTACTGTTACAGTAGGTGGTGTTACTGCTGTAGTTGGTAGAGGTTTTAGTACTGTTACAGTAGGTGGTGTTACTGCTGTAGTTGGTGGTGGTGTTAATACTGTTACAGTAGTTGGTGTTACTGCTGTAGTTGGTGGTGGTGTTAGTACTGTTACAGTAGGTGCTGTTATTGCTGTAGTTGGTGGTGGTGTTAGTACTGTTACAGTAGGTAGTGTTACTGCTGTAGTTAGTGGTGGTATTAGTACTGTTACAGAAGGTGGTGTTACTGCCCTAGTTGGTAGTGGTGTTAGTACTGTTACAGTAGTTGGTGTTACTGCTGTAGTTGGTAGTGGTGTTAGTTAGTTACAGTAGGTGGTGTTACTGCTGTAGTTGGTTGTGGTGTTAGTACTGTTACAGAAGGTGGTGTTACTGCTGTAGTTTGTAGTGGTGTTAGTACTGTTACAGTAGGGGGTGTTACTGCTGTAGTTCGTGGTGGTGTTAGTACTGTTACAGTAGGTGGTGTTACTGCTGTAGTTGGTGGTGGTGTTAGTACTGTTACTGGAGGTGGTGTTCCTGCTCTAGTTGGTGGGTGTGTTAGTACTGTTACAGTAGTTGGTGTTACTGCTGTAGTTGGTGGTGGTGTTACTACTGTTACAGTAGGTGGTGTTACTGCTGTAGTTGGTGGTGGTGTTAGTACTGTTACAATAGGTGGTGTTACTGCTGTAGTTGGTGGTGGTGTTAGTACTGTTACAGTAGGTGGTGTTACTGCTGTAGTTGGTGGTGGTGTTAGTACTGTTACAATAGGTGGTGTTACTGCTGTAGTTGGTGGTGGTGTTAATACTGTTACAGTAGGTGGTGTTACTGCTGTAGTTGGTGGTGGTGTTAGTACTGTTATAGTAGGTGGTGTTACTGCTGTAGTTGGTGGTGGTGTTAGTACTGTTATAGTAGGTGGTGTTACTGCTGTAGTTGGTGGTGGTGTTAGTACTGTTATAGTAGGTGGTGTTACTGCTGTAGTTGGTGGTGGTGTTAGTACTGTTACAGTAGGTGGTGTTACTGCTGTAGTTGGTGGTGGTGTTAGTACTGTTATAGTAGGTGGTGTTACTGCTGTAGTTGGTAGTGGTGTTAGTACTGTTACAGTAGGTGGTGTTACTGCTGTAGTTGGTGGAGGTCTTAGTACTGTTAGAGTAGGTGGTGTTACTGCTGTAGTTGGTGGTGGTGTTAGTACTGTTACAGTAGGTGGTGCTACTGCTGTAGTTGGTGGTGGTATTAGTACTGTTACAGTAGGTGGTGTTACTGCTGTAGTTGGTGGTGGTATTAGTACTGTTACAGTAGGTGGTGTTACTGCTGTAGTTGGTGGAGGTGTTAGTACTGTTACAGTAGGTGGTGTTACTGCTGTAGTTGGTGGTGGTGTTAGTACTGTTACAGTAGGTGGTGTTACTGCTGTAGTTGGTGGAGGTGTTAATTTGTACTGTTACAGTAGGTGGTGATACTGCTGTAGTTGGTGGTGGTGTTAGTACTGTTACAGTAGGTGGTGTTACTGCTGTAGTTGTTAGTGGTGTTAGTACTGTTACAGTAGTTGGTGTTACTGCTGTAGTTGGTAGTGGTGTTAGTACTGTTACAGTAGGTGGTGTTACTGCTGTAGTTGTTAGTGGTGTTAGTACTGTTACAGTAGTTGGTGTTACTGCTGTAGTTGGTGGTGGTGTTAGTACTGTTACAGTAGGTGGTGTTACTTCTGTATTTGGTGGTGGTGTTAGTACTGTTACAGTAGGTGGTGTTACTGCTGTAGTTGGTGGTCGTGTTAGTACTGTTACAGTAGGTGGTGTTACTGCTGTATTTGGTGGTGGTGTTACTACTGTTACAGTAGGTGGTGTTACTGCTGTATTTGGTAGTGGTGTTAGTACTGTTACACTAGGTGGTGTTACTGCTGTAGTTGGTGGTGTTAGTACTGTTACAGTAGGTGGTGTTACTGCTTTAGTTGGTGGTGGTGTTAGTACTGTTACAGAAGGTGGTGTTACTGCTCTAGTTGGTAGTGGTGTTAGTACTGTTACAGTAGTTGGTGTTACTGCTGTAGTTGGTAGTGGTGTTAGTTAGTTACAGTAGGTGGTGTTACTGCTGTAGTTGGTTGTGGTGTTAGTACTGTTACAGTAGGTGGTGTTACTGCTGTAGTTTGTGGTGGTGTTAGTACTGTTACAGTAGGTGGTGTTACTGCTGTAGTTGGTGGTGGTGTTAGTACTGTTACAGTAGGTGGTGTTCCTGCTCTAGTTGGTGGGTGTGTTAGTACTGTTACAGTAGGTGGTGTTACTGCTGTAGTTGGTGGTGGTGTTAGTACTGTTACAGTAGGTGGTGTTACTGCTGTAGTTGGTGGTGGTGTTAGTACTGTTATAGTAGGTGGTGTTACTGCTGTAGTTGGTGGTGGTGTTAGTACTGTTATAGTAGGTGGTGTTACTGCTGTAGTTGGTGGTGGTGTTAGTACTGTTACAGTAGGTGGTGTTACTGAGGTAGTTGGTGGTGGTGTTAGTACTGTTATAGTAGGTGGTGTTACTGCTGTAGTTGGTAGTGGTGTTAGTACTGTTACAGTAGGTGGTGTTACTGCTGTAGTTGGTGGTGGTGTTAGTACTGTTACAGTATGGTGGTGTTACTGCTGTAGTTGGTGGAGGTGTTAGTACTGTTACAGTAGGTGGTGTTACTGCTGTAGTTGGTGTTGGTGTTAGTACTGTTACAGGAGTTGGTGTTACTGCTGTAGTTGGTGGTGGTGTTAGTACTGTTATAGTAGGTGGTGTTACTGCTGTAGTTGGTGGTGGTGTTATTACTGTTACAGTAGGTGGTGTTACTGCTGTAGTTGGTGGTGGTGTTAGTACTGTTATAGTAGGTGGTGTTACTGCTGTAGTTGGTGGTGGTGTTAGTACTGTTATAGTAGGTGGTGTTACTGCTGTAGTTGGTGGTGGTGTTAGTACTGTTACAGTAGGTGGTGTTACTGCTGTAGTTGGTGGTGGTGTTAGTACTGTTATAGTAGGTGGTGTTACTGCTGTAGTTGGTGGTGGTGTTAGTACTGTTATAGTAGGTGGTGTTACTGCTGTAGTTGGTGGTGGTGTTAGTACTGTTACAGTAGTTGGTGTTACTGCTGTAGTTGGTGGTGGTTTGCCTACTGTTACAGTAGGTGATGTTACTGCTGTAGTTGGTGGTGGTGTTAGTACTGTTACAGTAGGTGGTGTTACTGCTGTAGTTGCTGGTGGTGTTAGTACTGATACAGTAGGTGGTGTTACTCCTGGAGTTGGTAGTGGTGTTAATACTGTTACAGTAGGTGGTGTTACTGCTGTAGTTGGTGCTGGTGTTAGTACTGTGACAGTAGGTGGTGTTACTGCTGTAGTTGGTGGTGGTGTTAGTACTGTTACAGTAGGTGGTGTTACTGCTGGAGTTGGTGGTGGTGTTAGTACTGTTACAGTAGTTGGTGTTACTGCTGTAGTTGGTGGTGGTGTTAGTACTGTTACAGTAGTTGGTGTTACTGCTGTAGTTGGTGGTGGTGTTAGTACTGTTACAGTAGGTGGTGTTACTGCTGTAGTTGGTAGTGGTGTTAGTACTGTTACAGTAGTTGGTGTTACTGCTGTAGTTGGTGGAGGTGTTAGTACTGTTACAGTAGGTGGTGTTACTGCTGTAGTTGGTGGTGGTGTTAGTACTGTTACAGTAGCTGGTGATACTGCTGTAGTTGGTGGAGGTGTTAGTACTGTTACAGTAGGTGGTGTTACTGCTGTAGTTGGTGGTGGTGTTAGTACTGTTACAGTAGTTGGTGTTACTGCTGTAGTTGGTGGCGGTGTTAGTACTGTTACAGTAGGTGGTGTTACTGCTGTAGTTGGTGGTGGTGTTAGTACTGTGACAGCAGGTGGTGTTACTGCTGTAGTTGGTGGTGGTGTTAGTACTGTTACAGTAGGTGGTGTTACTGCTGGAGTTGGTAGTGGTGTTAGTACTGTTACAGTAGTTGGTGTTACTGCTGTAGTTTGTGGTGGTGTTAGTACTGTTACAGTAGTTGGTGTAACTGCTGTAGTTGGTGGTGGTGTTAGTGCTGTTACAGTAGGTGGTGTTACTGCTGTAGTTGGTGGTGGTGTTACTGCTGTAGTTGGTGGTGGTGTTAGTACTGTTACAGTAGTTGGTGTTACTGCTGTAGTTGGTGGTGGTGTTAGTACTGTGACAGTAGGTGGAGTTACTGCTGTAGTTGGTAGTGGTGTTAGTACTGTTACAGTAGGTGGTGTTACTGCTGTAGTTGGTAGAGGTTTTAGTACTGTTACAGTAGGTGGTGTTACTGCTGTAGTTGGTGGTGGTGTTAATACTGTTACAGTAGTTGGTGTTACTGCTGTAGTTGGTGGTGGTGTTAGTACTGTTACAGTAGGTGCTGTTATTGCTGTAGTTGGTGGTGGTGTTAGTACTGTTACAGTAGGTAGTGTTACTGCTGTAGTTAGTGGTGGTATTAGTACTGTTACAGAAGGTGGTGTTACTGCCCTAGTTGGTAGTGGTGTTAGTACTGTTACAGTAGTTGGTGTTACTGCTGTAGTTGGTAGTGGTGTTAGTTAGTTACAGTAGGTGGTGTTACTGCTGTAGTTGGTTGTGGTGTTAGTACTGTTACAGAAGGTGGTGTTACTGCTGTAGTTTGTAGTGGTGTTAGTACTGTTACAGTAGGGGGTGTTACTGCTGTAGTTCGTGGTGGTGTTAGTACTGTTACAGTAGGTGGTGTTACTGCTGTAGTTGGTGGTGGTGTTAGTACTGTTACTGGAGGTGGTGTTCCTGCTCTAGTTGGTGGGTGTGTTAGTACTGTTACAGTAGTTGGTGTTACTGTTGTAGTTGGTGGTGGTGTTACTACTGTTACAGTAGGTGGTGTTACTGCTGTAGTTGGTGGTGGTGTTAGTACTGTTACAATAGGTGGTGTTACTGCTGTAGTTGGTGGTGGTGTTAGTACTGTTACAGTAGGTGGTGTTACTGCTGTAGTTGGTGGAGGTCTTAGTACTGTTAGAGTAGGTGGTGTTACTGCTGTAGTTGGTGGTGGTGTTAGTACTGTTACAGTAGGTGGTGCTACTGCTGTAGTTGGTGGTGGTATTAGTACTGTTACAGTAGGTGGTGTTACTGCTGTAGTTGGTGGTGGTATTAGTACTGTTACAGTAGGTGGTGTTACTGCTGTAGTTGGTGGAGGTGTTAGTACTGTTACAGTAGGTGGTGTTACTGCTGTAGTTGGTGGTGGTGTTAGTACTGTTACAGTAGGTGGTGTTACTGCTGTAGTTGGTGGAGGTGTTAATTTGTACTGTTACAGTAGGTGGTGATACTGCTGTAGTTGGTGGTGGTGTTAGTACTGTTACAGTAGGTGGTGTTACTGCTGTAGTTGTTAGTGGTGTTAGTACTGTTACAGTAGTTGGTGTTACTGCTGTAGTTGGTAGTGGTGTTAGTACTGTTACAGTAGGTGGTGTTACTGCTGTAGTTGTTAGTGGTGTTAGTACTGTTACAGTAGTTGGTGTTACTGCTGTAGTTGGTGGTGGTGTTAGTACTGTTACAGTAGGTGGTGTTACTTCTGTATTTGGTGGTGGTGTTAGTACTGTTACAGTAGGTGGTGTTACTGCTGTAGTTGGTGGTCGTGTTAGTACTGTTACAGTAGGTGGTGTTACTGCTGTATTTGGTGGTGGTGTTACTACTGTTACAGTAGGTGGTGTTACTGCTGTATTTGGTAGTGGTGTTAGTACTGTTACACTAGGTGGTGTTACTGCTGTAGTTGGTGGTGTTAGTACTGTTACAGTAGGTGGTGTTACTGCTTTAGTTGGTGGTGGTGTTAGTACTGTTACAGAAGGTGGTGTTACTGCTCTAGTTGGTAGTGGTGTTAGTACTGTTACAGTAGTTGGTGTTACTGCTGTAGTTGGTAGTGGTGTTAGTTAGTTACAGTAGGTGGTGTTACTGCTGTAGTTGGTTGTGGTGTTAGTACTGTTACAGAAGGTGGTGTTACTGCTGTAGTTTGTAGTGGTGTTAGTACTGTTACAGTAGGTGGTGTTACTGCTGTAGTTTGTGGTGGTGTTAGTACTGTTACAGTAGGTGGTGTTACTGCTGTAGTTGGTGGTGGTGTTAGTACTGTTACAGTAGGTGGTGTTCCTGCTCTAGTTGGTGGGTGTGTTAGTACTGTTACAGTAGGTGGTGTTACTGCTGTAGTTGGTGGTGGTGTTAGTACTGTTATAGTAGGTGGTGTTACTGCTGTAGTTGGTGGTGGTGTTAGTACTGTTATAGTAGGTGGTGTTACTGCTGTAGTTGGTGGTGGTGTTAGTACTGTTACAGTAGGTGGTGTTACTGAGGTAGTTGGTGTTGGTGTTAGTACTGTTATAGTAGGTGGTGTTACTGCTGTAGTTGGTAGTGGTGTTAGTACTGTTACAGTAGGTGGTGTTACTGCTGTAGTTGGTGGTGGTGTTAGTACTGTTACAGTATGGTGGTGTTACTGCTGTAGTTGGTGGAGGTGTTAGTACTGTTACAGTAGGTGGTGTTACTGCTGTAGTTGGTGTTGGTGTTAGTACTGTTACAGGAGTTGGTGTTACTGCTGTAGTTGGTGGTGGTGTTAGTACTGTTATAGTAGGTGGTGTTACTGCTGTAGTTGGTGGTGGTGTTATTACTGTTACAGTAGGTGGTGTTACTGCTGTAGTTGGTGGTGGTGTTAGTACTGTTATAGTAGGTGGTGTTACTGCTGTAGTTGGTGGTGGTGTTAGTACTGTTATAGTAGGTGGTGTTACTGCTGTAGTTGGTGGTGGTGTTAGTACTGTTACAGTAGGTGGTGTTACTGCTGTAGTTGGTGGTGGTGTTAGTACTGTTATAGTAGGTGGTGTTACTGCTGTAGTTGGTAGTGGTGTTAGTACTGTTACAGTAGGTGGTGTTACTGCTGTAGTTGGTGGTGGTGTTAGTACTGTTACAGTAGGTGGTGTTACTGCTGTAGTTGGTAGTGGTGTTAGTTAGTTACAGTAGGTGGTGTTACTGCTGTATTTGGTGGAGGTGTTAGTACTGTTACAGTAGTTGGTGTTACTGCTGTAGTTGGTGGAGGTGTTAGTACTGTTAAAGTAGTTGGTGTTACTGCTGTAGTTGGTGGTGGTGTTAGTACTGTTACAGTAGGTGGTGTTACTTCTGTATTTGGTGGTGGTGTTAGTACTGTTACAGTAGGTGGTGTTACTGCTGTAGTTGGTGGTCGTGTTAGTACTGTTACAGTAGGTGGTGTTACTGCTGTATTTGGTGGTGGTGTTACTACTGTTACAGTAGGTGGTGTTACTGCTGTATTTGGTAGTGGTGTTAGTACTGTTACACTAGGTGGTGTTACTGCTGTAGTTGGTGGTGTTAGTACTGTTACAGTAGGTGGTGTTACTGCTTTAGTTGGTGGTGGTGTTAGTACTGTTACAGAAGGTGGTGTTACTGCTCTAGTTGGTAGTGGTGTTAGTACTGTTACAGTAGTTGGTGTTACTGCTGTAGTTGGTAGTGGTGTTAGTTAGTTACAGTAGGTGGTGTTACTGCTGTAGTTGGTTGTGGTGTTAGTACTGTTACAGAAGGTGGTGTTACTGCTGTAGTTTGTAGTGGTGTTAGTACTGTTACAGTAGGTGGTGTTACTGCTGTAGTTTGTGGTGGTGTTAGTACTGTTACAGTAGGTGGTGTTACTGCTGTAGTTGGTGGTGGTGTTAGTACTGTTACAGTAGGTGGTGTTCCTGCTCTAGTTGGTGGGTGTGTTAGTACTGTTACAGTAGGTGGTGTTACTGCTGTAGTTGGTGGTGGTGTTAGTACTGTTACAGTAGGTGGTGTTACTGCTGTAGTTGGTGGTGGTGTTAGTACTGTTATAGTAGGTGGTGTTACTGCTGTAGTTGGTGGTGGTGTTAGTACTGTTATAGTAGGTGGTGTTACTGCTGTAGTTGGTGGTGGTGTTAGTACTGTTACAGTAGGTGGTGTTACTGAGGTAGTTGGTGGTGGTGTTAGTACTGTTATAGTAGGTGGTGTTACTGCTGTAGTTGGTAGTGGTGTTAGTACTGTTACAGTAGGTGGTGTTACTGCTGTAGTTGGTGGTGGTGTTAGTACTGTTACAGTATGGTGGTGTTACTGCTGTAGTTGGTGGTGGTGTTAGTACTGTTACAGTAGGTGGTGTTACTGCTGTAGTTGGTGGAGGTGTTAGTACTGTTACAGTAGTTGGTGTTACTGCTGTAGTTGGTGGTGGTGTTAGTACTGTTACAGTAGTTGGTGTTACTGCTGTAGTTGGTGGTGGTGTTAGTACTGTTACAGTAGTTGGTGTTACTGCTGTAGTTGGTGGTGGTATTAGTACTGTGAATCCAGGTGGTGTTACTGCTGTAGTTGGTGGTGGTGTTAGTACTGTTACAGTAGGTGGTGTTACTGCTGTAGTTGGTGGTGGTGTTAGTACTGTTACAGTAGTTGGTGTTACTGCTGTAGTTGGTGGTTGTGTTACTACTGTTACAGTAGGTGGTGTTACTGCTGTAGTTGGTGGTGGTGTTAGTACTGTTACAGTAGTTGGTGTTACTGCTGTAGTTGGTGGTGGTGTTAGTACTGTTACACTAGGTGGTGTTACTGCTGGAGTTGGTAGTGGTGTTAGTACTGTTATAGTAGGTGGTGTTACTGCTGTAGTTGGTGGTGGTGTTAGTACTGTTACAGTAGTTGGTATTACTGCTGTAGTTGGTGGTGGTGTTAGTACTGTGACAGCAGGTGGTGTTACTGCTGTAGTTGGTGGTGGTGTTAGTACTGTTACAGTAGGTGGTGTTACTGCTGTAGTTGGTGGTGGTGTTAGCACTGTTACAGTAGTTGGTGTTACTGCTGTAGTTGGTGGTGGTGTTACTACTGTTACAGTAGTTGGTGTTAATGCTGTAGTTGGTGGTGGTGTTAGTACTGTTACAGTAGTTGGTGTTACTGCTGTAGTTGGTGGTGGTTTGCCTACTGTTACAGTAGGTGATGTTACTGCTGTAGTTGGTGGTGGTGTTAGTACTGTTACAGTAGGTGGTGTTACTGCTGTAGTTGCTGGTGGTGTTAGTACTGATACAGTAGGTGGTGTTACTCCTGGAGTTGGTAGTGGTGTTAATACTGTTACAGTAGGTGGTGTTACTGCTGTAGTTGGTGCTGGTGTTAGTACTGTGACAGTAGGTGGTGTTACTGCTGTAGTTGGTGGTGGTGTTAGTACTGTTACAGTAGGTGGTGTTACTGCTGGAGTTGGTGGTGGTGTTAGTACTGTTACAGTAGTTGGTGTTACTGCTGTAGTTGGTGGTGGTGTTAGTACTGTTACAGTAGTTGGTGTTACTGCTGTAGTTGGTGGTGGTGTTAGTACTGTTACAGTAGGTGGTGTTACTGCTGTAGTTGGTAGTGGTGTTAGTACTGTTACAGTAGTTGGTGTTACTGCTGTAGTTGGTGGAGGTGTTAGTACTGTTACAGTAGGTGGTGTTACTGCTGTAGTTGGTGGTGGTGTTAGTACTGTTACAGTAGCTGGTGATACTGCTGTAGTTGGTGGAGGTGTTAGTACTGTTACAGTAGGTGGTGTTACTGCTGTAGTTGGTGGTGGTGTTAGTACTGTTACAGTAGTTGGTGTTACTGCTGTAGTTGGTGGCGGTGTTAGTACTGTTACAGTAGGTGGTGTTACTGCTGTAGTTGGTGGTGGTGTTAGTACTGTGACAGCAGGTGGTGTTACTGCTGTAGTTGGTGGTGGTGTTAGTACTGTTACAGTAGGTGGTGTTACTGCTGGAGTTGGTAGTGGTGTTAGTACTGTTACAGTAGTTGGTGTTACTGCTGTAGTTTGTGGTGGTGTTAGTACTGTTACAGTAGTTGGTGTAACTGCTGTAGTTGGTGGTGGTGTTAGTGCTGTTACAGTAGGTGGTGTTACTGCTGTAGTTGGTGGTGGTGTTACTGCTGTAGTTGGTGGTGGTGTTAGTACTGTTACAGTAGTTGGTGTTACTGCTGTAGTTGGTGGTGGTGTTAGTACTGTGACAGTAGGTGGAGTTACTGCTGTAGTTGGTAGTGGTGTTAGTACTGTTACAGTAGGTGGTGTTACTGCTGTAGTTGGTAGAGGTTTTAGTACTGTTACAGTAGGTGGTGTTACTGCTGTAGTTGGTGGTGGTGTTAATACTGTTACAGTAGTTGGTGTTACTGCTGTAGTTGGTGGTGGTGTTAGTACTGTTACAGTAGGTGCTGTTATTGCTGTAGTTGGTGGTGGTGTTAGTACTGTTACAGTAGGTAGTGTTACTGCTGTAGTTAGTGCTGGTATTAGTACTGTTACAGAAGGTGGTGTTACTGCCCTAGTTGGTAGTGGTGTTAGTACTGTTACAGTAGTTGGTGTTACTGCTGTAGTTGGTAGTGGTGTTAGTTAGTTACAGTAGGTGGTGTTACTGCTGTAGTTGGTTGTGGTGTTAGTACTGTTACAGAAGGTGGTGTTACTGCTGTAGTTTGTAGTGGTGTTAGTACTGTTACAGTAGGGGGTGTTACTGCTGTAGTTCGTGGTGGTGTTAGTACTGTTACAGTAGGTGGTGTTACTGCTGTAGTTGGTGGTGGTGTTAGTACTGTTACTGGAGGTGGTGTTCCTGCTCTAGTTGGTGGGTGTGTTAGTACTGTTACAGTAGTTGGTGTTACTGCTGTAGTTGGTGGTGGTGTTACTACTGTTACAGTAGGTGGTGTTACTGCTGTAGTTGGTGGTGGTGTTAGTACTGTTACAATAGGTGGTGTTACTGCTGTAGTTGGTGGTGGTGTTAGTACTGTTACAGTAGGTGGTGTTACTGCTGTAGTTGGTGGTGGTGTTAGTACTGTTACAATAGGTGGTGTTACTGCTGTAGTTGGTGGTGGTGTTAATACTGTTACAGTAGGTGGTGTTACTGCTGTAGTTGGTGGTGGTGTTAGTACTGTTATAGTAGGTGGTGTTACTGCTGTAGTTGGTGGTGGTGTTAGTACTGTTATAGTAGGTGGTGTTACTGCTGTAGTTGGTGGTGGTGTTAGTACTGTTATAGTAGGTGGTGTTACTGCTGTAGTTGGTGGTGGTGTTAGTACTGTTACAGTAGGTGGTGTTACTGCTGTAGTTGGTGGTGGTGTTAGTACTGTTATAGTAGGTGGTGTTACTGCTGTAGTTGGTAGTGGTGTTAGTACTGTTACAGTAGGTGGTGTTACTGCTGTAGTTGGTGGAGGTCTTAGTACTGTTAGAGTAGGTGGTGTTACTGCTGTAGTTGGTGGTGGTGTTAGTACTGTTACAGTAGGTGGTGCTACTGCTGTAGTTGGTGGTGGTATTAGTACTGTTACAGTAGGTGGTGTTACTGCTGTAGTTGGTGGTGGTATTAGTACTGTTACAGTAGGTGGTGTTACTGCTGTAGTTGGTGGAGGTGTTAGTACTGTTACAGTAGGTGGTGTTACTGCTGTAGTTGGTGGTGGTGTTAGTACTGTTACAGTAGGTGGTGTTACTGCTGTAGTTGGTGGAGGTGTTAATTTGTACTGTTACAGTAGGTGGTGATACTGCTGTAGTTGGTGGTGGTGTTAGTACTGTTACAGTAGGTGGTGTTACTGCTGTAGTTGTTAGTGGTGTTAGTACTGTTACAGTAGTTGGTGTTACTGCTGTAGTTGGTAGTGGTGTTAGTACTGTTACAGTAGGTGGTGTTACTGCTGTAGTTGTTAGTGGTGTTAGTACTGTTACAGTAGTTGGTGTTACTGCTGTAGTTGGTGGTGGTGTTAGTACTGTTACAGTAGGTGGTGTTACTTCTGTATTTGGTGGTGGTGTTAGTACTGTTACAGTAGGTGGTGTTACTGCTGTAGTTGGTGGTCGTGTTAGTACTGTTACAGTAGGTGGTGTTACTGCTGTATTTGGTGGTGGTGTTACTACTGTTACAGTAGGTGGTGTTACTGCTGTATTTGGTAGTGGTGTTAGTACTGTTACACTAGGTGGTGTTACTGCTGTAGTTGGTGGTGTTAGTACTGTTACAGTAGGTGGTGTTACTGCTTTAGTTGGTGGTGGTGTTAGTACTGTTACAGAAGGTGGTGTTACTGCTCTAGTTGGTAGTGGTGTTAGTACTGTTACAGTAGTTGGTGTTACTGCTGTAGTTGGTAGTGGTGTTAGTTAGTTACAGTAGGTGGTGTTACTGCTGTAGTTGGTTGTGGTGTTAGTACTGTTACAGAAGGTGGTGTTACTGCTGTAGTTTGTAGTGGTGTTAGTACTGTTACAGTAGGTGGTGTTACTGCTGTAGTTTGTGGTGGTGTTAGTACTGTTACAGTAGGTGGTGTTACTGCTGTAGTTGGTGGTGGTGTTAGTACTGTTACAGTAGGTGGTGTTCCTGCTCTAGTTGGTGGGTGTGTTAGTACTGTTACAGTAGGTGGTGTTACTGCTGTAGTTGGTGGTGGTGTTAGTACTGTTACAGTAGGTGGTGTTACTGCTGTAGTTGGTGGTGGTGTTAGTACTGTTATAGTAGGTGGTGTTACTGCTGTAGTTGGTGGTGGTGTTAGTACTGTTATAGTAGGTGGTGTTACTGCTGTAGTTGGTGGTGGTGTTAGTACTGTTACAGTAGGTGGTGTTACTGAGGTAGTTGGTGGTGGTGTTAGTACTGTTATAGTAGGTGGTGTTACTGCTGTAGTTGGTAGTGGTGTTAGTACTGTTACAGTAGGTGGTGTTACTGCTGTAGTTGGTGGTGGTGTTAGTACTGTTACAGTATGGTGGTGTTACTGCTGTAGTTGGTGGAGGTGTTAGTACTGTTACAGTAGGTGGTGTTACTGCTGTAGTTGGTGTTGGTGTTAGTACTGTTACAGGAGTTGGTGTTACTGCTGTAGTTGGTGGTGGTGTTAGTACTGTTATAGTAGGTGGTGTTACTGCTGTAGTTGGTGGTGGTGTTATTACTGTTACAGTAGGTGGTGTTACTGCTGTAGTTGGTGGTGGTGTTAGTACTGTTATAGTAGGTGGTGTTACTGCTGTAGTTGGTGGTGGTGTTAGTACTGTTATAGTAGGTGGTGTTACTGCTGTAGTTGGTGGTGGTGTTAGTACTGTTACAGTAGGTGGTGTTACTGCTGTAGTTGGTGGTGGTGTTAGTACTGTTATAGTAGGTGGTGTTACTGCTGTAGTTGGTAGTGGTGTTAGTACTGTTACAGTAGGTGGTGTTACTGCTGTAGTTGGTGGTGGTGTTAGTACTGTTACAGTAGGTGGTGTTACTGCTGTAGTTGGTAGTGGTGTTAGTTAGTTACAGTAGGTGGTGTTACTGCTGTATTTGGTGGAGGTGTTAGTACTGTTACAGTAGTTGGTGTTACTGCTGTAGTTGGTGGAGGTGTTAGTACTGTTAAAGTAGTTGGTGTTACTGCTGTAGTTGGTGGTGGTGTTAGTACTGTTACAGTAGGTGGTGTTACTGCTGTATTTGGTGGTGGTGTTACTACTGTTACAGTAGGTGGTGTTACTGCTGTAGTTGCTAGTGGTGTTAGTACTGTTACAGTAGGTGGTGTTACTGCTGTAGTTGGTCGTGGTGTTAGTACTGTTACAGTAGGTGGTGTTACTGCTGTAGTTGGTGGTGGTGTTAGTACTGTTACAGTAGGTGGTGTTACTGCTGTAGTTGGTGGTGGTGTTAGTACTGTTACAGTAGGTGGTGTTACTGCTGTAGTTGGTGGTGGTGTTAGTACTGTTACAGTAGGTGGTGTTACTGCTGGAGTTGGTGGAGGTGTTAGTACTGTTACAGTAGGTGGTGTTACTGCTGTAGTTGGTGGAGGTGTTAGTACTGTTACAGTAGGTGGTGTTACTGCTGTAGTTGGTGGTGGTGGTAGTACTGTTACAGTAGGTGGTGTTACTGCTGGAGTTGGTGGAGGTGTTAGTACTGTTACAGTAGGTGGTGTTACTGCTGTAGTTGGTGGAGGTGTTAGTACTGTTACAGTAGGTGGTGTTACTGCTGTAGTTGGTGGTGGTGTTAGTACTGTTATAGTAGGTGGTGTTACTGCTGTAGTTGGTGGTGGTGTTAGTACTGTTACAGTAGGTGGTGTTACTGCTGTAGTTGGTGGTGGTGTTAGTACTGTTATAGTAGGTGGTATTACAGCTGTAGTTGGTAGTGGTGTTAGTACTGTTACAGTAGGTGGTGTTACTGCTGTAGTTGCTAGTGGTGTTAGTACTGTTACAGTAGGTGGTGTTACTGCTGTAGTTGGTGGTGGTGTTAGTACTGTTACAGTAGGTGGTGTTACTGCTGTATTTGGTAGTGGTGTTACTACTGTTACAGTAGGTGGTGTTACTGCTGTAGTTGCTAGTGGTGTTAGTACTGTTACAGTAGGTGGTGTTACTGCTGTAGTTGGTGGTGGTGTTAGTACTGTTACAGTAGGTGGTGTTACTGCTGTAGTTGGTGGTGGTGTTAGTACTGTTACAGTAGGTGGTGTTACTGCTGTAGTTGGTGGTGGTGTTAGTACTGTTACAGTAGGTGGTGTTACTGCTGTAGTTGGTTGTGGTGTTAGTACTGTTACGGTAGGTGGTGTTACTGCTGTAGTTGGTGGTGGTGTTAGTACTGTTACAGTAGGTGGTGTTACTGCTGTAGTTGGTGGTGGTGTTAGTACTGTTACAGTAGGAGGTGTTACTGCTGTAGTTGGTGGTGGTGTTAGTACTGTTACAGTAGGTGGTGTTACTGCTGTAGTTGGTGGTGGTGTTAGTACTGTTACAGTAGGTGGTATTACTGCTGTAGTTGGTGGTGGTGTTAGTACTGTTACAGTAGGTGGTGTTACTGCTGGAGTTGGTGGAGGTGTTAGTACTGTTACAGTAGGTGGTGTTACTGCTGTAGTTGGTGGAGGTGTTAGTACTGTTACAGTAGGTGGTGTTACTGCTGTAGTTGGTGGTGGTGTTAGTACTGTTACAGTAGGTGGTGTTACTGCTGGAGTTGGTGGAGGTGTTAGTACTGTTACAGTAGGTGGTGTTACTGCTGTAGTTGGTGGAGGTGTTAGTACTGTTACAGTAGGTGTTGTTACTGCTGTAGTTGGTGGCGGTGTTAGTACTGTTATAATAGGTGGTGTTACTGCTGTAGTTGGTAGTGGTGTTAGTACTGTTACAGTAGGTGGTGTTACTGCTGTGGTTGGTGGTGGTGTTAGTACTGTTATAGTAGGTGGTGTTACTGCTGTAGTTGGTGGTGGTGTTAGTACTGTTATAGTAGGTGGTGTTACTGCTGTAGTTGGTAGTGGTGTTAGTACTGTTACAGTAGGTAGTGTTACTGCTGTAGTTGGTAGTGGTGTTAGAACTGTTACAGTAGGTGGTGTTACTGCTGTAGTTGGTGGAGGTCTTAGTACTGTTAGAGTAGGTGGTGTTACTGCTGTAGTTGGTGGTGGTGTTAGTACTGTTACAGTAGGTGGTGCTACTGCTGTAGTTGGTGGTGGTATTAGTACTGTTACAGTAGGTGGTGTTACTGCTGTAGTTGGTGGTGGTATTAGTACTGTTACAGTAGGTGGTGTTACTGCTGTAGTTGGTGGAGGTGTTAGTACTGTTACAGTAGGTGGTGTTACTGCTGTAGTTGGTGGTGGTGTTAGTACTGTTACAGTAGGTGGTGTTACTGCTGTAGTTGGTGGAGGTGTTAATTTGTACTGTTACAGTAGGTGGTGATACTGCTGTAGTTGGTGGTGGTGTTAGTACTGTTACAGTAGGTGGTGTTACTGCTGTAGTTGGTAGTGGTGTTAGTACTGTTACAGTAGGTGGTGTTACTGCTGTAGTTGGTAGTGGTGTTAGTACTGTTACAGTAGGTGGTGTTACTGCTGTAGTTGGTGGTGGTGTTAGTACTGTTACAGTAGGTGGTGTTACTGCTGTAGTTGTTAGTGGTGTTAGTACTGTTACAGTAGTTGGTGTTACTGCTGTAGTTGGTAGTGGTGTTAGTACTGTTACAGTAGGTGGTGTTACTGCTGTAGTTGTTAGTGGTGTTAGTACTGTTACAGTAGTTGGTGTTACTGCTGTAGTTGGTGGTGGTGTTAGTACTGTTACAGTAGGTGGTGTTACTGCTGTATTTGGTGGTGGTGTTAGTACTGTTACAGTAGGTGGTGTTACTGCTGTAGTTGGTGGTCGTGTTAGTACTGTTACAGTAGGTGGTGTTACTGCTGTATTTGGTGGTGGTGTTACTACTGTTACAGTAGGTGGTGTTACTGCTGTATTTGGTAGTGGTGTTAGTACTGTTACAGTAGGTGGTGTTACTGCTGTAGTTGGTGGCGTTAGTACTGTTACAGTAGGTGGTGTTACTGCTTTAGTTGGTGGTGGTGTTAGTACTGTTACAGAAGGTGGTGTTACTGCTCTAGTTGGTAGTGGTGTTAGTACTGTTACAGTAGTTGGTGTTACTGCTGTAGTTGGTAGTGGTGTTAGTTAGTTACAGTAGGTGGTGTTACTGCTGTAGTTGGTTGTGGTGTTAGTACTGTTACAGAAGGTGGTGTTACTGCTGTAGTTTGTAGTGGTGTTAGTACTGTTACAGTAGGTGGTGTTACTGCTGTAGTTTGTGGTGGTGTTAGTACTGTTACAGTAGGTGGTGTTACTGCTGTAGTTGGTGGTGGTGTTAGTACTGTTACAGTAGGTGGTGTTCCTGCTCTAGTTGGTGGGTGTGTTAGTACTGTTACAGTAGGTGGTGTTACTGCTGTAGTTGGTGGTGGTGTTAGTACTGTTACAGTAGGTGGTGTTACTGCTGTAGTTGGTGGTGGTGTTAGTACTGTTATAGTAGGTGGTGTTACTGCTGTAGTTGGTGGTGGTGTTAGTACTGTTATAGTAGGTGGTGTTACTGCTGTAGTTGGTGGTGGTGTTAGTACTGTTACAGTAGGTGGTGTTACTGAGGTAGTTGGTGGTGGTGTTAGTACTGTTATAGTAGGTGGTGTTACTGCTGTAGTTGGTAGTGGTGTTAGTACTGTTACAGTAGGTGGTGTTACTGCTGTAGTTGGTGGTGGTGTTAGTACTGTTACAGTATGGTGGTGTTACTGCTGTAGTTGGTGGAGGTGTTAGTACTGTTACAGTAGGTGGTGTTACTGCTGTAGTTGGTGTTGGTGTTAGTACTGTTACAGGAGTTGGTGTTACTGCTGTAGTTGGTGGTGGTGTTAGTACTGTTATAGTAGGTGGTGTTACTGCTGTAGTTGGTGGTGGTGTTATTACTGTTACAGTAGGTGGTGTTACTGCTGTAGTTGGTGGTGGTGTTAGTACTGTTATAGTAGGTGGTGTTACTGCTGTAGTTGGTGGTGGTGTTAGTACTGTTATAGTAGGTGGTGTTACTGCTGTAGTTGGTGGTGGTGTTAGTACTGTTACAGTAGGTGGTGTTACTGCTGTAGTTGGTGGTGGTGTTAGTACTGTTATAGTAGGTGGTGTTACTGCTGTAGTTGGTAGTGGTGTTAGTACTGTTACAGTAGGTGGTGTTACTGCTGTAGTTGGTGGTGGTGTTAGTACTGTTACAGTAGGTGGTGTTACTGCTGTAGTTGGTAGTGGTGTTAGTTAGTTACAGTAGGTGGTGTTACTGCTGTATTTGGTGGAGGTGTTAGTACTGTTACAGTAGTTGGTGTTACTGCTGTAGTTGGTGGAGGTGTTAGTACTGTTACAGTAGTTGGTGTTACTGCTGTAGTTGCTAGTGGTGTTAGTACTGTTACAGTAGGTGGTGTTACTGCTGTATTTGGTGGTGGTGTTACTACTGTTACAGTAGGTGGTGTTACTGCTGTAGTTGCTAGTGGTGTTAGTACTGTTACAGTAGGTGGTGTTACTGCTGTAGTTGGTCGTGGTGTTAGTACTGTTACAGTAGGTGGTGTTACTGCTGTAGTTGGTGGTGGTGTTAGTACTGTTACAGTAGGTGGTGTTACTGCTGTAGTTGGTGGTGGTGTTAGTACTGTTACAGTAGGTGGTGTTACTGCTGTAGTTGGTGGTGGTGTTAGTACTGTTACAGTAGGTGGTGTTACTGCTGGAGTTGGTGGAGGTGTTAGTACTGTTACAGTAGGTGGTGTTACTGCTGTAGTTGGTGGAGGTGTTAGTACTGTTACAGTAGGTGGTGTTACTGCTGTAGTAGGTGGTGGTGGTAGTACTGTTACAGTAGGTGGTGTTACTGCTGGAGTTGGTGGAGGTGTTAGTACTGTTACAGTAGGTGGTGTTACTGCTGTAGTTGGTGGAGGTGTTAGTACTGTTACAGTAGGTGGTGTTACTGCTGTAGTTGGTGGTGGTGTTAGTACTGTTATAGTAGGTGGTGTTACTGCTGTAGTTGGTGGTGGTGTTAGTACTGTTACAGTAGGTGGTGTTACTGCTGTAGTTGGTGGTGGTGTTAGTACTGTTATAGTAGGTGGTATTACAGCTATAGTTGGTAGTGGTGTTAGTACTGTTACAGTAGGTGGTGTTACTGCTGTAGTTGCTAGTGGTGTTAGTACTGTTACAGTAGGTGGTGTTACTGCTGTAGTTGGTGGTGGTGTTAGTACTGTTACAGTAGGTGGTGTTACTGCTGTATTTGGTGGTGGTGTTACTACTGTTACAGTAGGTGGTGTTACTGCTGTAGTTGCTAGTGGTGTTAGTACTGTTACAGTAGGTGGTGTTACTGCTGTAGTTGGTGGTGGTGTTAGTACTGTTACAGTAGGTGGTGTTACTGCTGTAGTTGGTGGTGGTGTTAGTACTGTTACAGTAGGTGGTGTTACTGCTGTAGTTGGTGGTGGTGTTAGTACTGTTACAGTAGGTGGTGTTACTGCTGTAGTTGGTTGTGGTGTTAGTACTGTTACGGTAGGTGGTGTTACTGCTGTAGTTGGTGGTGGTGTTAGTACTGTTACAGTAGGTAGTGTTACTGCTGTAGTTGGTGGTGGCGTTAGTACTGTTACAGTAGGAGGTGTTACTGCTGTAGTTGGTGGTGGTGTTAGTACTGTTACAGTAGGTGGTGTTACTGCTGTAGTTGGTGGTGGTGTTAGTACTGTTACAGTAGGTGGTATTACTGCTGTAGTTGGTGGTGGTGTTAGTACTGTTACAGTAGGTGGTGTTACTGCTGGAGTTGGTGGAGGTGTTAGTACTGTTACAGTAGGTGGTGTTACTGCTGTAGTTGGTGGAGGTGTTAGTACTGTTACAGTAGGTGGTGTTACTGCTGTAGTTGGTGGTGGTGTTAGTACTGTTACAGTAGGTGGTGTTACTGCTGGAGTTGGTGGAGGTGTTAGTACTGTTACAGTAGGTGGTGTTACTGCTGTAGTTGGTGGAGGTGTTAGTACTGTTACAGTAGGTGTTGTTACTGCTGTAGTTGGTGGCGGTGTTAGTACTGTTATAATAGGTGGTGTTACTGCTGTAGTTGGTAGTGGTGTTAGTACTGTTACAGTAGGTGGTGTTACTGCTGTGGTTGGTGGTGGTGTTAGTACTGTTATAGTAGGTGGTGTTACTGCTGTAGTTGGTGGTGGTGTTAGTACTGTTATAGTAGGTGGTGTTACTGCTGTAGTTGGTAGTGGTGTTAGTACTGTTACAGTAGGTAGTGTTACTGCTGTAGTTGGTAGTGGTGTTAGAACTGTTACAGTAGGTGGTGTTACTGCTGTAGTTGGTAGTGGTGTTAGTACTGTTACAGTAGGTGGTGTTACTGCTGTAGTTGGTAGTGGTGTTAGTACTGTTACAGTAGTTGGTGTTACTGCTGTAGTTGGTGGTGTTGTTAGTACTGTTACAGTAGTTGGTGTTACTGCTGTAGTTGGTGGTGGTGTTAGTACTGTTACAGTAGGTGGTGTTACTGCTGTAGTTGGTAGTGGTGTTAGTACTGTTACAGTAGTTGGTGTTACTGCTGTAGTTGGTGGATGTGTTAGTACTGTTACAGTAGGTGGTGTTACTGCTGTAGTTGGTGGTGGTGTTAGTACTGTTACAGTAGCTGGTGATACTGCTGTAGTTGGTGGAGGTGTTAGTACTGTTACAGTAGGTGGTGTTACTGCTGTAGTTGGTGGTGGTGTTAGTACTGTTACAGTAGTTGGTGTTACTGCTGTAGTTGGTGGCGGTGTTAGTACTGTTACAGTAGGTGGTGTTACTGCTGGAGTTGGTAGTGGTGTTAGTACTGTTATAGTAGGTGGTGTTACTGCTGTAGTTGGTGGTGGTGTTAGTACTGTTACAGTAGTTGGTGTTACTGCTGTAGTTGGTGGTGGTGTTAGTACTGTGACAGCAGGTGGTGTTACTGCTGTAGTTGGTGGTGGTGTTAGTACTGTTACAGTAGGTGGTGTTACTGCTGGAGTTGGTAGTGGTGTTAGTACTGTTACAGTAGTTGGTGTTACTGCTGTAGTTGGTGGTGGTGTTAGTACTGTTACAGTAGTTGGTGTAACTGCTGTAGTTGGTGGTGGTGTTAGTGCTGTTACAGTAGGTGGTGTTACTGCTGTAGTTGGTGGTGGTGTTACTGCTGTAGTTGGTGGTGGTGTTAGTGCTGTTACAGTAGTTGGTGTTACTGCTGTAGTTGGTGGTGGTGTTAGTACTGTGACAGTAGGTGGAGTTACTGCTGTAGTTGGTAGTGGTGTTAGTACTGTTAGAGTAGGTGGTGTTACTGCTGTAGTTGATAGAGGTTTTAGTACTGTTACAGTAGGTGGTGTTACTGCTGTAGTTGGTGGTGGTGTTAATACTGTTACAGTAGTTGGTGTTACTGCTGTAGTTGGTGGTGGTGTTAGTACTGTTACAGTAGGTGCTGTTATTGCTGTAGTTGGTGGTGGTGTTAGTACTGTTACAGTAGGTAGTGTTACTGCTGTAGTTAGTGGTGGTATTAGTACTGTTACAGAAGGTGGTGTTACTGCCCTAGTTGGTAGTGGTGTTAGTACTGTTACAGTAGTTGGTGTTACTGCTGTAGTTGGTAGTGGTGTTAGTTAGTTACAGTAGGTGGTGTTACTGCTGTAGTTGGTTGTGGTGTTAGTACTGTTACAGAAGGTGGTGTTACTGCTGTAGTTTGTAGTGGTGTTAGTACTGTTACAGTAGGGGGTGTTACTGCTGTAGTTCGTGGTGGTGTTAGTACTGTTACAGTAGGTGGTGTTACTGCTGTAGTTGGTGGTGGTGTTAGTACTGTTACTGGAGGTGGTGTTCCTGCTCTAGTTGGTGGGTGTGTTAGTACTGTTACAGTAGTTGGTGTTACTGCTGTAGTTGGTGGTGGTGTTACTACTGTTACAGTAGGTGGTGTTACTGCTGTAGTTGGTGGTGGTGTTAGTACTGTTACAATAGGTGGTGTTACTGCTGTAGTTGGTGGTGGTGTTAGTACTGTTACAGTAGGTGGTGTTACTGCTGTAGTTGGTGGTGGTGTTAGTACTGTTACAATAGGTGGTGTTACTGCTGTAGTTGGTGGTGGTGTTAGTACTGTTACAGTAGGTGGTGTTACTGCTGTAGTTGGTGGTTGTGTTAGTACTGTTATAGTAGGTGGTGTTACTGCTGTAGTTGGTGGTGGTGTTAGTACTGTTATAGTAGGTGGTGTTACTGCTGTAGTTGGTGGTGGTGTTAGTACTGTTATAGTAGGTGGTGTTACTGCTGTAGTTGGTGGTGGTGTTAGTACTGTTACAGTAGGTGGTGTTACTGCTGTAGTTGGTGGTGGTGTTAGTACTGTTATAGTAGGTGGTGTTACTGCTGTAGTTGGTAGTGGTGTTAGTACTGTTACAGTAGGTGGTGTTACTGCTGTAGTTGGTGGAGGTCTTAGTACTGTTAGAGTAGGTGGTGTTACTGCTGTAGTTGGTGGTGGTGTTAGTACTGTTACAGTAGGTGGTGTTACTGCTGTAGTTGGTGGTGGTATTAGTACTGTTACAGTAGGTGGTGTTACTGCTGTAGTTGGTGGTGGTATTAGTACTGTTACAGTAGGTGGTGTTACTGCTGTAGTTGGTGGAGGTGTTAGTACTGTTACAGTAGGTGGTGTTACTGCTGTAGTTGGTGGTGGTGTTAGTACTGTTACAGTAGGTGGTGTTACTGCTGTAGTTGGTGGAGGTGTTAATTTGTACTGTTACAGTAGGTGGTGATACTGCTGTAGTTGGTGGTGGTGTTAGTACTGTTACAGTAGGTGGTGTTACTGCTGTAGTTGGTAGTGGTGTTAGTACTGTTACAGTAGGTGGTGTTACTGCTGTAGTTGGTAGTGGTGTTAGTACTGTTACAGTAGGTGGTGTTACTGCTGTAGTTGGTGGTGGTGTTAGTACTGTTACAGTAGGTGGTGTTACTGCTGTAGTTGTTAGTGGTGTTAGTACTGTTACAGTAGTTGGTGTTACTGCTGTAGTTGGTGGAGGTGTTAGTACTGTTACAGTAGTTGGTGTTACTGCTGTAGTTGGTGGTGGTGTTAGTACTGTTACAGTAGGTGGTGTTACTGCTGTATTTGGTGGTGGTGTTAGTACTGTTACAGTAGGTGGTGTTACTGCTGTAGTTGGTGGTGGTGTTAGTACTGTTACAGTAGGTGGTGTTACTGCTGTATTTGGTGGTGGTGTTACTACTGTTACAGTAGGTGGTGTTACTGCTGTAGTTGGTAGTGGTGTTAGTACTGTTACAGTAGGTGGTGTTACTGCTGTAGTTGGTGGTGTTAGTACTGTTACAGTAGGTGGTGTTACTGCTGTAGTTGGTGGTGGTGTTAGTACTGTTACAGAAGGTGGTGTTACTGCTCTAGTTGGTAGTGGTGTTAGTACTGTTACAGTAGTTGGTGTTACTGCTGTAGTTGGTAGTGGTGTTAGTTAGTTACAGTAGGTGGTGTTACTGCTGTAGTTGGTTGTGGTGTTAGTACTGTTACAGAAGGTGGTGTTACTGCTGTAGTTTGTAGTGGTGTTAGTACTGTTACAGTAGGTGGTGTTACTGCTGTAGTTTGTGGTGGTGTTAGTACTGTTACAGTAGGTGGTGTTACTGCTGTAGTTGGTGGTGGTGTTAGTACTGTTACAGTAGGTGGTGTTCCTGCTCTAGTTGGTGGGTGTGTTAGTACTGTTACAGTAGGTGGTGTTACTGCTGTAGTTGGTGGTGGTGTTAGTACTGTTACAGTAGATGGTGTTACTGCTGTAGTTGGTGGTGGTGTTAGTACTGTTATAGTAGGTGGTGTTACTGCTGTAGTTGGTGGTGGTGTTAGTACTGTTATAGTAGGTGGTGTTACTGCTGTAGTTGGTGGTGGTGTTAGTACTGTTACAGTAGGTGGTGTTACTGAGGTAGTTGGTGGTGGTGTTAGTACTGTTATAGTAGGTGGTGTTACTGCTGTAGTTGGTAGTGGTGTTAGTACTGTTACAGTAGGTGGTGTTACTGCTGGAGTTTGTGGAGGTGTTAGTACTGTTACAGTATGTGGTGTTACTGCTGTAGTTGGTGGTGGTGTTAGTACTGTTACAGTATGGTGGTGTTACTGCTGTAGTTGGTGGAGGTGTTAGTACTGTTACAGTAGGTGGTGTTACTGCTGTAGTTGGTGTTGGTGTTAGTACTGTTACAGGAGTTGGTGTTACTGCTGTAGTTGGTGGTGGTGTTATTACTGTTACAGTAGGTGGTGTTACTGCTGTAGTTGGTGGTGGTGTTAGTACTGTTACAGTAGGTGGTGTTACTGCTGGAGTTGGTGGAGGTGTTAGTACTGTTACAGTAGGTGGTGTTACTGCTGTAGTTGGTGGAGGTGTTAGTACTGTTACAGTAGGTGGTGTTACTGCTGTAGTTGGTGGTGGTGTTAGTACTGTTACAGTAGGTGGTGTTACTGCTGGAGTTGGTGGAGGTGTTAGTACTGTTACAGTAGGTGGTGTTACTGCTGTAGTTGGTGGAGGTGTTAGTACTGTTACAGTAGGTGTTGTTACTGCTGTAGTTGGTGGCGGTGTTAGTACTGTTATAATAGGTGGTGTTACTGCTGTAGTTGGTAGTGGTGTTAGTACTGTTACAGTAGGTGGTGTTACTGCTGTGGTTGGTGGTGGTGTTAGTACTGTTATAGTAGGTGGTGTTACTGCTGTAGTTGGTGGTGGTGTTAGTACTGTTATAGTAGGTGGTGTTACTGCTGTAGTTGGTAGTGGTGTTAGTACTGTTACAGTAGGTAGTGTTACTGCTGTAGTTGGTAGTGGTGTTAGAACTGTTACAGTAGGTGGTGTTACTGCTGTAGTTGGTAGTGGTGTTAGTACTGTTACAGTAGGTGGTGTTACTGCTGTAGTTGGTAGTGGTGTTAGTACTGTTACAGTAGTTGGTGTTACTGCTGTAGTTGGTGGTGTTGTTAGTACTGTTACAGTAGTTGGTGTTACTGCTGTAGTTGGTGGTGGTGTTAGTACTGTTACAGTAGGTGGTGTTACTGCTGTAGTTGGTAGTGGTGTTAGTACTGTTACAGTAGTTGGTGTTACTGCTGTAGTTGGTGGAGGTGTTAGTACTGTTACAGTAGGTGGTGTTACTGCTGTAGTTGGTGGTGGTGTTAGTACTGTTACAGTAGCTGGTGATACTGCTGTAGTTGGTGGAGGTGTTAGTACTGTTACAGTAGGTGGTGTTACTGCTGTAGTTGGTGGTGGTGTTAGTACTGTTACAGTAGTTGGTGTTACTGCTGTAGTTGGTGGCGGTGTTAGTACTGTTACAGTAGGTGGTGTTACTGCTGGAGTTGGTAGTGGTGTTAGTACTGTTATAGTAGGTGGTGTTACTGCTGTAGTTGGTGGTGGTGTTAGTACTGTTACAGTAGTTGGTGTTACTGCTGTAGTTGGTGGTGGTGTTAGTACTGTGACAGCAGGTGGTGTTACTGCTGTAGTTGGTGGTGGTGTTAGTACTATTACAGTAGGTGGTGTTACTGCTGGAGTTGGTAGTGGTGTTAGTACTGTTACAGTAGTTGGTGTTACTGCTGTAGTTGGTGGTGGTGTTAGTACTGTTACAGTAGTTGGTGTAACTGCTGTAGTTGGTGGTGGTGTTAGTGCTGTTACAGTAGGTGGTGTTACTGCTGTAGTTGGTGGTGGTGTTACTGCTGTAGTTGGTGGTGGTGTTAGTGCTGTTACAGTAGTTGGTGTTACTGCTGTAGTTGGTGGTGGTGTTAGTACTGTGACAGTAGGTGGAGTTACTGCTGTAGTTGGTAGTGGTGTTAGTACTGTTAGAGTAGGTGGTGTTACTGCTGTAGTTGATAGAGGTTTTAGTACTGTTACAGTAGGTGGTGTTACTGCTGTAGTTGGTGGTGGTGTTAATACTGTTACAGTAGTTGGTGTTACTGCTGTAGTTGGTGGTGGTGTTAGTACTGTTACAGTAGGTGCTGTTATTGCTGTAGTTGGTGGTGGTGTTAGTACTGTTACAGTAGGTAGTGTTACTGCTGTAGTTAGTGGTGGTATTAGTACTGTTACAGAAGGTGGTGTTACTGCCCTAGTTGGTAGTGGTGTTAGTACTGTTACAGTAGTTGGTGTTACTGCTGTAGTTGGTAGTGGTGTTAGTTAGTTACAGTAGGTGGTGTTACTGCTGTAGTTGGTTGTGGTGTTAGTACCGTTACAGAAGGTGGTGTTACTGCTGTAGTTTGTAGTGGTGTTAGTACTGTTACAGTAGGGGGTGTTACTGCTGTAGTTCGTGGTGGTGTTAGTACTGTTACAGTAGGTGGTGTTACTGCTGTAGTTGGTGGTGGTGTTAGTACTGTTACTGGAGGTGGTGTTCCTGCTCTAGTTGGTGGGTGTGTTAGTACTGTTACAGTAGTTGGTGTTACTGCTGTAGTTGGTGGTGGTGTTACTACTGTTACAGTAGGTGGTGTTACTGCTGTAGTTGGTGGTGGTGTTAGTACTGTTACAATAGGTGGTGTTACTGCTGTAGTTGGTGGTGGTGTTAGTACTGTTACAGTAGGTGGTGTTACTGCTGTAGTTGGTGGTGGTGTTAGTACTGTTACAATAGGTGGTGTTACTGCTGTAGTTGGTGGTGGTGTTAGTACTGTTACAGTAGGTGGTGTTACTGCTGTAGTTGGTGGTTGTGTTAGTACTGTTATAGTAGGTGGTGTTACTGCTGTAGTTGGTGGTGGTGTTAGTACTGTTATAGTAGGTGGTGTTACTGCTGTAGTTGGTGGTGGTGTTAGTACTGTTATAGTAGGTGGTGTTACTGCTGTAGTTGGTGGTGGTGTTAGTACTGTTACAGTAGGTGGTGTTACTGCTGTAGTTGGTGGTGGTGTTAGTACTGTTATAGTAGGTGGTGTTACTGCTGTAGTTGGTAGTGGTGTTAGTACTGTTACAGTAGGTGGTGTTACTGCTGTAGTTGGTGGAGGTCTTAGTACTGTTAGAGTAGGTGGTGTTACTGCTGTAGTTGGTGGTGGTGTTAGTACTGTTACAGTAGGTGGTGTTACTGCTGTAGTTGGTGGTGGTATTAGTACTGTTACAGTAGGTGGTGTTACTGCTGTAGTTGGTGGTGGTATTAGTACTGTTACAGTAGGTGGTGTTACTGCTGTAGTTGGTGGTGGTGTTAGTACTGTTACAGTAGGTGGTGTTACTGCTGTAGTTGGTGGAGGTGTTAATTTGTACTGTTACAGTAGGTGGTGATACTGCTGTAGTTGGTGGTGGTGTTAGTACTGTTACAGTAGGTGGTGTTACTGCTGTAGTTGGTAGTGGTGTTAGTACTGTTACAGTAGGTGGTGTTACTGCTGTAGTTGGTAGTGGTGTTAGTACTGTTACAGTAGGTGGTGTTACTGCTGTAGTTGGTGGTGGTGTTAGTACTGTTACAGTAGGTGGTGTTACTGCTGTAGTTGTTAGTGGTGTTAGTACTGTTACAGTAGTTGGTGTTACTGCTGTAGTTGGTGGAGGTGTTAGTACTGTTACAGTAGTTGGTGTTACTGCTGTAGTTGGTGGTGGTGTTAGTACTGTTACAGTAGGTGGTGTTACTGCTGTATTTGGTGGTGGTGTTAGTACTGTTACAGTAGGTGGTGTTACTGCTGTAGTTGGTGGTGGTGTTAGTACTGTTACAGTAGGTGGTGTTACTGCTGTATTTGGTGGTGGTGTTACTACTGTTACAGTAGGTGGTGTTACTGCTGTAGTTGGTAGTGGTGTTAGTACTGTTACAGTAGGTGGTGTTACTGCTGTAGTTGGTGGTGTTAGTACTGTTACAGTAGGTGGTGTTACTGCTGTAGTTGGTGGTGGTGTTAGTACTGTTACAGAAGGTGGTGTTACTGCTCTAGTTGGTAGTGGTGTTAGTACTGTTACAGTAGTTGGTGTTACTGCTGTAGTTGGTAGTGGTGTTAGTTAGTTACAGTAGGTGGTGTTACTGCTGTAGTTGGTTGTGGTGTTAGTACTGTTACAGAAGGTGGTGTTACTGCTGTAGTTTGTAGTGGTGTTAGTACTGTTACAGTAGGTGGTGTTACTGCTGTAGTTTGTGGTGGTGTTAGTACTGTTACAGTAGGTGGTGTTACTGCTGTAGTTGGTGGTGGTGTTAGTACTGTTACAGTAGGTGGTGTTCCTGCTCTAGTTGGTGGGTGTGTTAGTACTGTTACAGTAGGTGGTGTTACTGCTGTAGTTGGTGGTGGTGTTAGTACTGTTACAGTAGGTGGTGTTACTGCTGTAGTTGGTGGTGGTGTTAGTACTGTTATAGTAGGTGGTGTTACTGCTGTAGTTGGTGGTGGTGTTAGTACTGTTATAGTAGGTGGTGTTACTGCTGTAGTTGGTGGTGGTGTTAGTACTGTTACAGTAGGTGGTGTTACTGAGGTAGTTGGTGGTGGTGTTAGTACTGTTATAGTAGGTGGTGTTACTGCTGTAGTTGGTAGTGGTGTTAGTACTGTTACAGTAGGTGGTGTTACTGCTGGAGTTTGTGGAGGTGTTAGTACTCTTACAGTATGTGGTGTTACTGCTGTAGTTGGTGGTGGTGTTAGTACTGTTACAGTATGGTGGTGTTACTGCTGTAGTTGGTGGAGGTGTTAGTACTGTTACAGTAGGTGGTGTTACTGCTGTAGTTGGTGTTGGTGTTAGTACTGTTACAGGAGTTGGTGTTACTGCTGTAGTTGGTGGTGGTGTTATTACTGTTACAGTAGGTGGTGTTACTGCTGTAGTTGGTGGTGGTGTTAGTACTGTTATAGTAGGTGGTGTTACTGCTGTAGTTGGTGGTGGTGTTAGTACTGTTATAGTAGGTGGTGTTACTGCTGTAGTTGGTGGTGGTGTTAGTACTGTTACAGTAGGTGGTGTTACTGCTGTAGTTGGTGGTGGTGTTAGTACTGTTATAGTAGGTGGTGTTACTGCTGTAGTTGGTAGTGGTGTTAGTACTGTTACAGTAGGTGGTGTTACTGCTGTAGTTGGTGGTGGTGTTAGTACTGTTACAGTAGGTGGTGTTACTGCTGTAGTTGATAGTGGTGTTAGTTAGTTACAGTAGGTGGTGTTACTGCTGTATTTGGTGGAGGTGTTAGTACTGTTACAGTAGTTGGTGTTACTGCTGTAGTTGGTGGAGGTGTTAGTACTGTTACAGTAGTTGGTGTTACTGCTGTAGTTGGTGGTGGTGTTAGTACTGTTACAGTAGGTGGTGTTACTGCTGTATTTGGTGGTGGTGTTACTACTGTTACAGTAGGTGGTGTTACTGCTGTAGTTGCTAGTGGTGTTAGTACTGTTACAGTAGGTGGTGTTACTGCTGTAGTTGGTCGTGGTGTTAGTACTGTTACAGTAGGTGGTGTTACTGCTGTAGTTGGTGGTGGTGTTAGTACTGTTACAGTAGGTGGTGTTACTGCTGTAGTTGGTGGTGGTGTTAGTACTGTTACAGTAGGTGGTGTTACTGCTGTAGTTGGTGGTGGTGTTAGTACTGTTACAGTAGGTGGTGTTACTGCTGGAGTTGGTGGAGGTGTTAGTACTGTTACAGTAGGTGGTGTTACTGCTGTAGTTGGTGGAGGTGTTAGTACTGTTACAGTAGGTGGTGTTACTGCTGTAGTTGGTGGTGGTGGTAGTACTGTTACAGTAGGTGGTGTTACTGCTGGAGTTGGTGGAGGTGTTAGTACTGTTACAGTAGGTGGTGTTACTGCTGTAGTTGGTGGAGGTGTTAGTACTGTTACAGTAGGTGGTGTTACTGCTGTAGTTGGTGGTGGTGTTAGTACTGTTATAGTAGGTGGTGTTACTGCTGTAGTTGGTGGTGGTGTTAGTACTGTTACAGTAGGTGGTGTTACTGCTGTAGTTGGTGGTGGTGTTAGTACTGTTATAGTAGGTGGTATTACAGCTGTAGTTGGTAGTGGTGTTAGTACTGTTACAGTAGGTGGTGTTACTGCTGTAGTTGCTAGTGGTGTTAGTACTGTTACAGTAGGTGGTGTTACTGCTGTAGTTGGTGGTGGTGTTAGTACTGTTACAGTAGGTGGTGTTACTGCTGTATTTGGTGGTGGTGTTACTACTGTTACAGTAGGTGGTGTTACTGCTGTAGTTGCTAGTGGTGTTAGTACTGTTACAGTAGGTGGTGTTACTGCTGTAGTTGGTGGTGGTGTTAGTACTGTTACAGTAGGTGGTGTTACTGCTGTAGTTGGTGGTGGTGTTAGTACTGTTACAGTAGGTGGTGTTACTGCTGTAGTTGGTGGTGGTGTTAGTACTGTTACAGTAGGTGGTGTTACTGCTGTAGTTGGTTGTGGTGTTAGTACTGTTACGGTAGGTGGTGTTACTGCTGTAGTTGGTGGTGGTGTTAGTACTGTTACAGTAGGTGGTGTTACTGCTGTAGTTGGTGGTGGTGTTAGTACTGTTACAGTAGGAGGTGTTACTGCTGTAGTTGGTGGTGGTGTTAGTACTGTTACAGTAGGTGGTGTTACTGCTGTAGTTGGTGGTGGTGTTAGTACTGTTACAGTAGGTGGTATTACTGCTGTAGTTGGTGGTGGTGTTAGTACTGTTACAGTAGGTGGTGTTACTGCTGGAGTTGGTGGAGGTGTTAGTACTGTTACAGTAGGTGGTGTTACTGCTGTAGTTGGTGGAGGTGTTAGTACTGTTACAGTAGGTGGTGTTACTGCTGTAGTTGGTGGTGGTGTTAGTACTGTTACAGTAGGTGGTGTTACTGCTGGAGTTGGTGGAGGTGTTAGTACTGTTACAGTAGGTGGTGTTACTGCTGTAGTTGGTGGAGGTGTTAGTACTGTTACAGTAGGTGTTGTTACTGCTGTAGTTGGTGGCGGTGTTAGTACTGTTATAATAGGTGGTGTTACTGCTGTAGTTGGTAGTGGTGTTAGTACTGTTACAGTAGGTGGTGTTACTGCTGTGGTTGGTGGTGGTGTTAGTACTGTTATAGTAGGTGGTGTTACTGCTGTAGTTGGTGGTGGTGTTAGTACTGTTATAGTAGGTGGTGTTACTGCTGTAGTTGGTAGTGGTGTTAGTACTGTTACAGTAGGTAGTGTTACTGCTGTAGTTGGTAGTGGTGTTAGTACTGTTACAGTAGGTGGTGTTACTGCTGTAGTTGGTAGTGGTGTTAGTACTGTTACAGTAGGTGGTGTTACTGCTGTAGTTGGTAGTGGTGTTAGTACTGTTACAGTAGGTGGTGTTACTGCTGTAGTTGGTAGTGGTGTTAGTACTGTTACAGTAGGTGGTGTTACTGCTGTAGTTGGTAGTGGTGTTAGTACTGTTACAGTCGGTGGTGTTACTGCTGTAGTTGGTAGTGGTGTTAGTACTGTTATAGTAGGTGGTGTTACTGCTGTAGTTGGTAGTGGTGTTAGTACTGTTACAGTAGGTGGTGTTACTGCTGTAGTTGGTGGTGGTGTTAGTACTGTTACAGTAGTTGGTGTTACTGCTGTAGTTGGTAGTGGTGTTAGTACTGTTACAGTAGGTGGTGTTACTGCTGTAGTTGGTAGTGGTGTTAGTACTGTTACAGTAGGTGGTGTTACTGCTGTAGTTGGTAGTGGTGTTAGTACTGTTACAGTCGGTGGTGTTACTGCTGTAGTTGGTGGTGGTGTTAGTACTGTTACAATAGGTGGTGTTACTGCTGTAGTTGGTGGTGGTGTTAGTACTGTTACAGTAGGTGGTGTTACTGCTGTAGTTGGTGGTTGTGTTAGTACTGTTATAGTAGGTGGTGTTACTGCTGTAGTTGGTGGTGGTGTTAGTACTGTTATAGTAGGTGGTGTTACTGCTGTAGTTGGTGGTGGTGTTAGTACTGTTATAGTAGGTGGTGTTACTGCTGTAGTTGGTGGTGGTGTTAGTACTGTTACAGTAGGTGGTGTTACTGCTGTAGTTGGTGGTGGTGTTAGTACTGTTATAGTAGGTGGTGTTACTGCTGTAGTTGGTAGTGGTGTTAGTACTGTTACAGTAGGTGGTGTTACTGCTGTAGTTGGTGGAGGTCTTAGTACTGTTAGAGTAGGTGGTGTTACTGCTGTAGTTGGTGGTGGTGTTAGTACTGTTACAGTAGGTGGTGTTACTGCTGTAGTTGGTGGTGGTATTAGTACTGTTACAGTAGGTGGTGTTACTGCTGTAGTTGGTGGTGGTATTAGTACTGTTACAGTAGGTGGTGTTACTGCTGTAGTTGGTGGAGGTGTTAGTACTGTTACAGTAGGTGGTGTTACTGCTGTAGTTGGTGGTGGTGTTAGTACTGTTACAGTAGGTGGTGTTACTGCTGTAGTTGGTGGAGGTGTTAATTTGTACTGTTACAGTAGGTGGTGATACTGCTGTAGTTGGTGGTGGTGTTAGTACTGTTACAGTAGGTGGTGTTACTGCTGTAGTTGGTAGTGGTGTTAGTACTGTTACAGTAGGTGGTGTTACTGCTGTAGTTGGTAGTGGTGTTAGTACTGTTACAGTAGGTGGTGTTACTGCTGTAGTTGGTGGTGGTGTTAGTACTGTTACAGTAGGTGGTGTTACTGCTGTAGTTGTTAGTGGTGTTAGTACTGTTACAGTAGTTGGTGTTACTGCTGTAGTTGGTGGAGGTGTTAGTACTGTTACAGTAGTTGGTGTTACTGCTGTAGTTGGTGGTGGTGTTAGTACTGTTACAGTAGGTGGTGTTACTGCTGTATTTGGTGGTGGTGTTAGTACTGTTACAGTAGGTGGTGTTACTGCTGTAGTTGGTGGTGGTGTTAGTACTGTTACAGTAGGTGGTGTTACTGCTGTATTTGGTGGTGGTGTTACTACTGTTACAGTAGGTGGTGTTACTGCTGTAGTTGGTAGTGGTGTTAGTACTGTTACAGTAGGTGGTGTTACTGCTGTAGTTGGTGGTGTTAGTACTGTTACAGTAGGTGGTGTTACTGCTGTAGTTGGTGGTGGTGTTAGTACTGTTACAGAAGGTGGTGTTACTGCTCTAGTTGGTAGTGGTGTTAGTACTGTTACAGTAGTTGGTGTTACTGCTGTAGTTGGTAGTGGTGTTAGTTAGTTACAGTAGGTGGTGTTACTGCTGTAGTTGGTTGTGGTGTTAGTACTGTTACAGAAGGTGGTGTTACTGCTGTAGTTTGTAGTGGTGTTAGTACTGTTACAGTAGGTGGTGTTACTGCTGTAGTTTGTGGTGGTGTTAGTACTGTTACAGTAGGTGGTGTTACTGCTGTAGTTGGTGGTGGTGTTAGTACTGTTACAGTAGGTGGTGTTCCTGCTCTAGTTGGTGGGTGTGTTAGTACTGTTACAGTAGGTGGTGTTACTGCTGTAGTTGGTGGTGGTGTTAGTACTGTTACAGTAGGTGGTGTTACTGCTGTAGTTGGTGGTGGTGTTAGTACTGTTATAGTAGGTGGTGTTACTGCTGTAGTTGGTGGTGGTGTTAGTACTGTTATAGTAGGTGGTGTTACTTCTGTAGTTGGTGGTGTTGTTAGTACTGTTACAGTAGGTGGTGTTACTGAGGTAGTTGGTGGTGGTGTTAGTACTGTTATAGTAGGTGGTGTTACTGCTGTAGTTGGTAGTGGTGTTAGTACTGTTACAGTAGGTGGTGTTACTGCTGGAGTTTGTGGAGGTGTTAGTACTGTTACAGTATGTGGTGTTACTGCTGTAGTTGGTGGTGGTGTTAGTACTGTTACAGTATGGTGGTGTTACTGCTGTAGTTGGTGGAGGTGTTAGTACTGTTACAGTAGGTGGTGTTACTGCTGTAGTTGGTGTTGGTGTTAGTACTGTTACAGGAGTTGGTGTTACTGCTGTAGTTGGTGGTGGTGTTATTACTGTTACAGTAGGTGGTGTTACTGCTGTAGTTGGTGGTGGTGTTAGTACTGTTATAGTAGGTGGTGTTACTGCTGTAGTTGGTGGTGGTGTTAGTACTGTTATAGTAGGTGGTGTTACTGCTGTAGTTGGTGGTGGTGTTAGTACTGTTACAGTAGGTGGTGTTACTGCTGTAGTTGGTGGTGGTGTTAGTACTGTTATAGTAGGTGGTGTTACTGCTGTAGTTGGTAGTGGTGTTAGTACTGTTACAGTAGGTGGTGTTACTGCTGTAGTTGGTGGTGGTGTTAGTACTGTTACAGTAGGTGGTGTTACTGCTGTAGTTGGTAGTGGTGTTAGTTAGTTACAGTAGGTGGTGTTACTGCTGTATTTGGTGGAGGTGTTAGTACTGTTACAGTAGTTGGTGTTACTGCTGTAGTTGGTGGAGGTGTTAGTACTGTTACAGTAGTTGGTGTTACTGCTGTAGTTGGTGGTGGTGTTAGTACTGTTACAGTAGGTGGTGTTACTGCTGTATTTGGTGGTGGTGTTACTACTGTTACAGTAGGTGGTGTTACTGCTGTAGTTGCTAGTGGTGTTAGTACTGTTACAGTAGGTGGTGTTACTGCTGTAGTTGGTCGTGGTGTTAGTACTGTTACAGTAGGTGGTGTTACTGCTGTAGTTGGTGGTGGTGTTAGTACTGTTACAGTAGGTGGTGTTACTGCTGTAGTTGGTGGTGGTGTTAGTACTGTTACAGTAGGTGGTGTTACTGCTGTAGTTGGTGGTGGTGTTAGTACTGTTACAGTAGGTGGTGTTACTGCTGGAGTTGGTGGAGGTGTTAGTACTGTTACAGTAGGTGGTGTTACTGCTGTAGTTGGTGGAGGTGTTAGTACTGTTACAGTAGGTGGTGTTACTGCTGTAGTTGGTGGTGGTGGTAGTACTGTTACAGTAGGTGGTGTTACTGCTGGAGTTGGTGGAGGTGTTAGTACTGTTACAGTAGGTGGTGTTACTGCTGTAGTTGGTGGAGGTGTTAGTACTGTTACAGTAGGTGGTGTTACTGCTGTAGTTGGTGGTGGTGTTAGTACTGTTATAGTAGGTGGTGTTACTGCTGTAGTTGGTGGTGGTGTTAGTACTGTTACAGTAGGTGGTGTTACTGCTGTAGTTGGTGGTGGTGTTAGTACTGTTATAGTAGGTGGTATTACAGCTGTAGTTGGTAGTGGTGTTAGTACTGTTACAGTAGGTGGTGTTACTGCTGTAGTTGCTAGTGGTGTTAGTACTGTTACAGTAGGTGGTGTTACTGCTGTAGTTGGTGGTGGTGTTAGTACTGTTACAGTAGGTGGTGTTACTGCTGTATTTGGTGGTGGTGTTACTACTGTTACAGTAGGTGGTGTTACTGCTGTAGTTGCTAGTGGTGTTAGTACTGTTACAGTAGGTGGTGTTACTGCTGTAGTTGGTGGTGGTGTTAGTACTGTTACAGTAGGTGGTGTTACTGCTGTAGTTGGTGGTGGTGTTAGTACTGTTACAGTAGGTGGTGTTACTGCTGTAGTTGGTGGTGGTGTTAGTACTGTTACAGTAGGTGGTGTTACTGCTGTAGTTGGTTGTGGTGTTAGTACTGTTACGGTAGGTGGTGTTACTGCTGTAGTTGGTGGTGGTGTTAGTACTGTTACAGTAGGTGGTGTTACTGCTGTAGTTGGTGGTGGTGTTAGTACTGTTACAGTAGGAGGTGTTACTGCTGTAGTTGGTGGTGGTGTTAGTACTGTTACAGTAGGTGGTGTTACTGCTGTAGTTGGTGGTGGTGTTAGTACTGTTACAGTAGGTGGTATTACTGCTGTAGTTGGTGGTGGTGTTAGTACTGTTACAGTAGGTGGTGTTACTGCTGGAGTTGGTGGAGGTGTTAGTACTGTTACAGTAGGTGGTGTTACTGCTGTAGTTGGTGGAGGTGTTAGTACTGTTACAGTAGGTGGTGTTACTGCTGTAGTTGGTGGTGGTGTTAGTACTGTTACAGTAGGTGGTGTTACTGCTGGAGTTGGTGGAGGTGTTAGTACTGTTACAGTAGGTGGTGTTACTGCTGTAGTTGGTGGAGGTGTTAGTACTGTTACAGTAGGTGTTGTTACTGCTGTAGTTGGTGGCGGTGTTAGTACTGTTATAATAGGTGGTGTTACTGCTGTAGTTGGTAGTGGTGTTAGTACTGTTACAGTAGGTGGTGTTACTGCTGTGGTTGGTGGTGGTGTTAGTACTGTTATAGTAGGTGGTGTTACTGCTGTAGTTGGTGGTGGTGTTAGTACTGTTATAGTAGGTGGTGTTACTGCTGTAGTTGGTAGTGGTGTTAGTACTGTTACAGTAGGTAGTGTTACTGCTGTAGTTGGTAGTGGTGTTAGTACTGTTACAGTAGGTGGTGTTACTGCTGTAGTTGGTAGTGGTGTTAGTACTGTTACAGTAGGTGGTGTTACTGCTGTAGTTGGTAGTGGTGTTAGTACTGTTACAGTAGGTGGTGTTACTGCTGTAGTTGGTAGTGGTGTTAGTACTGTTACAGTAGGTGGTGTTACTGCTGTAGTTGGTAGTGGTGTTAGTACTGTTACAGTCGGTGGTGTTACTGCTGTAGTTGGTAGTGGTGTTAGTACTGTTATAGTAGGTGGTGTTACTGCTGTAGTTGGTAGTGGTGTTAGTACTGTTACAGTAGGTGGTGCTACTGCTGTAGTTGGTGGTGGTGTTAGTACTGTTACAGTAGTTGGTGTTACTGCTGTAGTTGGTGGAGGTGTTAGTACTGTTACAGTAGGTGGTGTTACTGCTGTAGTTGGTGGTGGTGTTAGTACTGTTACAGTAGGTGGTGTTACTGCTGTAGTTGGTGGTGGTGTTAGTACTGTTACAGTAGTTGGTGTTACTGCTGTAGTTGGTGGTGGTGTTAGTACTGTGACAGTAGGTGGTGTTACTGCTGTAGTTGGTAGTGGTGTTACTACTGTTACAGTAGGTGGTGTTACTGCTGTAGTTGATGGTGGTGTTAGTACTGTTACAGTAGTTGGTGTTACTGCTGTAGTTGGTGGTGGTGTTAGTACTGTTACAGTAGGTGGTGTTACTGCTGTAGTTGGTGGTGGTGTTAGTACTGTTACAGTAGGTGGTGTTACTGCTGTAGTTGGTGGGGGTGTTAGTACTGTTACAGTAGGTGGTGTTACTGCTGGAGTTGGTAGTGGGGTTAGTACTGTTACAGTAGGTGGTGTTACTGCTGTAGTTGGTGGTGGTGTTAGTACTGTTACAGTAGTTGGTGGTGGTGTTAGTACTGTGACAGTAGGTGGTGTTACTGCTGTAGTTGGTGGTGGTGTTAGTACTGTTACAGTAGGTGGTGTTACTGCTGGAGTTGGTAGTGGTGTTAGTACTGTTACAGTAGTTGGTGTTACTGCTGTAGTTGGTGGTGGTGTTAGTACTGTTACAGTAGGTTGTGTTACTGCTGTAGTTGGTGGTGGTGTTAGTACTGTTACAGTAGGTGGTGTTACTGCTGTAGTTGGTGGTGGTGTTAGTACTGTTACAGTAGGTGGTGTTACTGCTGTAGTTGGTAGTGGTGTTAGTACTGTTACAGTAGGTGGTGTTACTGCTGGAGTTGTTAGTGGTGTTAGTACTGTTACAGTAGGTGGTGTTACTGCCGTAGTTGGTGGTGGTGTTAGTACTGTTACAGTAGGTGGTGTTACTGCTGTAGTTGGTGGTGGTGTTAGTACTGTTACAGTAGGTGGTGTTACTGCTGTAGTTGGTAGTGGTGTTAGTACTGTTACAGTAGGTGGTGTTTCTGCCGTAGTTGGTGGTGGTGTTAGTACTGTTACAGTAGGTGGTGTTACTGCTGTAGTTGGTGGTGGTGTTAGTACTGTTACAGTAGGTGGTGTTACTGCTGTAGTTGGTGGCGGTGTTAGTACTGTTATAATAGGTGGTGTTACTGCTGTAGTTGGTAGTGGTGTTAGTACTGTTACAGTAGGTGGTGTTACTGCTGTAGTTGGTGGTGGTGTTAGTACTGTTATAGTAGGTGGTGTTACTGCTGTAGTTGGTGGTGGTGTTAGTACTGTTATAGTAGGTGGTGTTACTGCTGTAGTTGGTAGTGGTGTTAGTACTGTTACAGTAGGTAGTGTTACTGCTGTAGTTGGTAGTGGTGTTAGTACTGTTACAGTAGGTGGTGTTACTGCTGTAGTTGGTAGTGGTGTTAGTACTGTTACAGTAGGTGGTGTTACTGCTGTAGTTGGTAGTGGTGTTAGTACTGTTACAGTAGGTGGTGTTACTGCTGTAGTTGGTAGTGGTGTTAGTACTGTTACAGTAGGTGGTGTTACTGCTGTAGTTGGTAGTGGTGTTAGTACTGTTACAGTAGGTGGTGTTACTGCTGTAGTTGGTAGTGGTGTTAGTACTGTTACAGTAGGTGGTGTTACTGCTGTAGTTGCTAGTGGTGTTAGTACTGTTACAGTAGGTGGTGTTACTGCTGTAGTTGGTCGTGGTGTTAGTACTGTTACAGTAGGTGGTGTTACTGCTGTAGTTGGTGGTGGTGTTAGTACTGTTACAGTAGGTGGTGTTACTGCTGTAGTTGGTGGTGGTGTTAGTACTGTTACAGTAGGTGGTGTTACTGCTGTAGTTGGTGGTGGTGTTAGTACTGTTACAGTAGGTGGTGTTACTGCTGGAGTTGGTGGAGGTGGTAGTACTGTTACAGTAGGTGGTGTTACTGCTGGAGTTGGTGGAGGTGTTAGTACTGTTACAGTAGGTGGTGTTACTGCTGTAGTTGGTGGAGGTGTTAGTACTGTTACAGTAGGTGGTGTTACTGCTGTAGTTGGTGGTGGTGTTAGTACTGTTATAGTAGGTGGTGTTACTGCTGTAGTTGGTGGTGGTGTTAGTACTGTTACAGTAGGTGGTGTTACTGCTGTAGTTGGTGGTGGTGTTAGTACTGTTATAGTAGGTGGTATTACAGCTGTAGTTGGTAGTGGTGTTAGTACTGTTACAGTAGGTGGTGTTACTGCTGTAGTTGCTAGTGGTGTTAGTACTGTTACAGTAGGTGGTGTTACTGCTGTAGTTGGTGGTGGTGTTAGTACTGTTACAGTAGGTGGTGTTACTGCTGTATTTGGTGGTGGTGTTACTACTGTTACAGTAGGTGGTGTTACTGCTGTAGTTGCTAGTGGTGTTAGTACTGTTACAGTAGGTGGTGTTACTGCTGTAGTTGGTGGTGGTGTTAGTACTGTTACAGTAGGTGGTGTTACTGCTGTAGTTGGTGGTGGTGTTAGTACTGTTACAGTAGGTGGTGTTACTGCTGTAGTTGGTGGTGGTGTTAGTACTGTTACAGTAGGTGGTGTTACTGCTGTAGTTGGTTGTGGTGTTAGTACTGTTACGGTAGGTGGTGTTACTGCTGTAGTTGGTGGTGGTGTTAGTACTGTTACAGTAGGTGGTGTTACTGCTGTAGTTGGTGGTGGTGTTAGTACTGTTACAGTAGGAGGTGTTACTGCTGTAGTTGGTGGTGGTGTTAGTACTGTTACAGTAGGTGGTGTTACTGCTGTAGTTGGTGGTGGTGTTAGTACTGTTACAGTAGGTGGTATTACTGCTGTAGTTGGTGGTGGTGTTAGTACTGTTACAGTAGGTGGTGTTACTGCTGGAGTTGGTGGAGGTGTTAGTACTGTTACAGTAGGTGGTGTTACTGCTGTAGTTGGTGGAGGTGTTAGTACTGTTACAGTAGGTGGTGTTACTGCTGTAGTTGGTGGTGGTGTTAGTACTGTTACAGTAGGTGGTGTTACTGCTGGAGTTGGTGGAGGTGTTAGTACTGTTACAGTAGGTGGTGTTACTGCTGTAGTTGGTGGAGGTGTTAGTACTGTTACAGTAGGTGTTGTTACTGCTGTAGTTGGTGGCGGTGTTAGTACTGTTATAATAGGTGGTGTTACTGCTGTAGTTGGTAGTGGTGTTAGTACTGTTACAGTAGGTGGTGTTACTGCTGTGGTTGGTGGTGGTGTTAGTACTGTTATAGTAGGTGGTGTTACTGCTGTAGTTGGTGGTGGTGTTAGTACTGTTATAGTAGGTGGTGTTACTGCTGTAGTTGGTAGTGGTGTTAGTACTGTTACAGTAGGTAGTGTTACTGCTGTAGTTGGTAGTGGTGTTAGTACTGTTACAGTAGGTGGTGTTACTGCTGTAGTTGGTAGTGGTGTTAGTACTGTTACAGTAGGTGGTGTTACTGCTGTAGTTGGTAGTGGTGTTAGTACTGTTACAGTAGGTGGTGTTACTGCTGTAGTTGGTAGTGGTGTTAGTACTGTTACAGTAGGTGGTGTTATTGCTGTAGTTGGTAGTGGTGTTAGTACTGTTACAGTCGGTGGTGTTACTGCTGTAGTTGGTAGTGGTGTTAGTACTGTTATAGTAGGTGGTGTTACTGCTGTAGTTGGTAGTGGTGTTAGTACTGTTACAGTAGGTGGTGTTACTGCTGTAGTTGGTGGTGGTGTTAGTACTGTTACAGTAGTTGGTGTTACTGCTGTAGTTGGTGGAGGTGTTAGTACTGTTACAGTAGGTGGTGTTACTGCTGTAGTTGGTGGTGGTGTTAGTACTGTTACAGTAGGTGGTGTTACTGCTGTAGTTGGTGGTGGTGTTAGTACTGTTACAGTAGGTGGTGTTACTGCCGTAGTTGGTGGTGGTGTTAGTACTGTGACAGTAGGTGGTGTTACTGCTGTAGTTGGTAGTGGTGTTACTACTGTTACAGTAGGTGGTGTTACTGCTGTAGTTGATGGTGGTGTTAGTACTGTTACAGTAGTTGGTGTTACTGCTGTAGTTGGTGGTGGTGTTAGTACTGTTACAGTAGGTGGTGTTACTGCTGTAGTTGGTGGTGGTGTTAGTACTGTTACAGTAGGTGGTGTTACTGCTGTAGTTGGTAGTGGTGTTAGTACTGTTACAGTAGGTGGTGTTACTGCTGGAGTTGGTAGTGGTGTTAGTACTGTTACAGTAGGTGGTGTTACTGCCGTAGTTGGTGGTGGTGTTAGTACTGTTACAGTAGGTGGTGTTACTGCTGTAGTTGGTGGTGGTGTTAGTACTGTTACAGTAGGTGGTGTTACTGCTGTAGTTGGTAGTGGTGTTAGTACTGTTACAGTAGGTGGTGTTTCTGCCGTAGTTGGTGGTGGTGTTAGTACTGTTACAGTAGGTGGTGTTACTGCTGTAGTTGGTGGTGGTGTTAGTACTGTTACAGTAGGTGGTGTTACTGCTGTAGTTGGTGGCGGTGTTAGTACTGTTATAATAGGTGGTGTTACTGCTGTAGTTGGTAGTGGTGTTAGTACTGTTACAGTAGTTGGTGTTACTGCTGTAGTTGGTGGTGGTGTTAGTACTGTTACAGTAGGTGGTGTTACTGCTGTAGTTGGTGGTGGTGTTAGTACTGTTACAGTAGGTGGTGTTACTGCTGTAGTTGGTGGGGGTGTTAGTACTGTTACAGTAGGTGGTGTTACTGCTGGAGTTGGTAGTGGGGTTAGTACTGTTACAGTAGGTGGTGTTACTGCTGTAGTTGGTGGTGGTGTTAGTACTGTTACAGTAGTTGGTGGTGGTGTTAGTACTGTGACAGTAGGTGGTGTTACTGCTGTAGTTGGTGGTGGTGTTAGTACTGTTACAGTAGGTGGTGTTACTGCTGGAGTTGGTAGTGGTGTTAGTACTGTTACAGTAGTTGGTGTTACTGCTGTAGTTGGTGGTGGTGTTAGTACTGTTACAGTAGGTTGTGTTACTGCTGTAGTTGGTGGTGGTGTTAGTACTGTTACAGTAGGTGGTGTTACTGCTGTAGTTGGTGGTGGTGTTAGTACTGTTACAGTAGGTGGTGTTACTGCTGTAGTTGGTAGTGGTGTTAGTACTGTTACAGTAGGTGGTGTTACTGCTGGAGTTGTTAGTGGTGTTAGTACTGTTACAGTAGGTGGTGTTACTGCCGTAGTTGGTGGTGGTGTTAGTACTGTTACAGTAGGTGGTGTTACTGCTGTAGTTGGTGGTGGTGTTAGTACTGTTACAGTAGGTGGTGTTACTGCTGTAGTTGGTAGTGGTGTTAGTACTGTTACAGTAGGTGGTGTTTCTGCCGTAGTTGGTGGTGGTGTTAGTACTGTTACAGTAGGTGGTGTTACTGCTGTAGTTGGTGGTGGTGTTAGTACTGTTACAGTAGGTGGTGTTACTGCTGTAGTTGGTGGCGGTGTTAGTACTGTTATAATAGGTGGTGTTACTGCTGTAGTTGGTAGTGGTGTTAGTACTGTTACAGTAGGTGGTGTTACTGCTGTAGTTGGTGGTGGTGTTAGTACTGTTATAGTAGGTGGTGTTACTGCTGTAGTTGGTGGTGGTGTTAGTACTGTTATAGTAGGTGGTGTTACTGCTGTAGTTGGTAGTGGTGTTAGTACTGTTACAGTAGGTAGTGTTACTGCTGTAGTTGGTAGTGGTGTTAGTACTGTTACAGTAGGTGGTGTTACTGCTGTAGTTGGTAGTGGTGTTAGTACTGTTACAGTAGGTGGTGTTACTGCTGTAGTTGGTAGTGGTGTTAGTACTGTTACAGTAGGTGGTGTTACTGCTGTAGTTGGTAGTGGTGTTAGTACTGTTACAGTAGGTGGTGTTACTGCTGTAGTTGGTAGTGGTGTTAGTACTGTTACAGTAGGTGGTGTTACTGCTGTAGTTGGTAGTGGTGTTAGTACTGTTACAGTAGGTGGTGTTACTGCTGTAGTTGCTAGTGGTGTTAGTATTGTTACAGTAGGTGGTGTTACTGCTGTAGTTGGTCGTGGTGTTAGTACTGTTACAGTAGGTGGTGTTACTGCTGTAGTTGGTGGTGGTGTTAGTACTGTTACAGTAGGTGGTGTTACTGCTGTAGTTGGTGGTGGTGTTAGTACTGTTACAGTAGGTGGTGTTACTGCTGTAGTTGGTGGTGGTGTTAGTACTGTTACAGTAGGTGGTGTTACTGCTGGAGTTGGTGGAGGTGGTAGTACTGTTACAGTAGGTGGTGTTACTGCTGGAGTTGGTGGAGGTGTTAGTACTGTTACAGTAGGTGGTGTTACTGCTGTAGTTGGTGGAGGTGTTAGTACTGTTACAGTAGGTGGTGTTACTGCTGTAGTTGGTGGTGGTGTTAGTACTGTTATAGTAGGTGGTGTTACTGCTGTAGTTGGTGGTGGTGTTAGTACTGTTACAGTAGGTGGTGTTACTGCTGTAGTTGGTGGTGGTGTTAGTACTGTTATAGTAGGTGGTATTACAGCTGTAGTTGGTAGTGGTGTTAGTACTGTTACAGTAGGTGGTGTTACTGCTGTAGTTGCTAGTGGTGTTAGTACTGTTACAGTAGGTGGTGTTACTGCTGTAGTTGGTGGTGGTGTTAGTACTGTTACAGTAGGTGGTGTTACTGCTGTATTTGGTGGTGGTGTTACTACTGTTACAGTAGGTGGTGTTACTGCTGTAGTTGCTAGTGGTGTTAGTACTGTTACAGTAGGTGGTGTTACTGCTGTAGTTGGTGGTGGTGTTAGTACTGTTACAGTAGGTGGTGTTACTGCTGTAGTTGGTGGTGGTGTTAGTACTGTTACAGTAGGTGGTGTTACTGCTGTAGTTGGTGGTGGTGTTAGTACTGTTACAGTAGGTGGTGTTACTGCTGTAGTTGGTTGTGGTGTTAGTACTGTTACGGTAGGTGGTGTTACTGCTGTAGTTGGTGGTGGTGTTAGTACTGTTACAGTAGGTGGTGTTACTGCTGTAGTTGGTGGTGGTGTTAGTACTGTTACAGTAGGAGGTGTTACTGCTGTAGTTGGTGGTGGTGTTAGTACTGTTACAGTAGGTGGTGTTACTGCTGTAGTTGGTGGTGGTGTTAGTACTGTTACAGTAGGTGGTATTACTGCTGTAGTTGGTGGTGGTGTTAGTACTGTTACAGTAGGTGGTGTTACTGCTGGAGTTGGTGGAGGTGTTAGTACTGTTACAGTAGGTGGTGTTACTGCTGTAGTTGGTGGAGGTGTTAGTACTGTTACAGTAGGTGGTGTTACTGCTGTAGTTGGTGGTGGTGTTAGTACTGTTACAGTAGGTGGTGTTACTGCTGGAGTTGGTGGAGGTGTTAGTACTGTTACAGTAGGTGGTGTTACTGCTGTAGTTGGTGGAGGTGTTAGTACTGTTACAGTAGGTGTTGTTACTGCTGTAGTTGGTGGCGGTGTTAGTACTGTTATAATAGGTGGTGTTACTGCTGTAGTTGGTAGTGGTGTTAGTACTGTTACAGTAGGTGGTGTTACTGCTGTGGTTGGTGGTGGTGTTAGTACTGTTATAGTAGGTGGTGTTACTGCTGTAGTTGGTGGTGGTGTTAGTACTGTTATAGTAGGTGGTGTTACTGCTGTAGTTGGTAGTGGTGTTAGTACTGTTACAGTAGGTAGTGTTACTGCTGTAGTTGGTAGTGGTGTTAGTACTGTTACAGTAGGTGGTGTTACTGCTGTAGTTGGTAGTGGTGTTAGTACTGTTACAGTAGGTGGTGTTACTGCTGTAGTTGGTAGTGGTGTTAGTACTGTTACAGTAGGTGTTGTTACTGCTGTAGTTGGTAGTGGTGTTAGTACTGTTACAGTAGGTGGTGTTATTGCTGTAGTTGGTAGTGGTGTTAGTACTGTTACAGTCGGTGGTGTTACTGCTGTAGTTGGTAGTGGTGTTAGTACTGTTATAGTAGGTGGTGTTACTGCTGTAGTTGGTAGTGGTGTTAGTACTGTTACAGTAGGTGGTGTTACTGCTGTAGTTGGTGGTGGTGTTAGTACTGTTACAGTAGTTGGTGTTACTGCTGTAGTTGGTGGAGGTGTTAGTACTGTTACAGTAGGTGGTGTTACTGCTGTAGTTGGTGGTGGTGTTAGTACTGTTACAGTAGGTGGTGTTACTGCTGTAGTTGGTGGTGGTGTTAGTACTGTTACAGTAGGTGGTGTTACTGCCGTAGTTGGTGGTGGTGTTAGTACTGTGACAGTAGGTGGTGTTACTGCTGTAGTTGGTAGTGGTGTTACTACTGTTACAGTAGGTGGTGTTACTGCTGTAGTTGATGGTGGTGTTAGTACTGTTACAGTAGTTGGTGTTACTGCTGTAGTTGGTGGTGGTGTTAGTACTGTTACAGTAGGTGGTGTTACTGCTGTAGTTGGTGGTGGTGTTAGTACTGTTACAGTAGGTGGTGTTACTGCTGTAGTTGGTAGTGGTGTTAGTACTGTTACAGTAGGTGGTGTTACTGCTGGAGTTGGTAGTGGTGTTAGTACTGTTACAGTAGGTGGTGTTACTGCCGTAGTTGGTGGTGGTGTTAGTACTGTTACAGTAGGTGGTGTTACTGCTGTAGTTGGTGGTGGTGTTAGTACTGTTACAGTAGGTGGTGTTACTGCTGTAGTTGGTAGTGGTGTTAGTACTGTTACAGTAGGTGGTGTTTCTGCCGTAGTTGGTGGTGGTGTTAGTACTGTTACAGTAGGTGGTGTTACTGCTGTAGTTGGTGGTGGTGTTAGTACTGTTACAGTAGGTGGTGTTACTGCTGTAGTTGGTGGCGGTGTTAGTACTGTTATAATAGGTGGTGTTACTGCTGTAGTTGGTAGTGGTGTTAGTACTGTTACAGTAGGTGGTGTTACTGCTGTAGTTGGTGGTGGTGTTAGTACTGTTATAGTAGGTGGTGTTACTGCTGTAGTTGGTGGTGGTGTTAGTACTGTTATAGTAGGTGGTGTTACTGCTGTAGTTGGTAGTGGTGTTAGTACTGTTACAGTAGGTAGTGTTACTGCTGTAGTTGGTAGTGGTGTTAGTACTGTTACAGTAGGTGGTGTTACTGCTGTAGTTGGTAGTGGTGTTAGTACTGTTACAGTAGGTGGTGTTACTGCTGTAGTTGGTAGTGGTGTTAGTACTGTTACAGTAGGTGGTGTTACTGCTGTAGTTGGTAGTGGTGTTAGTACTGTTACAGTAGGTGGTGTTACTGCTGTAGTTGGTAGTGGTGTTAGTACTGTTACAGTAGGTGGTGTTACTGCTGTAGTTGGTAGTGGTGTTAGTACTGTTACAGTAGGTGGTGTTACTGCTGTAGTTGGTAGTGGTGTTAGTACTGTTACAGTAGGTGGTGTTACTGCTGTAGTTGGTAGTGGTGTTAGTACTGTTACAGTAGGTGGTGTTACTGCTGTAGTTGGTAGTGGTGTTAGTACTGTTACAGTCGGTGGTGTTACTGCTGTAGTTGGTAGTGGTGTTAGTACTGTTACAGTAGGTGGTGTTACTGCTGTAGTTGGTAGTGGTGTTAGTACTGTTACAGTAGGTGGTGTTACTGCTGTAGTTGGTGGTGGTGTTAGTACTGTTACAGTAGTTGGTGTTACTGCTGTAGTTGGTGGAGGTGTTAGTACTGTTACAGTAGGTGGTGTTACTGCTGTAGTTGGTGGTGGTGTTAGTACTGTTACAGTAGGTGGTGTTACTGCTGTAGTTGGTGGTGGTGTTAGTACTGTTACAGTAGGTGGTGTTACTGCTGTAGTTGGTGGTGATGTTAGTACTGTGACAGTAGGTGGTGTTACTGCTGTAGTTGGTAGTGGTGTTACTACTGTTACAGTAGGTGGTGTTACTGCTGTAGTTGGTGGTGGTGTTAGTACTGTTACAGTAGTTGGTGTTACTGCTGTAGTTGGTGGTGGTGTTAGTACTGTTACAGTAGGTGGTGTTACTGCTGTAGTTGGTGGTGGTGTTAGTACTGTTACAGTAGGTGGTGTTACTGCTGGAGTTGGTAGTGGGGTTAGTACTGTTACAGTAGGTGGTGTTACTGCTGTAGTTGGTGGTGGTGTTAGTACTGTTACAGTAGGTGGTGTTACTGCTGTAGTTGGTGGTGGTGTTAGTACTGTTACAGTAGGTGGTGTTACTGCTGGAGTTGATAGTGGTGTTAGTACTGTTACAGTAGTTGGTGTTACTGCTGTAGTTGGTGGTGGTGTTAGTACTGTTACAGTAGGTTGTGTTACTGCTGTAGTTGGTGGTGGTGTTAGTACTGTTACAGTAGGTGGTGTTACTGCTGTAGTTGGTGGTGGTGTTAGTACTGTTACAGTAGTTGGTGTTACTGCTGTAGTTGGTGGTGGTGTTAGTACTGTTACAGTAGGTGGTGTTACTGCTGTAGTTGGTAGTGGTGTTAGTACTGTTACAGTAGGTGGTGTTACTGCTGGAGTTGGTAGTGGTGTTCGTACTATTACAGTAGGTGGTGTTACTGCTGTAGTTGGTGGTGGTGTTAGTACTGTTACAGTAGGTGGTGTTACTGCTGGAGTTGGTAGTGGGGTTAGTACTGTTACAGTAGGTGGTGTTACTGCTGTAGTTGGTGGTGGTGTTAGTACTGTTACAGTAGGTGGTGTTACTGCTGTAGTTGGTGGTGGTGTTAGTACTGTTACAGTAGGTGGTGTTACTGCTGGAGTTGGTAGTGGTGTTAGTACTGTTACAGTAGGTGGTGTTACTGCTGGAGTTGGTAGTGGTGTTCGTACTATTACAGTAGGTGGTGTTACTGCTGTAGTTGGTGGTGGTGTTAGTACTGTTACAGTAGGTGGTGTTACTGCTGGAGTTGGTAGTGGTGTTCGTACTATTACAGTAGGTGGTGTTACTGCTGTAGTTGGTGGTGGTGTTAGTACTGTTACAGTAGGTGGTGTTACTGCTGGAGTTGGTAGTGGGGTTAGTACTGTTACAGTAGGTGGTGTTACTGCTGTAGTTGGTGGTGGTGTTAGTACTGTTACAGTAGGTGGTGTTACTGCTGTAGTTGGTGGTGGTGTTAGTACTGTTACAGTAGGTGGTGTTACTGCTGTAGTTGGTGGTGATGTTAGTACTGTGACAGTAGGTGGTGTTACTGCTGTAGTTGGTAGTGGTGTTACTACTGTTACAGTAGGTGGTGTTACTGCTGTAGTTGGTGGTGGTGTTAGTACTGTTACAGTAGTTGGTGTTACTGCTGTAGTTGGTGGTGGTGTTAGTACTGTTACAGTAGGTGGTGTTACTGCTGTAGTTGGTGGTGGTGTTAGTACTGTTACAGTTGGTGGTGTTACTGCTGTAGTTGGTGGTGGTGGTGTTAGTACTGTTACAGTAGGTGGTGTTACTGCTGTAGTTAGTGGTGGTGTTAGTACTGTTACAGTAGGTGGTGCTACTGCTGTAGTTGGTGGTGGTGTTAGTACTGTTATAGTAGGTGGTGTTACTGCTGTAGTTGGTGGTGGTGTTACTACTGTTATAGTAGGTGGGGTTACTGCTGTAGTTGGTGGTGGTGTTAGTACTGTTACAGTAGGTGGTGTTACTGCTGTAGTTGGTGGTGGTGTTAGTACTGTTACAGTAGGTGGTGTTACTGCTGTAGTTGGTGGTGGTGGTGTTAGTACTGTTACAGTAGGTGGTGTTACTGCTGTAGTTGGTGGTGGTGTTAGTACTGTTACAGTAAGTGGTGTTACTGCTGTAGTTGGTGGTGGTGTTAGTACTGTTATAGTAGGTGGTGTTACTGCTGTAGTTGGTGGTGGTGTTAGTACTGTTACAGTAGGTGGTGTTACTGCTGTAGTTGGTGGTGGTGTTAGTACTGTTACAGTAGGTGGTGTTACTGCTGTAGTTGGTGGTGGTGTTGGTACTGTTACAGTAGGTAGTGTTACTGCTGTAGTTGGTGGTGGTGTTAGTACTGTTACAGTAGGTGGTGTTACTGCTGTAGTTGGTGGTGGTGTTAGTACTGTTACAGTAGGTGGTGTTACTGCTGTTGTTGGTGGAGGTGTTAGCACTGTTATAGTAGGTGGTGTTACTGCTGTAGTTGGTGGTGGTGTTAGTACTGTTACAGTAGTTGGTGTTACTGCTGTAGTTGGTGGTGGTGTTAGTACTGTTACAGTAGGTGGTGTTACTGCTGTAGTTGGTGGTGGTGTTAGTACTGTTACAGTAGTTGGTGTTACTGCTGTAGTTGGTGGTGGTGTTAGTACTGTTACAGTAGGTGGTGTTACTGCTGTAGTTGGTGGTGGTGTTAGTACTGTTACAGTAGGTGGTGTTACTGCTGGAGTTGGTAGTGGTGTTAGTACTGTTACAGTAGTTGGTGTTACTGCTGTAGTTGGTGGTGGTGTTAGTACTGTTACAGTAGGTTGTGTTACTGCTGTAGTTGGTGGTGGTGTTAGTACTGTTACAGTAGGTGGTGTTACTGCTGTAGTTGGTAGTGGTGTTAGTACTGTTACAGTAGGTGGTGTTACTGCTGGAGTTGGTAGTGGTGTTAGTACTGTTACAGTAGGTGGTGTTACTGCCGTAGTTGGTGGTGGTGTTAGTACTGTTACAGTAGGTGGTGTTACTGCTGTAGTTGGTGGTGGTGTTAGTACTGTTACAGTAGGTGGTGTTACTGCTGTAGTTGGTAGTGGTGTTAGTACTGTTACAGTAGGTGGTGTTTCTGCCGTAGTTGGTGGTGGTTTTAGTACTGTTACAGTAGGTGGTGTTACTGCTGTAGTTGGTGGTGGTGTTAGTACTGTTACAGTAGGTGGTGTTACTGCTGTAGTTGGTGGCGGTGTTAGTACTGTTATAATAGGTGGTGTTACTGCTGTAGTTGGTAGTGGTGTTAGTACTGTTACAGTAGGTGGTGTTACTGCTGTAGTTGGTGGTGGTGTTAGTACTGTTATAGTAGGTGGTGTTACTGCTGTAGTTGGTGGTGGTGTTAGTACTGTTATAGTAGGTGGTGTTACTGCTGTAGTTGGTAGTGGTGTTAGTACTGTTACAGTAGGTAGTGTTACTGCTGTAGTTGGTGGTGGTGTTAGTACTGTTACAGTAGGTGGTGTTACTGCTGTAGTTGGTAGTGGTGTTAGTACTGTTACAGTAGGTGGTGTTACTGCTGTAGTTGGTAGTGGTGTTAGTACTGTTACAGTAGGTGGTGTTACTGCTGTAGTTGGTAGTGGTGTTAGTACTGTTACAGTAGGTGGTGTTACTGCTGTAGTTGGTAGTGGTGTTAGTACTGTTACAGTAGGTGGTGTTACTGCTGTAGTTGGTAGTGGTGTTAGTACTGTTACAGTAGGTGGTGTTACTGCTGTAGTTGGTAGTGGTGTTAGTACTGTTACAGTAGGTGGTGTTACTGCTGTAGTTGGTAGTGGTGTTAGTACTGTTACAGTAGGTGGTGTTACTGCTGTAGTTGGTAGTGGTGTTAGTACTGTTACAGTAGGTGGTGTTACTGCTGTAGTTGGTAGTGGTGTTAGTACTGTTACAGTCGGTGGTGTTACTGCTGTAGTTGGTAGTGGTGTTAGTACTGTTACAGTAGGTGGTGTTACTGCTGTAGTTGGTAGTGGTGTTAGTACTGTTACAGTAGGTGGTGTTACTGCTGTAGTTGGTGGTGGTGTTAGTACTGTTACAGTAGTTGGTGTTACTGCTGTAGTTGGTGGAGGTGTTAGTACTGTTACAGTAGGTGGTGTTACTGCTGTAGTTGGTGGTGGTGTTAGTACTGTTACAGTAGGTGGTGTTACTGCTGTAGTTGGTGGTGGTGTTAGTACTGTTACAGTAGTTGGTGTTACTGCTGTAGTTGGTGGTGATGTTAGTACTGTGACAGTAGGTGGTGTTACTGCTGTAGTTGGTAGTGGTGTTACTACTGTTACAGTAGGTGGTGTTACTGCTGTAGTTGGTGGTGGTGTTAGTACTGTTACAGTAGTTGGTGTTACTGCTGTAGTTGGTGGTGGTGTTAGTACTGTTACAGTAGGTGGTGTTACTGCTGTAGTTGGTGGTGGTGTTAGTACTGTTACAGTAGGTGGTGTTACTGCTGGAGTTGGTAGTGGGGTTAGTACTGTTACAGTAGGTGGTGTTACTGCTGTAGTTGGTGGTGGTGTTAGTACTGTTACAGTAGGTGGTGTTACTGCTGTAGTTGGTGGTGGTGTTAGTACTGTTACAGTAGGTGGTGTTACTGCTGGAGTTGGTAGTGGTGTTAGTACTGTTACAGTAGTTGGTGTTACTGCTGTAGTTGGTGGTGGTGTTAGTACTGTTACAGTAGGTTGTGTTACTGCTGTAGTTGGTGGTGGTGTTAGTACTGTTACAGTAGGTGGTGTTACTGCTGTAGTTGGTGGTGGTGTTAGTACTGTTACAGTAGTTGGTGTTACTGCTGTAGTTGGTGGTGGTGTTAGTACTGTTACAGTAGGTGGTGTTACTGCTGTAGTTGGTAGTGGTGTTAGTACTGTTACAGTAGGTGGTGTTACTGCTGGAGTTGGTAGTGGTGTTCGTACTATTACAGTAGGTGGTGTTACTGCTGTAGTTGGTGGTGGTGTTAGTACTGTTACAGTAGGTGGTGTTACTGCTGGAGTTGGTAGTGGGGTTAGTACTGTTACAGTAGGTGGTGTTACTGCTGTAGTTGGTGGTGGTGTTAGTACTGTTACAGTAGGTGGTGTTACTGCTGTAGTTGGTGGTGGTGTTAGTACTGTTACAGTAGGTGGTGTTACTGCTGGAGTTGGTAGTGGTGTTAGTACTGTTACAGTAGTTGGTGTTACTGCTGTAGTTGGTGGTGGTGTTAGTACTGTTACAGTAGGTTGTGTTACTGCTGTAGTTGGTGGTGGTGTTAGTACTGTTACAGTAAATGGTGTTACTGCTGTAGTTGGTGGTGGTGTTAGTACTGTTACAGTAGGTGGTGTTACTGCTGTAGTTGGTGGTGGTGTTAGTACTGTTACAGTTGGTGGTGTTACTGCTGTAGTTGGTGGTGGTGGTGTTAGTACTGTTACAGTAGGTGGTGTTACTGCTGTAGTTAGTGGTGGTGTTAGTACTGTTACAGTAGGTGGTGCTACTGCTGTAGTTGGTGGTGGTGTTAGTACTGTTATAGTAGGTGGTGTTACTGCTGTAGTTGGTGGTGGTGTTACTACTGTTATAGTAGGTGGGGTTACTGCTGTAGTTGGTGGTGGTGTTAGTACTGTTACAGTAGGTGGTGTTACTGCTGTAGTTGGTGGTGGTGTTAGTACTGTTACAGTAGGTGGTGTTACTGCTGTAGTTGGTGGTGGTGGTGTTAGTACTGTTACAGTAGGTGGTGTTACTGCTGTAGTTGGTGGTGGTGTTAGTACTGTTACAGTAAGTGGTGTTACTGCTGTAGTTGGTGGTGGTGTTAGTACTGTTATAGTAGGTGGTGTTACTGCTGTAGTTGGTGGTGGTGTTAGTACTGTTACAGTAGGTGGTGTTACTGCTGTAGTTGGTGGTGGTGTTAGTACTGTTACAGTAGGTGGTGTTACTGCTGTAGTTGGTGGTGGTGTTGGTACTGTTACAGTAGGTAGTGTTACTGCTGTAGTTGGTGGTGGTGTTAGTACTGTTACAGTAGGTGGTGTTACTGCTGTAGTTGGTGGTGGTGTTAGTACTGTTACAGTAGGTGGTGTTACTGCTGTTGTTGGTGGAGGTGTTAGCACTGTTATAGTAGGTGGTGTTACTGCTGTAGTTGGTGGTGGTGTTAGTACTGTTATAGTAGGTGGTGTTACTGCTGTAGTTGGTGGTGGTGTTAGTACTGTTATAGTAGGTGGTGTTACTGCTGTAGTTGGTGGTGGTGTTAGTACTGTTACAGTAGGTGGTGTTACTGCTGTAGTTGTTGGTAGTGTTAATACTGTTATAGTAGGTGGTGTTACTGCTGTAGTTGGTGGTGGTGTTAGTACTGTTACAGTAGGTGGTGTTACTGCTGTAGTTGGTGGTGGTGTTGGTACTGTTACAGTAGGTAGTGTTACTGCTGTAGTTGGTGGTGGTGTTAGTACTGTTACAGTAGGTGGTGTTACTGCTGTAGTTGGTGGTGGTGTTAGTACTGTTACAGTAGGTGGTGTTACTGCTGTAGTTGGTGGAGGTGTTAGCACTGTTATAGTAGGTGGTGTTACTGCTGTAGTTGGTGGTGGTGTTAGTACTGTTATAGTAGGTGGTGTTACTGCTGTAGTTGGTGGTGGTGTTAGTACTGTTACAGTAGGTGGTGTTACTGCTGTAGTTGGTGGTGGTGTTAATACTGTTATAGTAGGTGGTGTTACTGCTGTAGTTGGTGGTGGTGTTAGTACTGTTACAGTAGGTGGTGTTACTGCTGTAGTTGGTGGTGGTGTTGGTACTGTTACAGTAGGTAGTGTTACTGCTGTAGTTGGTGGTGGTGTTAGTACTGTTACAGTAGGTGGTGTTACTGCTGTAGTTGGTGGTGGTGTTAGTACTGTTACAGTAGGTGGTGTTACTGCTGTAGTTGGTGGAGGTGTTAGCACTGTTATAGTAGGTGGTGTTACTGCTGTAGTTGGTGGTGGTGTTAGTACTGTTATAGTAGGTGGTGTTACTGCTGTAGTTGGTGGTGGTGTTAGTACTGTTACAGTAGGTGGTGTTACTGCTGTAGTTGGTGGTGGTGTTAATACTGTTATAGTAGGTGGTGTTACTGCTGTAGTTGGTGGTGGTGTTAGTACTGTTACAGTAGGTGGTGTTACTGCTGTAGTTGGTGGTGGTGTTAGTACTGTTACAGTAGGTGGTGTTACTGCTGTAGTTGGTGGTGGTGTTAGTACTGTTACAGTAGTTGGTGTTACTGCTGTAGTTGGTGGTGGTGTTAGTACTGTTACAGTTGGTGGTGTTACTGCTGTAGTTGGTGGTGGTGTTAGTACTGTTACAGTAGGTGGTGTTACTGCTGTAGTTGGTGGTGGTGTTAGTACTGTTACAGTAGGTGGTGTTACTGCTGTAGTTGGTGGTGGTGTTAGTACTGTTACAGTAGTTGGTGTTACTGCTGTAGTTGGTGGTGGTGTTAGTACTGTTACAGTTGGTGGTGTTACTGCTGTAGTTGGTGGTGGTGTTAGTACTGTTACAGTAGTTGGTGTTACTGCTGTAGTTGGTGGTGGTGTTAGTACTGTTACAGTAGGTGGTGTTACTGCTGTAGTTGGTGGTGGTGTTAGTACTGTTACAGTAGGTGGTGTTACTGCTGTAGTTGGTGGTGGTGTTAGTACTGTTACAGTAGTTGGTGTTACTGCTGTAGTTGGTGGTGGTGTTAGTACTGTTACAGTTGGTGGTGTTACTGCTGTAGTTGGTGGTGGTGTTAGTACTGTTACAGTAGGTGGTGTTACTGCTGTAGTTGGTAGTGTTGGTGTCTTTGGGTCTTACTATTCTAAGCTGCAGTGATGGCACCTGGTTATTTTGAGGCTTAAGCTAGCTCTACAATAAAATAAATTCAATTTGCAGTCTGGTAAGGTGATGAACCTATTTGTTTATCCTTCATGCTCTGACCACACTAAGAAAAATACTAAGCCTGCATTTTCTACTACACAAGTTCACACTCCCCACCCACACCATTTGTGTCATAATTCTGTCAGTCACCACCCTGGACTCGTACTCCATTTTATCAACTACAAAACAATGAAAATCGAAATTAACGTTGGCAAGATTTGAACTCAATCACACAAATAACACAAGTTATCTGATCCGACACTCTAACAATTCCATTAATCTACCATAATAATAATTGTTTCTACTTTTGGCACAAGGCCAGCAATTATCCAGTACATTACTGGTACTTTATTTTATCGACCACGTAAGGATGAAAGGCAAAGTTAACCTCGGCGGGATTTGAACTCAGACCATAAAGAGCCATAGCTCTTTGCTGCAAAGCATGGCGTCCGACCCTCTACTGATACTGCCAATCCACTGCCCTTATAATAATAATAATGATTTCATTTATTAGCCACAAAGGGCCACATGTAGGGGACAATACAAAGACGTGGACAGTGGGGGCTTAC
>OZ024742.1:226597203-226609703 GCA_964016885.1 Eledone cirrhosa
TTACAGGCAGAACCAACCATCAGGAGACCCAGCTTGGCTGGTCTTGCTTGGAGATCCAGCCAGATCAGTTGGAGACAATTGCTTCTGGCAAGACCCTCTGGAAGGAGGACTCTACCCCCACAGCCCTCTCAGGAATAAGTAGGTGAATAATAATTGTTTCTACTTTTAAATAATAAGAAGAAGGGGTTATGTTGGGGTTATGTTGGCCATCCGTGGTTTCGGCCGCGGATGGCCAACATAACCCCAACCCCATCCTCCTCACCCCTCCCCGCGCCCCACCCACCAAACGCAATCCAAAACTTCAGAGTTGGTACCATGAATGTAGGCACCTTAAATGCTTGAACGTAAGGAGGTTGATGTTTGCTGTTTCCAAGAGACCAGGTGGAGGGGCGGGTCTGGTAGATTCATTGTGGGTAAAAAACGATGCTATAAGCTTTTCTGGGTGGGAAATGATAATGGGCTGGGTGGGGTAGGAATCATGGTAGCAGAAAAATGGGTGGATAAGATAATAGACGTAAATAGAGTGAACGACAGAATAATTAAAATAAGACTTGTCCTAAATAGAACTACTATGACAGTAATATCTGCGTACGCACCCCAATCCGAACTGCCTGGCGCTATAAAAGACAGATTCTATGAGACACTGATGCTCACTACCTCCCAAATAACCGACAGTGACTATATAATTATTGCTGGCGACCTAAATGGTCACGTTGGACAACATTGTGACGGCTATGACGGAATCCATGGAGGCTATGGGTTTGGTACTAGAAATGAGGAAGGCTCCAGAATCTTGGAATTCTGTGATGCAAATAACCTAACTATCTGTAACACTAACTTCAAAAAAACGAGACAATCACTTGATCAGCTACAGATCAGGGGAACATACCAGCCAGGTAGATTATATCCTTACCAGAAGACGTGACAGAGTGTCTGTTGTAAACACTAAATCCTTCCCCCATGAAGAATGCACCTCCCAACATAGACTCATAATTAGCGACCTCATAGTCAGGACGAGACGTACTCGACAACAGAAGAGGACTATCCTCAGGAGAAAAATATGGAAGCTAAAGGACCCCACAGCCAGTAATAAATTTAAAAGCATATTACTTGATGCTTTCGACAGTAAGGAAGAGCAATTAGAGTCGTACAATATAGAGGAACAGTGGGAATTCCTGAAAGCAAACCTGCTGATGGCGGCAGATGAAGTCTGTGGCTGGAGCAGGCCTATAGGCAGGAGGAGAGTAACGTGGGGTGGAACAGTAAGGTGGAGGAGTCAATTAAGGCCAAAAAGCAGGCTTGGAAAGTATGGCGGGATGGGGGAAGTAGAGAAGACTATCAAGTGGCCAGGAGGGAAGCTAGGAGACAAGTGTGCTTCGCAAGAAGGGAAGGAGAGGAAAGAAAGTTCAAGCATGTTCTACAACGCGAGGACCAAAAACGTGAGGCGTTCAGGATTGCTAGGCAATGTGTCAAGGAAAACCGTGATATTGTCGGGGAGAAGTGTGTCCGTAATGATGATGGTGTACTTGCCATCACTGACGCTGATAAGAAGGTAGCTTGGAAGTGTCACTACGAAAGGCTACTAAATGAGGAGAATAAATGGGAGAAAGACAGTCTCCCTCACATCGATCCAATAGAGGGACCAGCAGTGTTAGTCGAAGGTAGTATAATAAGTAAGGCAATCAAAGATATGAAGACGGGTAAGGTGGCTGGGCCTTTGGAAAAAGTTGCTGAAATGCTGAAAGCTTCTGGAACAGTGGGACACACCATGGTCACCCGGATAGTAAACCAAGTCATACAGAATGGGGTTGTTCCGAAGGACTGGCGTAGCAGCATCATCGTTAACTGCTATAAGGGAAAAGGAGATGCCCTAGATAGGAGTAACTATAGAGGCATTAAATTAATCGACCAGGTCATGAAGGTCACGGAAAAAGTAATAGCGCAACTAATCAGAGAGCGAATTGATCTAGATGAAATGCAGTTCGGGTTTGTGTCAGGTAAAAGTACCACAGACGCTCTTTTCATTGTACGACAACTACAGGAGAAGTACCTAGCTAAAAGTAAACCCCTATACTTAGCTTTTGTCGACTTGGAGACAGCCTTTGACAGAGTCCCCCGTTCCATTATCTGGTGGGCTCTTAGAAAACTAGGTGTTGATGAATGGCTTGTGAGAGCTATACAAGCCATGTATAAAGAAACAGTCAGCAAGGTTAGAATTAACAACGAATATAGTGAAGAGTTTAGCGTAAAAGTTGGTGTTCATCAGGGCTCCATTCTTAGCCCCCTACTATTTATTATTGCCCTTCAGGCTATAACAGAGGAGTTCAAGACCGGCTGCCCATGGGAACTCTTATACGCAGATGATCTAACGCTCATAGCTGAATCAATGGCTGAACTAGAGAAGAAATTCCAAACATGGAAGCATGGCCTAGAATCAAAAGGCCTTAAAATTAACCTGTCTAAGACTAAAGTTCTAGTTTGTAGGAAGGAAAATAGGGCACCGGTCCCATCCGGGAAATGGCCATGCTCAGTGTGTAGGAAAGGCATAGGTAGAAACTCCATTTTATGTCCCAAATGCAAAGTATGGGTGCATAAAAGATGTAATGGGATCACAGGTAAGCTAACTAAAAATATAGATTTTATATGTGGCCGGTGCTCTGTGCAATAAGTAGCAGCAAGTGGCCACAGAATACTAGCCCATTCCATTGCACAGATGGTTCTATAGAAATAGTGGACACCTTCCGTTACCTGGGTGACAAAATCAGCAGTGGGGGAGGGTGCTCTGAAAGTACAGTAGTTAGAGTCAGAACGGGGTGGAAAAAGTTCAGCGAGCTTATACCACTATTGGCCGCTAAAGGGTTCTCTCTAAAAATGAAAGGCAGGCTGTATAATGCCTGCATACGAACAGCAATGTTACATGGCAGTGAGACCTGGGCATTGTGTGCAGAGGATATACGCAGACTGGAGAGGAACGAAGCTTGCATGCTCCGCTGGATGTGTAATAGTAATATACGTGAACGGCAAAGCATAAACGAACTAAGGGAAAAATTAGAAATAAGAGGGATCAGATGTTGTTTACTCGAGAGAAGACTACGTTGGTATGGTCACGTGATGCGTATGAAAGACGACAGCTGTATAAAAAAGTGCAGGGCAATAAAAATAGACGGTAGCCACGGAGTAGGCAGACCCAGAAAAACTTGGGGCGACTTGATAAATTCTGACCTCACACACTTACACCTCAATGTCACTGGACCGAGATCTTTGGCGCGACACAGTAATACAGAAGACCCGCCTTACCTAAGTACAAAGTAAAACCTACTACAGTCAGTAGGTACCTCTAACAAAAATACACCCCCGTCCCACTACCCCCGCCCCATCCACACCACCCCCTTAAATGTGAAGTTATGTTGGTACCACAACATCCAGTCCGAAATAAATGAGGTCGTGTAGGTGTCACGACAAAAAAACACACAGTCCACGCTGTAATGTGGCCGTGTAGGCAACACGGTAAAAACCTCCCAGCCCCACACTGTAAATGTGGTTGGTGTTAGGAAGGGCATCCAGCCGTAGAAAACCCGCCAGACAGTCCTATGCGAGCAAGACAACCACTCTTGCCTCAAGTGGGAAAACTCCCGTCCAAACCCATGCAAGCGTGGAAGATGGACGTTAAACGATGATGATGATGATGATGATGATGATGATGAAGGCTTCCATCTTTTTTGTGATGTTCACCATCTTGAAATCAGCTGTCATCACTTCTGCCCACATCTTCCTTGATGTACCACTACTACATCTATGCCTTCTACTTGGAACACATTGCATATGTTTACTCAACTGTCACCATTCAGACATATTATGTGTCCATATGAATACAATCTTCTCTTTTGTCCACATCTGGTTCCTCTTATTCCCAGTCTTTCTCTCTACTCATCCATGCTTTGTTGTTCAACACATATATTATGCATCTAAAAAAGATAGAGTGAGAGACAGAGAGAGATAGTGTGAGGGACAGGGAGCGATAGTGTGAGAGACAGAGAGAGATAGCATGAAAGACAGAGAGAGTTGTGTGAAAGACAAAGAGAGTTAGTGTGAAAGACAGAAAGAATTAGTATAAAAGACAGAGAGAAAGACTGTATTTTCTGCTGATTTTCATTGAACACTATTACAATTCTATCAGTGAAGGTTTTTCTTTCTCTTTGTCTATCTCTCTTCATCTCTCACACTCTCTTTTATCTTAGTATATATCTCTCACTATCTCACACAGAGATAATGTTCAAAACATTGATTCTACATATTTTACTAAAGTTATAATTCCAGTATATTCCATAGTTTGGTAAATCTTCAAACAATGAATGTCAACGTAGACATAAATTATTGGCCATAATCTCCAATACAGTAACAACACCGTGAATATAAATAATTGTTTCTACTTTTGGCACAAGGCCAGCAATTATTCCAGTGTATTACTGGTACTTTATTTTATCGACCCCGTAAGGATGAAAGGCAAAGTTAACCTCGGCGGGATTTGAACTCAGTCCGTTAAGGGACGTAACTGTGCTGCAAAGCATGGCGTCCGACCCTCTACCGATACTGCCAATCCAAACTATTTGACAAGGTATTCAAAAACACTAAGTTATCTAGAATAACAGCAATGGAAAGATTAAAAAAAATAGGAAGAATATATTAAAATGGTTTAGATCTTATTGCAAATGGTCTCAAATAGATTAACAATAATTTTATTGAAAAATATTAACTCTTTTGATACCACCCAGCCTGAAAATAATAAAACTGATGCTCCTATCATTAAAATGCACAAGAGACTTCATATGAGATGCAACCCTGTAGGGCAGTGGTTCCCAAAATGGGTTCCGTGGAACCCAAGTGTTCCACAAAGGAGTGTCTAGGGTTCCATGAAAAAAAAGGTAGAGGAGTATATTTATATTATGACCATATAACAGTATTAGACTTTGGGGTTCCCCCAAAAGTTTCTGAACCAAAAAGAGTTCTGCATTTGAAAAAGTTTGGGAAACCCTGCTGTAGGCGAATGGCTAAACCTGTGCATATGTGAGCTGTAACAACAACAAGCTACTTGAAACCGCCCCTGGTTCTATGATACAATGCTGTTTTAAAGTGTCTATATTTATCTATAAATCTTCCAAAATAATTTCAAGTAAGAACCTTTCTTAAGTTATGTTCCAGAAATTATCTTAATAATGAGAAAGTTAGTTATATAGCTAAACCCTTCCAAATACATGATTATTTTCAAAATTATTTGAAAATCTTAAGTGGTGTGTTTTATTAGAAATATGTTAATGAAAAATTAAAAGGATTTATAACAATTCTCACATGCCATTAATTTCGTTAAATCCAGGGTGACTAAAAAGATTGGCCCCATTCTTATTTTTGTCTATATTATTTATTTTTTGACAAAAACTTAAGATCATCTTTGACAACCCTTCTGCAAGTTTCTGAATATTTCTGGGTTCAATGTTTCAATTGGCTAGAGGAAGAAACTGTGTGACTGGTGCAAGGAAGTTATCTTATGACTGGAGAGCTGACTCAAATACTTATGAAAAAAACAGTGAACTCTGTTTAAGACAGTCAAATGACAGATGGTAGCGGTGTTAAACTGGACGATGTTTTACAGCATCCTTTGTTTCATATTTTCCTTTTCTTTTTTGTTTACTTATGCATAATCTGCCTCCCATTGGCTTTCAATATTTGAAATTTTTTTTTATTTCTGTTTTGTTCCCTTTTTATTTTATATTACTTGCCTCACTAGCTCTTTTTTAGTACTTGATATTTCCCCTAGTCTGTCATGGCTTACTAGGTCTATATGGACGTCTAAATTGATTAAATTAAATAAACCAGCAGAATAACCGCCCGCGGGCGGTTTTCTGCTAGCATATGTAGTGTACATATTGGTATTATACGCAAATATATATATGTAAATTGAAAAATAAATTGACAATATCTTCTTCTTTGCTCACTTATTTCTGAGAGGGCTGTGGGGGCAGAGTGCTTCTCAAACACTCCTTCCAGTGTGTCTGTCAGAAGCAAACATCTCTAACTGATCCAGCTGGATCCCAAAGCATGACCAGCCAAGCTCATGGATATTACAAGTAAAGTTTGTCGGAAGTCCCCTGATAAAACAACAGTGATTCCTCCAATGATTGTTGTGCTGTTCCAGATATTTTTCAATGTTCTGTCAATGCGTGTCTGTGAGCTATTATGCATTCATCCCCTAAAACTGACACACATCTTTGCAATACATGAGCAGCTCTTGTGTCCTTCTTTATATGACACACAGACATTTCATTCAAACTGAGGCCTAAGTCCAATTTGAAAGCAGAATAAACTGTCCAACCTTCCAGATAAAGCAAACACTAAAGCTATTTTTTGGTCTTGTCAAATTTTAATCAATAGCTTTATCAAGAAGGTTTTACCAGTTCCACCCTAATCATTGAAAAAAAATTGACTCAAGTATAATGTTATGCACCACTTTTTGATCATCTATTAGATTGGGTTCATTTTCGTTAATATTGCAGATGAGATCTTCACATTGTATGTAGTTTCTTGGGGAATTTCACTCCTTAGGCCATAAAAATTAGTTCTAACAGTGTGAAGAAGGCCTAATAAATGCAGAGTAGGTCCATCTATTTCCACCAGTTTGTCTTCAATCTTGATCAAAGCTGTTATAATGTTAATTTGAAAAAGTTACTTCTGGGACTGAATTTGGATTCCAAAAATGTGCCAGAATGCTTCATTACTGCTGATATATCGTCCGTATCTGAAGATGGACGCCTTATCCGATATATTTTGTTGTCTCGGTACAAACTAGGCAGCATTGGAACCCTTGTTGACATATTTGCACACATACTTTATAAGATCCCCACCACTCTCTGACCCCCCCTCCCCCCCTCCCATACACACACACTTCCATTTTCAGATAAAAAAAGGCAATTGTAAACATGTCAGAGGACACATTAGTAGAAAACACTTGGAAAAACTTAGGAAAAATATTTCTTCGCTTTCTCCAGTCGGTGCCTTTCTATAAATTTAAACGGCTAAAAGGTGCTTATTTGTAACTCTGAGGATCCCCCCCATCACTCCCTACCTCCGTTTTCAGAAAAAAAGAGTCTTTTGCAAGTTAGTTGGATGTCAGATCAGTCAAAAACAAATGAAAAAATTTAGAAGAGAAAATATTACCACTGAAGAAATCTCCGAAGGCTCCCCCTTTGCTCCCCTCTACTGCTGATATATTTGGCCATGCTGGAAGTTGAACACCTTGTTGGACATATTTCTTTGTAACACAAACATAGCAGCATCTGTACTTGTACACATACTTTATAGTTATCCCCCTCTTGCACTGCTTCCCCCACCCATTCATTTTTCAGATAAAAAAGCCAATTGTGAGCATGTTGAAGGTCAGACTAGTTGAAACCACATGAAAAACCCTGGGATAAACAAATTCTTTCACAATCCCCAGCAGGTGCTTTAAATAAATTTAACCCGGTCCACCTCCGTTTTCAGAAAAAAAAGTCGTTGGCAAGTGAGTTGGATATCAAGTTGGTCTAAAAAAATGAAAAAAACCTAGAAAAGAAAACAATTACCACTGGCATAGGTGGGTGAAGGGTCCCTCTTCACCCACCTATGCTGCTTCAGTATATCCTCATTAGTATCAAGAACTGACAAAACTAGCTCCTTCCACTGTAGTAAAGCTTCATCCATGTCCCTGTTGAAACTAGATCATGTTGGAAAGGAGTGGATGTTACTTGCTAAAGGGGAGCAAGTGTGGATGGAGGAAAGAAAACAAGGAAGAGACAGAGACAAGTATTTATGCAGACCCCCAATCCATTTGGGCAAGGCAGCCTGGTTGTGGGATGCTGGAGAGCATCTGACATTGACCAAGCATTTGAGTTCACTAAAGATTTAGTTGTCAAAGCATTGGAGAGACAATGAAAATCTATAAGAAGGACTAACTCTGAGGAAATACAAAAACTTAGGAATTGACAAATAATTCCTAAGTATAAAAAAAACTTTGGTGAAGCTCAAAAGTTGCTTGATGTTAGCCAACTTGGATCGAAAGATGGACTCAAGAGCTCAGTCAGTACTTGAGGCTCCAAGGGAGTACCACACTGATGAGGGAGGAACCACTATAGAGGAGAAGGAATCTGTAAATAGGTTTACAGTATGCTGATGGGAAACTGGGTGGTTGAAGAGCCAGAGCTCACATTTGGGACTTTTGACATGAAGGCCTCTTTGACCAAGTTCCTCAATCATTGTCCTTGCAGTTGCAAGGACCTTATCTGGAGGACTCTCCTTCCCTAACAAGCATCATCAAGATCTTGGTAACATCATTAATACTCATTGCAAATAGAGTAGGTCACCCTGTTGGATCTCTGAGGCATATAGGATGGAACGGTCACCAAAGGAGAGGTAGGAGGGCTTCCGATAAGCTTGCCAAGCAAAGTGGTAAAGCCCTCTCCCTTACTGAATGAAGGATGACATCCTGACTGATGGAATTGAAGGCGTTCCTGAGATCTAGTTTGAGAATAACCTTAGGGGTCTCAGAAGGTAAGTTATGTTGGTAAAAGCCCTAGCGACATGAGCAGCAGCCTCACAACCTAGCTTGGTACCCACTCCTTGCTGAATAGAGGAAAATTTGGCAGACAGACAGTTTGAAACCAAAGACAGACACACTTTCACTGTGAGCCATCACAGAGTGCACCCTACTGCTATGGAGCAGAGGTCACCATTGGGCTTTGTGAGGCCAAACAGCTTAACCCCAAAGAATGGGGGAGAATGTAAAAAACAGGACACTCTCAGGCAAGAACATATTAACAAACTGGTTTAGATTCTCCAAAAGTTCAAGACCAGTATCACCGGCCGACAGGGAGATACCATCCTTGAGATGTTGAGGTCATAAACCACCAATGTCGCAGTCAAATGGCCTGTCCCTCCTCATAGTGGTGTCATCCAGTGCTGGGCTCCAAAACCATGGTTCCACTGTGTGAAGGGTTTGACACAGCCAACTGGCCTGTCCCTCCACATAGCTCAGTCCCAGGCTCCCAAGTCTAGAATGTGGCCTTGCTGTGAGGTGTGTGTCATGGCCAACTGATCTGCCCCTTCTTGTAGCGGTACCATGTGACACCTGAACTGAGGGTCCACTGCGTGAAGGGTTTGGTGTAGCCAACTAACCTGTCCCTCTGCATTGTGGTGCCATCCAGCACCAGTTTACCAAACTATGGTTCCGCACCTGTCCCTCCTCATAGCGGTGTCATCCAGTACCAAGTCCCTAATCTATGGTTAGATGGGTTTGGTATGGCCGACTGGCCTGTCCCTCTTCATAGAAGTGCTATCCAGTACCAGCCCCCAAAACTATGACAACGCTGTGAGATGGATTTGGCTCTTCATATCGCTACCATCCAGTACTCATATCCAAAACTATGGTTTCGCTGTGAGACAGGTCTGGCGTGGCCAACTGGCCTGTCCTGCTTCATAACAAAGCCATCCAGTTCTACACTGTAAATGTGGTTGGTGTTAGAAAGGGCATCCAGCTGTAAAATACTGGCCAAATTTACAGTCCTCATTGGAGCAAGGTACAGCGTTGCCAATTCTGGCCAGACTTGCCTCCCGGTGTGGCCAACCCGTCTAACCCATGCAAGCATGGACAAATTGGTGATGATGATTATGTAAGTGTTCTGTTGGGGAAAATGAATCAGATTTATACTATGATCTTTTTTCTTTATATGAGACAAAACACCCACATAGTAAAAAAATAATACAGGATTTGAATTTACAGTTTTAGTTTATTCTTTATAAAGTAAATCATATTTCACTATTAAAAACTAGAGATTTTGTTTTATCTTTTATTGTTTTAATTATATTCTGTGGTCCCTAAATGCTGAACTATATCCATTTATTTACAAGTAATATAAGAGAGAGATACTGGGTCTCTGAAGACCACTAGACTATATAATTATTGGGGTTTTAAAAAGCTTACACATGTTAATATAGTGCTTGGGTGAAATATCACTTGATGCCACTTCAAAAGGGGGAAGTTGACGAAACCTGTAATTGCGAGGGGAAGAATGTGGCATGTGTCTTTGAGAAACACAGAACTACTTATTAAGGTTTGAAAAATTACTAGATGATAATTCAAAATGGGGGAGGAATAAAGGAAACTTGAGACTGAAAGAAGAGAAATATGACCTTGGTCTCTAAGAGTATGGTGCTCGGGTGAAAAATTACTAAATGACAATTCAAAATGTGGTAATAATGCAACCTGGGTCGTTGTGAACCACTACCGTGTCTAATAAAGTTTATATATGAATACGGATGTTGAACTAACAAGGGAGACAACAACATATGGCTTGATAAATTCACAATTTTTGCTGATTCATCTCACCTTGCTTTTGCATCAATAAAATATTTTTGAATTACTTGAAATAGTTGCCTTTATCTATTTATTTATTTGTATTCTATAAATAGCAACATTTTGTTTATATCATACACAACAGCAACAAATCGATTTAATATTAAACTATATTGAATGGAAATGTTGAACAGGGAATAAATAAGATAATTGTAACATCACACAAACTGGTTGGTTGATTACGACGAAATATGGGTTCGATTCTCCCTTCGTGTTGCTTTTTATTTTTTTTGCTTTATTGTTGTGTATCTGTTCGATGTTATATTCCTATTCTGTGTAGAGATAAATTTGAGTGAAGTGTTTCTAATAAAGTTTCTTTCATTAATGGTAAATAATACACAATTGTAATACATATATTACGAACAAACACACATATATATACATACCTACACACAAGCATATACAGCGATGTATACACATACACTTATATATAACATATATAAATATTATTTTACTGCGACTATGTTAGGACATTGACATTAGAGGTTTAGTTGGTCATATCGAACCCAGAATTTATTTAATTCAGTTGCTTATTTTATCTATCTCTATTTGTCGAACCGCTGAATTACGGTACATAACTAGTTTTAATTTCGGTGTAATCAAATGATAAACACAATCACGGAAATACACACACACACACTCTCTCTTTATATATATATATATAAATATATATATATATATATATATATATATATATATATATATATATATATATATATACACACACACACACACACACACACAGTGTCCACAAAAATGTATACACACTTTGATTAGAATGCTGTAGAAGTGTGTATACATTTTTTGGGACACCCTGTCATCATCATCCAGTTTTTTAGTTATTATTATGCAGGACACAATTAATCCCTAAGTAGGGGTGGGTCCTGCCTGACAACGCTCCCTAGCGTCCCGCTCCATGTGTTTCTGTCCACCAGTCTCACTTGGGTCAGGCCAAGCCTAGCTTGATCCCGACGGACATCCTCCATCCAAGTCCTTTTTTATCTTCCTGGGCCTTTACTGCCTCCTGGATCGACATTCCTTATTTTGCTAATCCAGCCCTCAATACACTCGACATGGTCGTACCAGCGCATGCGTCTCGTGTGAAAGACATCCTTGCGGTCATCAATTAGCAGTCTTTTCAGGAGCTCAGTTGAGCTGACATCATCCTCAGTGGTCACACTGCACATTCAGCGGATCATAGGTCTATAATTTCTTCTGAGCTGATTCATAAAGTCGGATGACATGGGCCAGGTCTCTCTGGTGTGGAGCAATACCCTTCTCACGCAGGCGTTGTAAATACTCCTCTTGGTGACTAATGGCAGCCAGCATGTTTCAAGTATTGGAAAAATGGAAGAAGCTGCCTAAACCTGTTCTGTGTGCGGAGTTGCACTGAGTAATGGCAGCAAGCTCTGCTCCAGCTGTATATATATATATATATATATATATATATATATATATATATGGTAGTGAGACCTGGGCGCTGAAGGTGGAAGACTTACGTAGATTAGAAAGAAACGAAGCCTGCATGCTCCGATGTATGTGTAATAGTAATATACGCGAACGGCAAAGCATAAATGAATTGAGAGAGAGACTGAGCATAAGAGGAATCAAATGTTGTGTGCAGGAGAGGCAGTTGCGTTGGACATGTGATGCGTATGAAGGATGACAGCTGCATAAAAAGGTGCAGAGCACTAGAAGTCAATGGAAACCGCGGAGTGGGGAGACCAAGAAGACCTGGGATGAGGTGATAAAAGCCGACCTTACCCAATTACACTTCTCAAAGGTGATGACACACGACTTTGACCTCTGGCGTCATGCAGTAATACAGAGTACCCGACCTTCCATGGGTACAAGCTGAAGCATATAGACAATATGCCCCCACCCCCACCCACTGCAAAGTGGTCGTGGAGGTGCCACGGCAAAAAAGCACCCAGCCCACACTGTAAAGTGGACGTGTAGGTGCCACGGAAAAAAAGCACCCAGCACTCACTGTAAATGAGGTTGGTGTTAGGAAGGGCATCCAGCTGTAGAAATCAAGCCAAAATCAGTTCCTGTATGAGCA
>OZ024742.1:226612203-226657203 GCA_964016885.1 Eledone cirrhosa
ACAGACAGTTTATCACCCAAAAAGTCATTGAGTTGAGACAGTTTACATTCTAGAACCTAAAATTTGCATACATGCATGGCCCCTGAACTACTGATGGTGTCATAGGGGTGCCATTGTGACATACAACATGTCTTGGGCATTTAAATTTGGTGGAATCCATTCATCTTCAGGTTGGAACACAACTGGTTTCTTCTAGAGAAATTAGAAGGAGAGAGAAGGTAGTACTATATGTATTGACCCCAAAAAGATGAAAAACAAAGTTCATCTTGGTAAGATATGAACTCAGATCACATAGAGCAGGAATGAATATTGTATTTCATGATTGAGTAGATTTAAGTAGAATTAAATTAGAACAACTAAATATTTTTTCTATGATTAAACATTCGTATGGCCTATAAGTAGGCAGCAAATTAGCATAGACATTTAGAGTATCAGATAAAATGTTTTGCGGCATTTGTTCCAGCTTTCTGTGCTCTGAGTTCAAAACCACCAAAGTCAACTTTGCCTTGCATCTTTTTTAGACCAATAAAAAAAATAAGCACCAGCCCAGTACTGGGTTTCATTCTACTTCTATATCTCTTTCTCACATGCTTTCTATCACACTTTCTCTCTTTCTCTGGAAGAAGTGGTTGTGTTCAGACCTAGAGAGGGGATGGGTTCCACCAGGATTTTTTTAAATGCCTAAGGCATGCTGTATGTCAGTATGACTCCATCAGGAGTTATGGATCCATACATACAGAGTATGTGGGTAGTTTCCTTGAATCCCTAGGCACCATGTCTTAACCTAGCTAAGGACCATACTGACACACAATGTGATATATAGAGATGAATCATGTGGCGCAGTGTGACATTCTGGACATGCTGCATTCTCCACAGTCCACTCTATTTCTGTATACTCATAGATTCTAGTGATGGCCACTGTAGTGGTAGACATTGCAATTGCTGTTTCTTTATATTTATTTGTATTTTCTTATTAATTTCAACCATTAGACTGTGGTCATACTGGGGCACTGCTTTGAATAGAATTTTTTAGTTGATCATATTGACCCCAATACTTATTTCATCTGTATAAACACAGACACAAACATAAAGATAGACATAGACATGCACACACATGCATATATATGTGATGAGCTTCTGCAGTTTCCATTTTCTTTAGAATTGCTTGCACCATTGGCTCATTCTTTCTCAAATCTCTCCCTATCTTTGCTTTGCTGCCTCCATGTTTGTGTCTTTTTATAATCTCCAATTTATCATCCAGGGTTAACACTTTCCTCTTCTTCTTGACACCAGGACTTTTCTCATCAGTCTTTCTTTTATTCATGGTTGTCAAGGTTAAATTATGTGTGTTTGGGTGTATGTTACCATGAAGGCACATGGTCTAGTGTATAGTGTGTTGGACTTACAATTGTAAGGTTGTTGGTTCGATTCCCAGACTGGTTGGCATATTGTATCCATCACATAGTTTCAATACCAGCAATAGAAGGAAGTTAACCCTGCAATAGAATTTTGTCCTATCCAAGTGCAGAGAGGAAACTTGTATTCTCAGTGTTTTAATGCCAATGAAACCAGGATAATTTCTAGGCTTGTTACAGCTCACACATATGTAGGTTTAGCTGGCCTCCTACAAAATTGTGTCTCAGAATGTTACTTCGATGTTTTAATGATAGATGCCCCAGACATATCATGTTGTTGTTATAGCGCACACTTATGTAGGTTTAGCTAGCCTCCTATGAGGTTACATCTCATAGACAGTTTCTCATGTGTTTTAATGATAGGGGGTTCCAGCTCTATCATGAAAAGCAATGTGAAATGAAGTGTTTATGTTGCTTGGTTAAGGAATTAAACCTACAATTTTATGATTGCAAGTCCAACACCCTAGCCACCTTCAGTAATATGATAATGTCTGTCCTAGGGCCTACAAGGTTAACTCCTACTTCAGCAGGGAAAATGACCTTTTAACACTTGTGGTGTACAACATATCTCCACATATCATAAGAAATGACTAAATGACAGGGGCAGATTAAGCTTGCATGGGGACCCATGGATGAAAATTTCATCTAGGTAAAATATATTATTTATGATAACAAAAACATTTAAGGGTTCTTTAAATAATGTGGAGTCTTTACTATATCTCACCTTAATCTGCCACTGTTAAGGAAAGGCAAAATGCCTCAAAAGGTCCAATCCAGTGTATTCTTGCAGGGAAAAGTAGACAAGGAAAAGAATAATTTTTATGAATAGAAAACTGAGGAAACACTGTTACGTTAAATTACTCAGGAAAATGCTGAAAGACTGCAATCAATTTTCAAATAAAATATTTTAATATTTTAAATAAATATAGACAGGCGTGTGTAAAGCTGATAGTAGGTCCATGCCAAGCTGGTAATCGATCCTGGCTAGATGTAAAATGTATCCACAACCTGCAGCTGGTAACAGGCTCAGGTTAAATGCAAAATGTACCTAAAGCTGGTAATTGATGCAAGTTAGATGTAAAATATAGCTCCCCAACCCTTCAGTTTGTAATCAACCTAGTCCAAATGTAAAATGTAACCTCCCAGCCCAAAGCTGGTAATAAGTCAAGGCCAGATGTAAAATGTAGGCGCTCATTTCAAACTGCTCATTAGGTATTTTAGTAATCAATCATCCCACTTCCTTTCATCTAGTGGTAAGAAACTCTCAAGAGAGCTGGATAGCAGAAGGTCTTCAGAAAAGAAACCCCACTCAAGCAAGTGTTTTGGCCCTAACAACACTTTAAAATTCTATTGGGCTGTATTTCACAGAACTCCAAAGAACAAAAATAAAGATAAGCTTTTTCTTTTCTTTTCCTTTTAATCATATTTTCCAGTGAACTTTTATGTTTAATGGCAGCAATATCAGAAAACTTTATGAACATTCATGAGCTTCATGTCTTGGCAACCTCCCCAATTTCCACCATATAACCCCCCCCCCTTACCACCACCTTCCTGAAGGATAGCTTCCCAACATATCCATGTGATATGATTTAATAGTAACTCACTTAGAAGACCGTAACTATGCAATATACGAAGCAGACATGGGCCCCATATGCTGCTGGAAAGGCAACCTTACTTTTGGGTTGGGAAGGACAGATGAGGGATCCACATGCAACAGAGAAAAGTCAGTCTGTCTAGAGCAGTATCTCAGAATGAATATAACTGAACAATTGTTTCAAGATTTTTGCCCTTTGTCAAGATTGTGTATCTCTCCTTTTCTGCTACACACTCTTGAGAATATATAGTATTCTCTAAAGTATCAGCTGATTGCCTAATTTGCATACCGAGTGATACACAATCTTGATGAAGGGCAATTACCCTGAAACAATTGTCGATTGTTTCTCTCTGCTAAGAAGTAGATATGACCACACGGAAGGGATATAAAGAATGTATGACCACACGTCCTGCAGCCGATAGAGGAGATAGTGGATATTAAAGGAGACTTGTGTTGTTGCTTTAGAGAAGGCTAATATGTTGACGGGAAAGATATGAAGAATATATATATATATATATATATACACAGGCTAAATATGAAGTAGATATGACCATACGGAAGAGATATAAAGAATGTATGACCACACGTGTTGTTGCCAGTAGAGGAGAGGATGGTTAATATTTTGAATGCAGGTTTGAATGCATATTGCTCACTTTCTTCAACTGTTTCTTTCTCTCCATGGCTACTGACGTTATTTCCCCCAAATCAGGCAAATGAATTTAAGGCCAATTGTGAGGAAAACCTATTCCTGGGTCTAAGGAACTCACACGCCAACTTTAAACATTATTGGTCTGCTGGTTTTTAAGTGTATTGGAGACAAACAGACAAACAATCAAACATATATATATTATATATATATCATCACCATCATCATCATCATCATCATTTAACGCTAGCATGTGTTAGACGGGTTTGTCCCATTTGGTCGGGTGACCGTGACTCACTCATATAGGACTGTTTCTGGCTGGTTTTCTACAGCTGTATACCCTTCCTAACAAAAACCACACTTACAGTGTGTGCTGGGTGCTTTTTGTCATGACACCTACACAACCACTTTACAGTGTGGACTGGATGTTTTGTGGTACCAACATAACTTTACAGAGTAAGGGTGGTGTGGGCGGAAGTGGGAGGGTGTGTGTGTATATATATATATATATATATATATATATATATATATAGAGAGAGAGAGAGAGAGAGAGAGAGAGAGAGAGAGAGAGAGAGAGAGATATTTATATATATACATATATGTATACACATATATATACATATATATATATATATATACATATATATATACATTTCATTCTATGTCCCAAATGCAAACTATGGGTACATAAAAGATGTAGTAGGATCACAGGTAAACTATCTAAGAACGTAGATTTTATATGTGGCCGATGCTCAGGTGCAATAAGTAGCAAGTGCCCACAGGATACTAGCTCCTTCTATTGCCCAGATGGTTCTATAGAAATAGTGGACACTTTCCGTTACCTGGGTGACAAAATCAGCAGTGGTGGAGGGTGCTCTGAAAGTACAGTAGCCAGAGTTAGAACGGGATAGAAAAACTTCAGAGAGCTTATACAACTATTGGCCACTAAAGGTTTCTCTCTAAAAATGAAAGGCAGACTGTATGATGCCTGCATACGAACAGCAATGCTACATGGCAGTGAAACATGGGCATTGTGTGCAGAGGACCTGTGCAGACTGGAGAGGAATGAAGCATGCATGCTCCATTGGATGTGTAATAGTAATATACGTGAACGGCAAAGCATAAATGAACTATGTGAGAAATTAGGAATAAGAGGGATCAGATGCTGTTTACTTGAGAGAAGACTACGTTGGTATGGTCACGTGATGTGCATGAAAGATGACAGCTGTATAAAAAAGTGAGGACAATCAAAATTGATGGAAGATACGGAGTAGGTAGATCCAGAAAAACCTGGGACGATTTGATAAATTCCGACCTTACACACTTGCACCTCTCTAAGACAATGTCACTGGACCGAGATCTTTGGTGCCACGTAGTAATACAGAAGACCCACCTTGCCTATGTACAAAGCGAAACCTACAGTCAGTAGGCACCTCTTAACCAAATATACACCCCAACCCACTACCCCTACCCTATCCTCCCACTCCCACCAACACCACCCTTTCTCTGTAAAGTTGGTACCACAACATCCAGTCCAAATAAATGAGATAATGAGATTGAGATCGTGTAGGTGTCACGACAAAAAAACACACAGTCCACGCTGTAATGTGGCCGTGTAGGTAACACAGTAAAAAGTTCCCAGTTCCACACTGTAAATGTGGTTGGTGTTAGGAAGGGCATCCAGCCGTAGAAAACCTGCCAGATAGTCCTATACGAGCGAGACACGGTCACCTGACCAATCTTGCCTCAAGTGGGACAACTCCCGTCTAACCCATGCTAGCGTGGAAGATAGACGTTAAATGATGATGATGACATATATATATATATACACATATATATATATATATGTATGTATGTATATGATGATTTCCTCCGAATGAAACAGTTCTAGTCTTGTAGAAGCCATTTCTCTATTAAATATATATATATATATATATATATATATATATATAGATAGATAGATAGATAGATAGATAGATACATATATAAAGAGAGACAGAGAGAGAGAACTGAAGTAACATGTTGGATTTAACAATATTACATTAGTTATCTATATTTAAATTTATAATTGGTTCTTGTTTTCAAGTTTGTGGTCAGACAAGTATTTTCCTGTTGTTACTATTTATGTGTCTCTGTGTAGGAATACACTGTATTGTGTATGTAGGAAACTATGTTGTACATCATATACATACAAAACTCCAACAAGCAAATTTGCATATTCAGATAGTCACTAATATACAGACATCAGTATACACACAGCCATATATATGTACATACATGTATGTGTATATAAACATAGAAAATCAATATATGTACCACTATATAAGTTGCAATATAGATATTGCATTCATGTATCATCATCATCGCGAATATATATATATATATACGCATACATGAATGTTGGTTATATCGTTCTAAAATGGCTTTATCAGGATGACTAAGGCCATGCTAGATAACTACCTTCACACAAATGTGTGTCTGTAGGTATTGACAATTGCTAGATTGAATACTCAATACTATAATGAAGATTAATATTTTAAGACTGATCTAGTGGCCTGTTACTCTAGAGCTTTCTTTGTAATGTTACAGGTTTTTTATGTTAATAACTAAGAAGCTATCCTGATTAAAGTTAAATTTAGTGTAAACTTAAGCTAGATATAACTATATATAGGTATATATACACACATATATATGTGTATGTATACATACTGCATCCAAATGTATTACATGTATAAGAAAATTTGGGGTATGTGGAGTGCCAAATACCTTTATATATATATATCAGGATAGAACCAGTTCTAAACTAGTTAGACCATTACTCAACAGAGTACTTTATACTTGGAGTAGTAGAGTATGGTTAGACTATAAAGAGTCAAGAGCCGACTGCTGAGCTTTTTTCATTTCAACAGCTAGTTCCAGACTAGAACTAGCTGTTGATACGGCAGGAACTCAGCCGTCGAGTCCAACTCTTAAAATATATATATTATTGACTCTTGTCAGAATATAGAGGATCAGTTTCCCTTAGTTATGCCCCTGTAAATGATTTATCAGTTCAATTCATGCATGAAAAAGCCAGGAGGCAGTTTGGGCATTGGATATGTGACAGATGGTGGGGCTGCAGGGCTTTGTTCAGTCTGTTCTGTTTCTTCGTCTCAAGGACGTCTCCCCTCACCAACTCAAAGTATGCTGTGCCCGTTTTCATCTTCTGCCGCCAAAGGTCCTTAGATTCCTAGTTGTTGTGGTTCAAATCACAGCTTTTAAGTGTTTGCTTAAGTTGGTCTTTTTAGAGCCTCTTTGGTCAGTTCACTTTAGAAAACTTTCTCGGGTAGCCTGCATTCATTCATGCATATGACGTGTCCCACCTATTGCAAGAGTTGTACCATTATGTGACAGCTCTGTTGAGTGTCCTAGTGTTGCTCACTTTATTCTGCCACTTGATGTTCATGATGGTCCAGAGTTTCCTCTGATGAAAGACCTCCAATTTCTTTATATCTTTCCTGTACAAATTTCATGTTTCACAGCCACCCAAGTGTGAGAAGTACCACAGCTTTATACACCATGAACTGTTTCCCTTTTCAAATTTGTTCTGGAAGACTTTCTTGTTAAGTCACCTCAATGCAGCACCTGCTGCTTGGATCCTACATTTGATGCTTTTGTTTGATATTACATCCTCAGCTAAGACTGCTCCGGGGTGGGGTAATTGAGACATACTCTCTAGCCCCATCCCTTGGATTTTGACGTTGGATTCAGGTTCATTTATTTCTGGGGGTTGTTGGGTCAGGATTTTAGTCTTCATCATCATCACCGTTTTACGTCAATTTTTCCACGCTAGCATGGGTTAGACGGGTTGTCCTGTTGTGAGCAATGCCAGGTCAGGCGACCATGTCTTGCTCATACAGAACTGATTTGGGCTTGGTTTCTACAGCTGGATGCCCTTCCTAACGCCAATTTCATTTGCAGTGAGTACTGGGTGCTTTTTGTTGTGACACCTACACGTCCACTTTACAGTGTAGGCTGGGCGCTTTTTACCGTATTACCATCATGACCACTTTCCAGTATGGGCTGGGCGCTTTTTACTGTGTCACCATCACGACCACTTTACAGTGTGGGCTATATATATATATTCAAAATTGTAAGGAAGTCAAGGATAAGAAATTATTATTTATTCATACATCTCTACAAACATTTCAATACGGCTAGAATTTCACATCCATTTACAGAGTAACTGGAGATTAATAGTTAATGGGTGTTTTATCCCAACCATATCTCTACAGGAAATATTTAGAATAAAAAATAATAATTAATATCATAAGGCAATATCAAGATACCAGGAGGAGTCAAAGCATGGAGCTTTTAGGCAGGCAGTGAGATTTCAAGTGCATATTATGCAGAAGCTTGTATAAGGTTTTTTTTCAAACATGCAAATTTATAAGTTTAGCTGTGTTTTTTTCAGGAAAAATTATTTATATAGCTAGGGATTGGTTATAGTAGGCGTTGTTAAAGTTTTTCTTTGGGACTATTTGTTTAGTTAGTTATAAGAGAAAGATTTGAAAAGCATTTAGCAGTTTTTTTCCATTAGTAATGTTATATACATGTATAGAAGAAATTGTATATATAGAGAGATACATATTTTATACAGTAGATGCATACAATTACCAAGTATTTTTCCTAATCTGATAACAATTATCTCCATAATGGAGATAATTGTTAACTAATAATTCTCCAGTTGCTCTGTAAACGGATATGATATTCTAGCCATATTGAAAGTTCATAGAGATGTATGAATAAATAAATATTTCTTATCCTTGACTTTCTTACAATTTTGAATTTTAAATGCTCTTCTATTTGAACTGCCCTTGATAGCAGATATCTTACTTATCCAATTTTTACTCCAGAAGGACAGAGGATGGCAAAGTGCATTGAGCTTATCTCATATTACCAAAGAAAATAGTGAAGTACTACACTATAACCTGATATATATGAATATATTACTTTCTTTCGTCCCCTCTGCCATGTCAGTTAACTCTTTCTCTCTACTGACCTCTTCCTCGCACTCCCACTCACTCAGTCCCTGTTTCTCCCCTTCTTTCTTCCTCCCGTTCGCTGGGAAAACGGTTTTCATTCTTTCTAACACCGGATTCACTAGCGAAAGGTCTGTTTTCTGACTCGCTCATATATTCACACAGCTTATGCTGAAAGAATAACTATGTTGCTTGTGTTTATTTCCATCTTCGGTTAGCTTCCCCCTGTGTTGTTTACTTGTCTCACTCGCTTTACGCGTTTCTATTGTCCTAATAACTTATTTTAGTTATTATCGCTCCAATGTGAAGTATATGATTTTTAATGCGATGAAATACCCATGATCGTTTGGTAAATCACTGATGAGGGACTCATTTTATAACATGTTATCCATGTGCAACCAGCAGTTTTCTTCTCACCCATATTTTCATATATATATATATATATATATGATAATAATGGAGCTGCGGCGTTGCAAATGGGTTACATATGAAAAAGTGAGTCCTTCATCAGTGACCCTCCAACCGTCCTAGCGATGAAATGCCTAGGACGGTTGGAGGGTCACTGATGAAGGACTCACTTTTTCATATATATATATATATATATATATATTCATATATATATATATATCAGGTTATATCTGGCAGGTTTTCTACGGCTGGATGCCCTTCCTAACACCAACCACATTTACAGTGTGGAACTGGGAACTTTTTACCATGTTACCTACACGGCCACATTACAGCGTGGACTGTTTGTTTTTTTGTCGTGACACCTACACGATCTCGATCTCATTATCTCATTAATTTGGACTGGATGTTGTGGTACCAACTTTACAGAGAGAGGGTGGTGTTGGTGGGAGTGGGAGGATAGGGTAGGGGTAGTGGGTTGGGGTGTATATTTGGTTAAGAGGTGCCTACTAACTGTAGGTTTCGCTTTTTACATAGGCAAGGTGGGTTTTCTGTATTACTGCGTGGCACCAAAGATCTCGGTCCAGTGACATTGTCTTAGAGAGGTGCAAGTGTGTAAGGTTGGAATTTATCAAATCGTCCCAGGTTTTTCCGTAACTTCCATCAATTTTGATCGCTCTGCACTTTTTTATAGAGATGTCGTCTTTCATGCGTATCACGTGACCATACCAACGTAGTCTTCTCTCAAGTAAACTGCATTTGATCCCTCTTATTCCTAATTTCTCACTTAGTTCACGTATATTATTATTACACATCCTTACGGGGTCGATAAAATAAAGTACCAGTAATGCACTGGGTAATTGCTGGCCTTGTGCCTAAAGTAGAAACAATTATTATTACACATCCAACAGAGCATGCATGCTTCATTCCTTTCCAGTCTGTGCAGGTCCTCTGCACACAATGCCCATGTCTCACTGCCATGTAGCATTGCTGTTCGTATACAGGCATCATACAATCTGCCTTTCATTTTTAGAGAGAAACCTTTTGTGGCCAACAGTGGTATAAGCTCTCTGAACTTTTTCCACCCCGTTCTAACTCTGGCTACTGTACTTTCAGAGCACCCTCCACCACTGCTGATTTTGCCACCCAAGTAACGGAAAATGTCCACTATTTCTATAGAACCATCTGGGCAATAGAAGGAGCAAGTATCCTGTGGACACTTGCTACTTATTGCACCTGAGCATCGGCCACATATAAAATCTATGTTCTTAGATAGTTTACCTGTGATCCTACTACATCTTTTATGTACCCATAGTTTGCATTTGGGACATAAAATGGAATTTCTACCTACTCCTTTCTGACACACTGAACATGGCCATTTCCCAGAGGGTACCTGTGCCCTATTTTCCTTTCTACAAACTAGAACTTTAGTCTTAGACAAGTTAACTTTAAGGCCTTTTGATTCTAGGCCATGTTTCCATGTTTGGAATTTCTTCTCTAGTTCAGCCATAGATTCAGCTATGAGAGTTAGATCATCTGCATATAGGAGTTCCCATGGGCAGCCAGTCTTAAACTCCTGTTATAGACTGAAGAGCAATAATAAATAGGAGGGGGCTAAGGACAGAGCCTTGATGAACACTAACTTTTACACTAAATTCTCTATATTCATTGTTAATTCTAACCTTACTGACTGTTTCTTTATACATGGATGGTTTGTATTGCTCTCACAAACCATTCATCTACACCTAGTTTTCTAAGAGCCCACCAGATAATGGAGCGGGGGACTCTGTCAAAGGCTTTCTCCAGGTCTACAAGAGCTAAGTAGAGGGGTTTACTTTTATATTCTGTACCACAGATGATCTTACACTTAGAGTTGAATCTATGGTGGAACTAGAGAAGAAATTCCAAACATAGAAGCAGGGCCTAGAAAGAAGGGATCTCGAAGTCAAGGTCCTCGTAAGTAGAAGAGAAAACAGAATCCAGATCCCCTCGGAAAAATGGCCTTGCTCAGTATGTAGTAAAGGTGTAGGTAGAAATTCCATCCTCTGCCCCAAATGCAAACTACAGGTACACAAGAGATGTAGTGGGATCTCAGGAACCAACCAACCGGAAATTTATAATAAATTGAAGTGAAAACCAAAAGGTGCTTGTGTTTTTATTGGCAACATGACCCTCCCAATGTACCGAGAACAATTACATATATATATATATATATATATATATATATATATATATATATATATATATATATAATTGTTCTCGGTATGGTGAACTAACTGTTGTGTAACCACTTCTATATATATATATAATATATATATATATATATATATATATATATATAACAAAGCTAACCCTATAACAGAGAAAGAAAGAAACCAAAATATTTGCTATCTCTGTAGCAGACCTGCCACCCTCTAAAAACTTAAACTTTCATGTTTCCATGAAAAAAGGTGCCCAAAACGGGGAGAAATGAGGCAAAATGGGGAGATTTTACATAATTGTTTCTACTTTTTGGCACAAGGCCAGCAAATACTCAGTACATTACTGGTACTCTATTTTATTGACCCCGAGAAGACATCTCTCACCCACCCCAAAGTGGGAGGGAGAGTTGACAGGTCTGCTGTAGGTGTAAATATTTTCTCATTCACTGACGACGCACACGAAACAGCGATGCATTTTACAACTGTTATGATTTTTATAAACAGAAGTGAATGAATAAAATATAGACCGAAATGAAAGCTATGTGCGTCTGTACATATATTCATCTATATATATATGCATCTCTCTTATTTAGAGAACCACAATCAAAGTAAGGTACTCAATAAATCAGATAGAGCGTGCACTTTATTTCACTGAGAAATGACTTCTACACGACGAGTTCTGTTTCATTCTGTGGTGAACTCGTCACATATAGAGAAGCAAATGATTTTCAGAACAATCAATCAAAAGCGGACATACATTGTGTAAAAATAGCATATATATATTATAAATTATGAAAAAGTAGTTATATATATATCTATTATAATATGTGTGACAGTGTTAATGATAACACCGGCGGTGTCTATATAAAGTAAGAATCTACTGAAATCAATACCGGAATAGGCTAAATTCTATACATACGTATATGTGTGTGTGTGCATTGTCAAGTATTATTTTGGTGAATTGGCAGTATCGGTAGAGGGTTGGACGCCATGCTTTCTAACATAGTTACGTCCCTTTACAGTCTGAGTTCAAATCCCGCCGAGGTTAACTTTGCCTTTCATCCTTACGGGGTCGATAAAATAAAGTACCAGTAATATACTGAGTGATTGCTGGCCTTGTGCCTAAAGTAGAAACAATTATTTTGCTTGTTTCGGTGATTCGATTGTGGCCATGCTGGGGCGTAGCATTTAAGGGTTTGGCTAGCCCCAATACTTTTTTTTATTGATATTTATGTGTATACGTTTTTGTTCGGTCAGCCTGAAAAAGCTGGCTGAATACAAATATCAGCGCAGGTAAAATACATCAGTCGGCCATTTTATTTAGAAGTACACTCGATTCCGCCTGACCGAATTTATACTCTACTTCCGATAACAAGTAGTTTCTTTTGTTCATATCCACCGATGTACGTATATATACATGTGCGTGTGTGTGTGTGCGTATACCTATACGCAGGCTTGAGCACGTTGTTTTCGGTGACATAAACGTAACATGTCGATTAAATGACTACATAATCTTTTTGTGTTTGTATATATAATGTAAACAAAGTTTCATACATTTAACATGTATGTGCTACCATTGATTTCGGCGTCCAGTCATGGCCACCACTGTATAATGGAGGAGGCACTTTTAAACTGGCCCTTCGTTCAGTCACGCGGACAAAAATATGAAAAAGGGAAATTGTTATATAGAGAGAGAGGGATGCTGTCCCCAAAATGCCCGATCCGAAAATAAGGCGTCACATGTTTATTGTATAGATAAACTATGACTAATGAAATATTCTATTTTAAGATTGGGTGCTACTTTTGGGACACCCTCTAGGTGTGTGTATATAAATAAAAAATGGGCGCGTATTAGTACTAGTATATACTCATATTACGTTACAAGTGTGTGTGCTTCAAGCAAAAAAGCAATTCATTCTATTTTTTGGCGGTTTATTTGAAATTCTCAGTAGTTTTTATTTTCTTGAATGTGTTTTTATTATTGATATTGTGGTATTTGTATCGGCTCTTTATGTTCTGATTTCAAATTATGAGCTCAATTTTGCCTTTCATACTTCCGGGATCGATAAAATAGCCCAAATACTGGGTCCATTAATTCGATGTTCCCCTCCACAAAAATGTTAAACTTGTGCTTTAGAAACTATTATGTGGTTTATCTTGTCAACCTGAAGCGGAAACAATTATGATCAAACGCATCTCAGCTGTGACCATCCTATCTTTATAGTTTTGTGTAACTATGACAGTAGAGTGTATTTTGAGGGGTTATTTTTTTCTAGCAGATCGCGCTACGGCGTTAAGGCATTCTCGACGGGTTGGTTTCAACTATATAGATTCGTATTACGAATAAAAAGTTCAACTGGTTCTTCAACATCACCACCTGACCCTTGGATACCTTTAGCAGAGTCCAGTTTGTTGGAAGTAATCAGACTATGTGTCTGCTTTGAGGATACCTACATCCCTTTAACTCGGAGGTTCTCAAACTTTTTGGGCCACCGCCCCACTCACGACCCTATTTCCAGTGAGACCTGCCTACACGGAAATTGTAAATAAAATCGTTAATTTATATATAATAAAAAATATAATATATACTATGTATTAATAAATATATATTTTTTATTTTACTATATATATGTATAATATATATATCATCTCTACCACCCCCTTAGGCCACAGTGCCACTTCACTGTAACACCAATTTGAGAACCTCTGCTTTAACCCATTATGAAAGCCTCGAAAAGGGTCATGGTACAGCCCTTTCTTCCGTGACGAAACAGTAAAAGAAAAATGGAAAAATATCATTATTATTAGCGCTACACATGTTCTAATTCACTTTACACCGTTTTGAGTTCGAATCCCATCAGGACCTGTTTTTGTTTTCGCTCGCAAGTCGATAAAATATTTATCGATAAGATCTGTAAGCTATAGCGGTCAACTATATCGATTAGAAAATTCCCACTTAAAAGAAAAATGTGTTTAAGCAACAAAAGTCAATATTTCGATAAATATACCGCTCAATTAAGCATGTGGTGAGGATGTATATGTATACATACACAGACATATACAGGGTGGCCCCAAAAAATGTATACACTTTGATTAGAATGCTGTGTATACATTTTTGGAGGACACCCTGCATATGTGTATATATATATATATATATATATATATATATATATGTGTGTGTGTGTGTGTGTGTACATATACATATTAGCGGCGCCTGTGTTCCCTATATTTTCCCAATATATGTGTTTGTGTGCGCGCCCCAATGCAAGTGACCATAATATTGTCGATCACTATAAATTATAGTGAACACAAGCGCTGCTGTCCAATTTTTACGTCACTGGGGTTATATTACCCGATTTTCTCAACTAGTATTTATAGTCATCGACTTTTATGGCTATTTACATCATTTACGACTATCATGGCGCATTTCAAATATACGTTTACATTACAGTTCGACAAAGATCGATAAAAGTACTGGAGGTCGATATGATCAACTAATTCAGCTTCTATGTGATGCTCCAGATGGACCGCAGTTTAATACCTGAAATCAGTTAAAAACGATTGAAAACTAAAAGAATATAAGAATCACCTATATTCCTGTTCTGATTGCTAATTACGTCCCTTTACACAATAAAGGTAGAAATTTAGTTTAGTTCCTTGTGAAAAAATAGTCCACGGTGTCAATTAAAAAAAAAAAATTACATTATATTAATAAGTTGTCTTTGAAAAACGTATTAGTTTATAATTTTTCATAATGTATTCTTAGTTTTTTGTTCAATAAACAAAATATTTTAATGTATAATTATTAAATTTTGTAAATGATTGATAGGTGACTCAATATTAAAACTAAATCAATTACACCGCGGAAGAGTGATTTTAGCAATTCGAAACACATACAAAAAAATACAGCGGTACTGTGTTAGTGACCAGGTAGCGATTAGTGTAATGAAAATGTTAACACTAAGAAATAAATGATAAATGTAAACTAAATTTAACAGTTTCTGTTTGTGTTTTTATATGGTTAAAATGACTCTTCCATGGTGTAAATGCTTGTATTAAACACTATTTATTATTCATGTATTTTATCCTATCCTTGACGAGGTAGCTAAATAATTCTGTAGTGACCTACTATCACCAACCAACAAGCTTCTTTTAAAATTCTTTACGTGGTTTCAGACCAGCCAACCTCTAAAAACACAAACGGGGAGAACCATGACAAAAAGTGCCCCAAAACGGAGAGAAATGAAACAAACTGGGGAAATTTTACAAAGTGAAAGCTATACTCACTTTCACAAGGGTAGACATCTCTCACCCACCTCAAAGTGGGTGGGAGATCTCCCAGTCGGGCAGAGAGAGTAGGCAGGTCTGCTTCTAGATAAAACAGCCAAATCACATTCTACTATCTTAAGGAAGTTCCTAACCACACTGAATGAAATATGTGATGGGACTGCCTAGAATGTGGTTGATCATACGTCTGCTCCATCAGACTTCCTCTAGACCAAACAAGAAATGCTTATATATAAACACATTATGTAGGGACAGAATTCATACACAGGCATAAACCTCACATAGGTCACGTATTTAACTATCTATTTCATTCTCCTCCCTCGCCTCTCATATATGTATACATACATGTTGCTGAGAAACTAAGGAACATACAGACAAATAGATCAACAGACATGGGTATATAATTACAAAACTACTGCTATCACTTGTAACGCCACTCAAAATATGGTGTTGCTGCTTAGATCAGTTGTGCTATTACAGAATTTTATGTTTTTGAGGAATCCTGTGAGAATTGAGGACCTCACCATCACTAACGTGCACAAGCCGCCGGGTAGTACTTGGCCCTCTCCTGTTTTGAAAGTTCACTTCAACAGTCACCACTCTTCATGGGGCTATGCTGCAGACAACAAGGTTGGGGAACAGTTGGAGACATGGACCTGTGCCTGCTATCTTCTTCATTCCATTCTAGTCACTGGAAGAAGGATTACAACCCAGACCTCTGCTACCTCTCCAAATCAATCAATAGACGTCCTGTTCAGGTTTCTCACAAGATATTCCCTCACTTCCCCCACAGCTATGATACACATCAGTATAAATATTCCTGTTATAAAATCCAAGCCACTACCATGGGAATCCTTCAGCTCAGTTGTGGAGGAACAAATCATCAATTTGGAACCTATTACAAAGAATTATACTTCATTTTGTAAGATTCTGAAGGATGCTGCCAAGAAACACATCCTGCATTACTTCCATCAATATTACACCCTGTGCTGGCTCCTAGAGTCTGAAGAGCTTCTCAAGCTATGAGGCCTCAGGTGATCCAGTCATTGTTAGAGAACTCTTAGACTCTCTCGACTCAGCTATACGGACATGCTGGCAGGAAATAGTGAAAGAGTTGGAATTCACTCACTCTAGTAGGAAAGCATGGAATCTTCTAAGGCAACTTGGTGCAGCACCTCCTGTTAAGCACCACCCACCAAAAGTAACGGCTAATGCAGTTGTATCATGCCTTCTTCTCATCTCCAAGGTACCTTTAACCAGGGAGGCACACCAAGAGGTCTGTAAGAATCTCTCAGTACAGTAGCCTCCTGATCCACACTGAAGACTACTCCACTTGCTAGACCTTACACTATAAATAAGATAGATACTGGTCTTTCATCTACCAAAGCAGGCAAGGCAACAGGAATCAATGGCATCAATCCTGAATTCCTTAAAAGAACCTTAGTTCAAATGCCTGAGACTGGCTGGCTTCTCTCTTCACAGACATCCACACAACTGGAGTTATCCCAAAGATCTGCATAGAAACCAAGGTTAACGCCATCTTGAAACTCGGGAAACCTGTAGACCAAGCTACGAGCAAATCTCTCTTACAAGCTATTTGAACGGCTCCTCTTGTTTAGACTTGTCCCTTTACTAGAACCAACCCTGCTTAAGGAGCAAGCAGGCTTCAGACCACAAAGTAGTTGTACTGATCAAGTCCTAAATACACATGATTTCCTTCCATAAAAAGGTATTTTTATACATCTTCCTCTTCTTATTAGCATCTATCTTTCTGTTTCTTCTATCTCTCATCCTATCTTCTGATAAAGGACTAATGTCCAAAAACCATAAGACGCTTTACCTACTATATCAAGTGTTAAACTAATATATATCTTCATTGTACTGTATCATTCCCTTGTTTTTTTGTTTACTTTTTATGTGTGTGTATATATATATATATATATATCATCAACATCATTACTGTTTAACATACATTTTTCCATACTAGCATGGGTTAGATTAGTTGTCTTGTTGTGAGACATCAGACCATGACTTTCTCATATAGAACTATTTCTAGCTTTGTATCTATGGTTGGATGCCCTTCCTAATGCCAACCATATTTACAGGTTGGACTAGGTGCTTTTTATTGTGGCACCAACATGACCACTTTACAGGGTGGACTGGGCACTTTTTGTTGTGCCACCAACACAACCACTTTACAGGGTGGACTGAGTGCTTTTTGTCTTGTCACCAACACAATCACCTGTCATCTGGTTTACACACATTCCTACACTCTACTGAATGCATTTTATTGTGACACCAGCATTTGGAAAATTGTCATTTCTTTGACACAGCTGAAGAGTCCTCCCAAATCTTTGTTTGGTAGGTTTTCTATGGCTGAATGCTTTTTCTGTTAAGAACCACTTTGCAGACTGTGCTGCGTGCATTTATCATGTAGATCACCAACACTGGTAAGGCTGAAGTATCCTCTCAACTTTTTTTTTTTTGACATTATTTCCAAAGTGATTGACACTATTTACACAGCAGCTCACTGTGCTCTGAGTTGAAATCACACCCAGATCAAGATTTCCTTTCATCCTTTCAGGATCTTCTTCTTCGCCCACTTAATCCTGAGAGGGTTGTGGGGGCAGAGTCTTCAAACACTCCTTCCAGCAGGTCCTGTTAGAAGCAGCTGTCTCCAAATGATCCGGCTGAATCCACAAGTGAGACCAGCCAACCTCATGGATATCATCCAACCATCTTGCTCAGGGTCTACCCCTGGGTCTCTTTCCCGTTGGTTTTGTCAATAAAATCTGTCCAGCAATTCTTTCCTGAGACATTTTAACCACATGCCCATAGTATCGGAGCTGTGATTTCTCAATTTGGTGAAGTAGCAGCTCTACCTGGAGTGATTCTCTGATCTCCGAGCTACGTTAAAGTATCAGGATCAATAAAATAAAATGCCAGTCCAGAGATAGTGGATTGTTGAATTGTTAGAGCAGTAGGAGAGATGTGTTGTGGTATTTGTTCTGACACTTTGCTTTCAGCATGACACAGTATGTAGCCATTTAAATTACAGGTTAAACTCATTTTTACTAACTAAATAGACTGGAACAATATGAAATTAAGTGTTTTGTTCAAGGACACAATATATCACTGGTAATTAAACTTATGATCATGAACCAAACAGTCTAACCACTAACAGTGATGATGATAAACATGTATATCTGCATGTGTATACATGGGTGTTTGTCTATGTATGAATGCATTATATATGTGAGTGCATATATACATCACCATCATCACTATTTAATGTCTATTTTCTATGCTTGCATGGAAAGTAGACAGGTTGTTATGTGCACTTAATTCAGCCTCCTGCCTTCAATAACTCATGAACATGGCCCAAAGATACTTGAACTTCTCCATCTGCTTCAGTGGAATTCCATTTACATGTACGGTACACAGTGCAGGCTTCCTTGAGACGACAGGTGTCTTTACAGCACTGATTTTCATTCCATTCATGCAGCACTTGGCATCAAATCAATCAAGTGCATGTCAGAGGTCACCTTCTGTCAAGATAAGTAATACCATTTTGTTTGCAAATTCCAGCCAACAGATTTTACAGCTGCCGGTCACAACACCACTTCCAGCCCGGTTTCACATGTCAATTCAGTCCATGAAGATTATGAACAGGAGAGATGACAGTATGAACCCTTAGCAGAGTCCAAATCCCGCATCAAATGGTTTTGATGTAGCACCATTTATCCGAAGACAAATACTAGAGGCCTTGAATAGAGACATCAGGGCAACAAGAAGCTGTCCATTGATCCCATACTCCTGCAGAACTTTTCAAAGCAGGTCTCGTGGAACATGGTCATATGCCTTTTTGAGGTCTATGAAGCAAACATACACCTCTTGACAGTACTCCCATGATTTCTCAAAGACCTGCCGCAGTGTGAATATTTGGTCAGCTGTGCTGTGTCCGGGGTGAAAACCACTGTTCATCAGCTAGCTTGGACTCGACAATTGCACTGCATCTCTTTGCCAGACATTTAGCATCGACTTTACCAGGGAGGCATAAAAAAAGGATCTCTCTACAACTGGAGTAATCTTTCTTGTCTCCCTTTTTGAAAATAGGGATTATTGTTCCCAATTGCTATTGCTTAGGTGCCTTTCCACATTTGAGCTCTTTAAATGCTCTTGTATACATGAATACACACACACACACACATACATACATACATACATACATACATACATACATACATACATACATACATACATACTTCCACGCATGCGCATACAAACTGCATACTCACGTCAACACCACACCCCCACAAAGATATACTAATGTGTAGCTGACATAAATAAAAGAGCGTTTGTGTCCACTTACGCATGGGGACACACACGTGACTCATATATATATATATATATATATATGTGTGTGTTTACATACACACACGCAACTATATATATATATATATATATCAGCGAGCTCACACTATATACATATACTCACACAAAGCAACACACCCTATTATTGTGTGTGTGTATGTGTGTGTGTGTGTATTATTGAGTTTGTGTGTCTGTGCATTTGTGTATGTGTGTGCGCGCGCAATCTATTTATTGACACTTCATACATAGAGATAATCAAGCATACCTACCCCCACCCTATATATATGTAGATGTGTGTGTGTGTTTAATGGCCTCTGCATGTACATATATGAATATATATATATATATATACGTATATATATATATGAATGCACACACACACACATATATATATATATAGGATGGGGGTAGGTATCTCTCTCCCTCTCTCTCTCTATATATATATATGAATACACACACACATATATATATATATAGATAGGATGGGGGTAGGTCTTTTTCTCTCTCTCTCTCTCTATATATATATATGTGTGTGTGTGTGTGTATATATATATAAATATATATATATATATATTTAAGTAACTCCTACAGTCCTAGTTCTGTTTCCTGACGAATTCTTAAAGAAATAAACTACAACCAGAATTGTCACCTTTTGATACATTAATGTATCCGATTCTCCCCCTCCCCCCTCTATTACACATAACACACACACGGCTCTAAATACACCTATACACACGCACTCCTTTATTAACAAACATTTGTCAGACATATATAGAAACCTTGGATGTGTACACTCATACATACACACACCTACACGTATACGTTAACTATACTATAATAAAAACGGGCCGCTGTATTCATACACATACGTAAGTATGTAAGCGCACGCGCTCATATACACACACAAATGACGTATAACGTCATATGTTCACATGCGTGTATGGACCAATTCCGCAGTAAAGTTACCTGGTCTATTAAATAATATCTGTCTTAAGATAATGCAAAGTTATTCAATAGCAAGGGTGTGGTGACATTTCACATCTCAAAGCCATCAAATATATATTTTTTGATCCTTTTAGAATTCCATACACATTTACCCTCCCATTTCCCGTCTGTCTGTGTGTCTCTCTCTGTGTTTGTCTGTTTGTCTGTATGCCTGCATTAGTCTGTCTGTGTGTCTCTGTGTTTCTGTCTGTCTGTATGTCTGCATTAGTCTGTCTGTGTGTCACTGTGTTTCTGTCTGTCTGTATGTCTGCATTAGTCTGTCTGTGTGTCTCTGTCTGTCTGTCTGTATGTCTGCAATAGTCTGTCTGTGTGTCTCTCTCTGTGTGTGTCAGTCCGTCTGTCTGTATGTCTGCATTAGTCTGTCTGTTTGTCTCTCTGTGTGTTTGTATGTCTGTTCATGTATCTGCATGTGTATGTGTTTGTCTGTTGGTCTGATTGTCTGTTGGTCTGTCTTTTCTCTCTTTCCTTCTCTCACTCACGACTATCTGCCACTACAAAACACTGGTTTTCGTTGCCGCCATTTTGGTTTCTTCTCGTTCAAAGAGCCACAATTCTTGTGTCTATTTGAATGTTATCATTTACAAATAACGATCTACATCACTTTAATATCACACATATACATTTGTATGTCTTTATATTTGATAGATATTTATTTATGTATTCAACCCAACCCCAGACTGTCTCTGAAGGTCAAGAGAGTCATAGGTTAGTATGGACCATCAAATCCTGGAATCGTAGGGGTACCGTTGTGACATCGGCGTATTTTGAGAATTTAAAACCCGACGGAGCCCATCCTTTTCTGTCTGAATACAGCCAATTTCTTCCAGAGAGAGGGTCGGGGTAAGGGAGAAAATCAACCCCTGTACTGAACTAGTACTTTTTATAATCGGCCTCGAAAGGATGAAAGGCGATGTTGAATCCGGTGGGATTTGAACTCAGAGCGTAGAGAGCTGGAAAGAATACCTCAAGACATTCTATCGGACGTTCTAACGACTTTTCCATTTCTTCAGTTGGTAGCTACTATGTTTTGAAAGATGATCTTCAGTCCATTGCTGTAACTTTGGAAAGTTTTAAACATTTTAATCGTGTCATTGTAAGAATGAAGTTGGCGAATCTAGACCAGTTGTTTCTGCTCTTTCTGTAAAGACCTAACTTTTGTACGTATGTTTCTGAATAAACATTGGGTTATATAACCAAGTATACTAACGGTTGTTCATTTACTTTAGTATATATTTTTTATATATCTTTCGTATATTTTCATATAACGTTTGTATATCTTTCATATATCGTATAAAGAAAAGGAAACGAACCGATTGTCAAGGAAATGTTTCCATTCGTCTTTCATAGCGGATGTTTGTTTCTGGAAGTAAATCAAATTCACACATAACCACCATAAATGATAATATTGCCCTGAAGGACGACCAGAGAGACGCGCTGAAACAGCCACTCCACTTCTCGGGGCTCGCAGCCGCGGGCAGCCAACTCTCCTTCGATAACAGGGATGTGGTCTGGGGGTCAAGAATGCCGGAAGTCTCCATTGCCGCAAGCCTATCAGAGAGCAGTCGATACTTTGACAATTTGCCTTCTTCGACCTGGCAGGTTGCCAAGCCTTGGTTAGTAACCGAACGTACCACTAGAGAAGGTGTTACAACATGTAGCATCCCAGACGAGGGGCTTACCCCGCGGAACGGGAAGATTGTCTTGCCCTCGGTTCAACCCTGCTGGCTTGAGTCGGGAAGGGAAGCCTGCGCTGTCCAGGCCATGCTTTATGATCACGTTAAGAGCAGCATGGTGTGGGAGGCAGCCAGCACTACAACGGCATGACAGCCGGTGGAGACCGAAAGAATCTACAGTGGAAATGCAAAGGCATTTGAGAAGCTCATGGATCCCGACGCCGGAGGCCGGACCACAGGGAAACACCGATGCGCAAGCAGTCGCTGTCCAGCTGAGTGCCAGTCGCTAGTGATGGTACTGCGTTGAGCTAGGCACCACTGTGTTGGGAAGTCGAACGTAAACATACCAGACGGTGCAGTTTGAGCCGACGCACCAGCCTGTCTGAGGTCATGTTGCACTGGATGGCGTCCCGTTTGTTTGTTGTGTTTTTGACGGGGGGGCGTCTTTGAAGGGGAGAGAGGGATGGACGTTCAAAGGGTGGAGGCCGAGCTTGTTTCTTGTTGCGTAGGCCACCTCACGTTCCCCGACCACAGTAGGTTCACAGTAAGTTCAGTTGTGTTGTAGTCCTTTTGATGAGGTCACCGACGAAAGAAAAGCCGGCAGGCCCAGTGAGTCTGGAAACCGGAGACCGAGGCCACCATATCTGATAGGTAAGTTGGCCTGTTTCTATTCAGTGTCATCAAACCAGACATTGCCTATCTCCCCAGCAGCCCGTCGGATGCAGGCGTCGAGATCTGTGAAGAGAGATGCTTGGCTGTAACAGGAGGCACTGCGGAAGGTGCATAGGCGCTTCGGCATGGCGAAGCAGTTCCTTAACCGAAAGAGTGTCGGTAGGGCATCGATCCGGTTCAGTCGGTTCGTCAGAGTTTCTAGCTGGCGTAGCCTGGACCCGAGGGTAGGGCGAATGGCAGGCGAGAGGATCGGCGAACTGAAGATGAGAGTGCCTTCGTTAGAGGCATCCTGCACCTGTTGGAATAATAATCGCACATCCGAGACGTAGGCCGCGAAGCCCTCTACGTCGTAATTGCCGCTTACAACCTCCGACTTGGATGAGTTAATCTCGAGGCCGACCCTCGCGAAAGTGGGAACCACTGATCAGAGATCATGACAGACACTCGCCGCACCGTCCCGGTACCAAATGTTGAGAGAGGCGGTGATGCTCTGAGGCATGTTGTTTACCCCGAGAATGAAATGGAAGGGGCCCAATGGATGGCCCTGTTGAATGCCGGTTGAAGATGGTATTACCTTGTCTGCAGTGCGAAACGTGCTCAGTGACCCATATGACAGGTAGATCAGTGGGTAGGTGGTTGAGGCACAACTGAGGCAAGTCTCGAGCAAGTGCTCGCGGCGCAGACAGTTGAATGTCAAGCTTGATAAGATACCTGGAATTATTCGACTCCGGCTTAGAAGAACAGTCGTTGATGAACTGTCGAGCGGCGTAGGCGGGCCTCTCGCAGCCGGTGGCCACGCCGACTCCCAGCTGCACTGGGCTGAGTTCCTCGGCTAGTTCAAGTGTGACAGACTTGCAGATGACCTTGACTTGGAGCCTCCGGAAAACATTTCCTACCGCGATGGGGCGTATTCCACCATCTTTCTTCCTGAGAGCGGTGAAGCAGGCCGAAAAGACGAGGCCTCGGGAATAAGGGTTCAGCGTGCCGTGAATGAACCTGTTAACGAAGATTACAATAGCACCCAGCAGACGGAGCCCGTCTTCGAAACAGACATGATGACCTCATCGGAGGCCACGTATAGCGGTTGAGGGTCATGTGGGTGCATGTGGCTCGGGTGCATGCCGGAAATCGACTAAGACCTCCTCTCTAGGGTAGAGGACGGTGTCGTCAGAGGCAGCAGAGACATTACCCTCAATGAGTTTGGTATTTACCCGGTCGTGTAAGCGCTTTGAGCTAATATCAAGGGTAGAGGACTGCGGACAAACGAATGACTGCGGGCACATGAATGGATATAGACACCTGTCCGAAGGTTGAGATGTTGACCTTGACCAGGGCTGTTATCTAGCGGTCGCAACGTGAAATAAAGTATTTTGTTCAAGAACACTGTGCCCGGATTTCAAAGCAGCATAGTTGATATGGAGCATTGTGAAATATGTGGTTAGGATTATTTGGGAAAAGTCGCTACAATGCAGGAATGTACTTTACTTTACTTTAATTTTCACTCCTGTATTTCTAACCTGCATTGCATCCGCTTTCCAAAAACAATCATAGATGGATTTCAATTTGCTCGTAGTTACAATACACACAACAGAGTAATCTCTCATTTAATAGCATGATAAATGGTTTGGGTCATAATATAACTTATAGGAAGGCTCCGCCATATTATGTAATCGAGAAGTTATTAATGTTGTATGTGAGATTTTCCACACGAATCTCACAAATGAGACTTCTATTATTACAGTGTGGTAACTTCAAGACTACCATATTGAGATAATGATTGTTTAGTCATGTTTGTCTATAATATACTTTGTCTGTCTCTATAGCAGCAATCACATCATCTAGTTACAGATACTGCCCAATGGTGTTTAGAAAACACCTAGCTTTCTTAAAGCAATTCTTGACATTATGCAAGAATATAACTCTTTTGTCACTGAACCACCTGAAACCGCCCCTGATTCCATGAAATATATATCAAAAAACATAGCATCAAAATTTTGTGTAAGAACCTTTCTTAAGCTATGTTCCAAACATTGACTTTAAAATGGTTTCTAATTTAGACACAAGGCCAACAATTTTAGGAAGTGGAGAGTCGATTAAAATCGACCCCAGTGTATGACTGGTACTTTATTTTAGCGACTTTGTAAGGATGAAAGGCAAAGCTAACCTCGGAGGGATTGGAACTCGGGCCGCAACTCTAAGTTGTGAAGCATATTATCCGACGCACTGTCGTTTCTGCCCATCCACCGCCCTAAACATTGACTTAATAATGAGAAAGTTAGTTATATTACTAAATCCCTCTAATTTGATGATTATTTTCAAAATGATTTGAAAACCATATGCAGCGTCTTTCATTAGAAATATGGTAACGAAATGGCTAAAGTGTTTATTTGAAAACCTTCCGTTATAATTTTAAGTAAGAACCTTTAAGTTATTTTCCAAACAACAAATGATAGTGACTTTCGTTAGAAATATGGTAATGAAAGGGTTAAAGACATAGGTAGTGTCTTTGAAACATATACATATACACCAGGTCCGAACACAAAGGAACCAAACTCCCACTGTCAATGCCTCTGTCTCTCCCGCTCTCATCATCTCTCACTATTATGAACAAATGGGGCTCACGCGCAGGCTGCCCCACGACCCCGGCGGACAGAATAGAGAAAAGTTATATTAATAAGTCCCTCCAAAATTTTGATTATTTTCATAATGATGTTAAAACCATAGAGAGTGTCTTTCATTAGAAAGCTGGTAACGAAATGGTTAAAAGTAGAAACAAAACTCTATATGCATCCAACAGAATGGTTTTAGTGTAGGTGATATGATACAAATAAACGAAACATTAGTATGAAATTATTTAGTATAAAAATATTTTGCAAGTGCAAGAAGGAGGGCTTATTTCCAAGCCAGGCTTTGTAAGCCTCCGTCTTTGCTCGAAGGCATCTTTAACCTCTCGATTGAACCAAGGGGTCCTCCAGCCCTCTGGCGTCCACAGAGCTTCTTTCGCCCACAGAATTTAACAGCTGAAGCAGAAACTGCTGCGCTGAACAATCTCCACTCTCTCTCAACATTGTCAGTTTGCTCAAGGAGTTCTCTGAATTTGGATGCAATAATATCTGCATACCTGGTCCTGACTTCCTTATCCACCAATGCTTCCCACTTTATCCTATAGAATCTGCCAGTTTTGAGTTAAATTTTAGGCTTTTGGTGGTCTCATAGTCTCAAGTTGCAGATGACTAGTCCCTCTCTTGACATGAACATCCAGCACAGAATCAAAAAGATCAGAGACAATAATAAAATCAATTATTGATCTCTGTCCCTGTTATAACTTCCAGGATATAATTTACAAATTAGGAAACTTAACGAATTTTAAAAACCCGTTTTATGATAACAAATTTCTACCGAGAAAAACATTATCTTATATATATATATTTGGGGTGAAACGCTTATAAGGTTTCTTTATTTTAAAGTACTTTATTGCGATCTTCCCTTTGTTCAATTCTGAGCCTTATTGAGATGAATCTATATTTGTATTTATAAGTTTCTCTAAATTATATTCTAACCGATATTATTCATTGAGGTGTCATATATATTACTGACTAATTTTTAAACATGCATTATTAATTGTTGCTTCTTAAATGTCGAGTTGATAGACGTTTTTAAATTGACTGCTGTTTCTAGTAAAAATGTTATTCTCGTTACCTAATCTGTAATGTACAAACGTTTACCTTGTTGATAGTTCTGCTCATGCGTACATTATTTTGCACCATGCTGGTATTATTTCGGGTGTACGTGGGGTCCAGCAAAAGGTAAATATATCATATCTCTCTTACCATGGAACGGAAATCCTCCCTGATGATCAGCAGATTCTGGTAGAAATAACTATCTTGATTAATTGAGATGGCAAATTCTGTTACTTTAGCATGTGAAACTCCAGTAAGGGGGAACATTTCTTAAGCTCTCTAGATTTAAGTCGCTTGACAAAAAGTTTACCCCTGGGTCGAGACGCTTATAAGGTTTCTTTATTTTAAAGTACTTTACTGCGATATTCCCTTTGGTCAATTCTGAGCATTATTTGATATAGTTCTACATTTGTATATATATATATATATATGAGCATTATTTGATATAGTTTTCTACATTTGTATATATATATATATATATATATATATATATATATATAAATAGAGAGCGAGAGAGAGAGAGAGAAAGCGAGAGAGAATAGGATGGCTGTGTAGTTGCTAATTAAGGTAGGCTTAAAAATAAGAATAAGAATAAAGCAAGACCGTGTGTGTGTGTGGGGGGGGGGGGGGGTCCTCGTCAGTTGTCTACTGGGGGGTCTCGGATATTTTAACGCTTTAAAGACAATATATCTACCCCCAGAGCGTTCAATAACTAGGTAAGTTATTGGGAAAACGGAGGAGGGAGGGAAGGCCTCCTCCGTTTTCCCAATAACTTACCTAGTTATTGAACGCTCTGGGGGTAGATATATTGTCTTTAAAGCGTTAAAATATCCGAGACCCCCCAGTAGACAACTGACGAGGAACCCCCCCCCCCCCCACGGTCTTGCTTTCTTCTTATTCTTATTTTTAAGCCTATATAGATATATTTCTTTATTAGCCACAGGGGCACAAAAGAAGGGGACAAATACAAAGGGGGAAGTTTACATACAATAAAAACGTGTATATAGATATTGCCTCTGCAGGTAATCAAAGTGTAGAGTGGATAAACAAAGTGCCAAGTCGGGAGCTGTGGATTGGCGGAATCGTATAAAAGACGGGATGTTTTTCGGTATTTATTCCAGCTCTGTATGTTCTGAGTTAGACTCGCCCCCTGTCAAAGGAAAAAATAGCGACACTTCTGCAAGGAGTTACAACCCATAGATAGTATACTCCTTCCCCAACATGCAAGCCTCTCGTGGCAAATAATCTGCCTAAAAAAACATCTTAAACAATCTCAAATACCAATTTAAATATGCTCGTAACGTTTCTGCTGTAAACAGACATAAAGATTAGAATAATTACCGTATTTTCCGGCGCCGAAGACGCTTCGTCCTCGAGGACGCACCCTGATTTTGACAAGGAAAAATTTGAACAAAAATAATAAACAACCTTCGGTCTCCAGGACGCATGGTAGATTTTTTAGACTTATTTTAGGAAAAAAGTAGCGTCTTCGGCGCCGGAAAATACGGTATTTAATTTTTCTGTGATGTAAATGAAAGTATATTATCGTAAAATTTTGATGAATTAGACAGAATTTTAAATAAGGCCATGAAATCTTTCTTATAATCAAACATAATATATCATTGAATGCCATAAATTTTGTAGGGATATCCACAACTGTAGTGAAAGTATGCGGTCTAGTAGTTAGAGCAGGGCAACCTTTTGGAGAGAGAGAGGGCCAAACAACTATGCAGTGTCATGGAGGAGGGCCATGTTATTAAATGTGTAAATAAATTTTCTGGAGGTTTAAAGCAAAACAAGGAATTTAATATAATTTTATTTTAACAAGGCCTCTTATTTTACTGCAGGAATAACAAAAAAAAAAAAAGAAAACAAAAACTACAAACACATTCAACAAAAAAAAGCGAATTCCTTATTTTACTGCAGGAATATCAGAAAAACAACTACTATCACAATCAACAAAAAAAAAAAGCAAATTCCTTGCTACAAACGAAATACAGTTAGAAATGGTAAATGATTTAATGAGACACTTGTTTCTACTTATTGTGTGATAACTTCTCCACATCAGGTGAAATATTTATCGATGACAGGAGCAAAACATCATCCAGGTGGTCGTCACGCAACCTTGTTCTTAAATGACTTTTAGTATATTTCATTTTGTAAAAAAGTTGTTCACAAGCATATGTACTTCCAAATAATTATATCAGTTTCGCATTAGTCAAGATGTTTTTATATTTTCCGCTTGGCAATATATATTTCTTGTAGAAGTCAGCAGTGGATTCGAACTGAAATTCGATTTCAAAGATTCGTCGCACTGTAAGTCAATTAACTCCAACTGATATTCTTCTGCCACTTGCTCCACATCTGTTTCGTAAGGAGTACCAAATAACTTAAAGAGAGTTCCATATTGCCGGAAATCAGCAACACGAGAGGAAAACTCGCTTCTCAAATCCTTAATAGAGCTCACAAAGATGTCTGGTATTATATCTCTTTTGTGATTTTGGAGACTTGGGAAATGAGAGTAGTTTTCTTTTTGAAGTTGTGATTCCCAAGGTCGAAGTTTTCTCTCAAAAGCAGTAATTTGACCAAACATCTCAAATACAACCTTGTTCTTTCCTTGAAGCTCAAGATTCAAAGTGTTCATGTGGGTCGTGATGTCCACTAAAAAAGCTAACTTGACAACTCACTATGGATCCTGAAAGTAAGAATTAACTTGGTCTTTGCTCTCTAAAAACATAGAAATATTTTCTCTCAATGCATATACTCGTTCTATCATTTTTCCGTGGCTAAGCCATCGAACATTTGAAAAATATGTAAGGTCGCCATACTCTGCTTCAATTTGTTTTAGAAATTCTTGAAACTGGCGGTGATTTAGTCCTCTTGACAGTATAAAATTAACTATTTTCACGACCACTGCCATGATGTCCTTAAAATTCAGTGACTTTGCACATAATGCTTCTTGATGAATAATGCAATGAAGTTTGATTAGTTTTTGATCAATACCGATGTGGTTTTGGAGCAATGCAACAAACCCCTTTTTCTCTCCAACCATTGCTGGTGCTCCATCTGTGATTACTCTAGAAAGTTTTGATAAATCCAGATTCATTTCGGTAATCCATTTTATTATGCTTTCCAAAATATCTACTCCAGTGCTAGTGTCCTTTATAGGAATCAATTGTACAAATTATTCCACAATATCAAGTTGATAAGTATTCTTCATATCTGTGGTTTCATCGATAGCAATGGAATAATACTCCAGATTATTTAAAATGCCATCCAAGCCACTTCTGACATTTGCTGCCAGCTCTTCAATTCGCCTTGTTACTGTTCTTGCCGATAAGCTGATCGCAGAAAATAATTCCCTTTTTTCTGGACAAACAACATCTGCTACCTTCAACAATAATTCTTTGAAGAAATCTCCATCAGTAAAAGGTTTCATCTTTTCTGCTATTAGTTTTGACACCTCGTAGCTAGCACGAGTGTTTCGGTCACACTCTTCAACTTTTCTAGTGAAAAATGATGATTGCTTTGTTACATTATTTCTCAGCCGTGCAACTTCGTTTACTCGTGCTTTTCCAGTAAAACTGTTGTAATGATTATGACGAGTTTCATAGTGCCGTTTAATATTTGAAACTTTCTTCACGGCAATGTTTTCTTGACAAATTAAGCAAACACATTTTCCGAAGTGCTCAATGAAAAAATAGCTAAGTCTCCAGCCATCGTTAATAGCTCGGCACTCCAAATCCACTTTTCTTCTCTTAGCTTCCATGGGCTTGTTTTTGTTCAAACAAAAAAGATTTATGGAAAGGAAAAAGAACAAAAAGTATAATAATCAGAATGAAGAAATAAGAAACAATGAAAACAAATGTAAATGCAAATACAGTAATGTTATAAAATATGATAATTGTGAATAAACTATATAAAACCAGGTTTCTAACGACGTTGTTAAATCAGGGTTGCCATTTGTTTTTTTAAACCACTTTTGGCCTAATTCTAATAATAATAATTCACACAATTTATCACAAATAATTAAATAAATGTTATTATTGAATAAAGATACCTACTGTATAGTTGTTATACCACCAGACAACAAACTCAAATGAAAATACTCTGGGGAGGAGGGAACGAAGTAATTTTTCCAAGGACGGCTTTACCTTGTGCCGGGGGGGGGGGGGGGGCACAGGTAAGGTCAGACAAACGAAGACGACAATAATCCACGAGTGATTTTATTGAATTACAATATGGGTATAAAAGCGAGTCATGCGAACCGTAAGGTAGTATACCTTCCAGTCGCTGAAGAAAATGCATACTTCCAGCCAACATTTGTGTTTGTTGACTGGAACAAAAACACATACATGAAATCACAGGAAATAATAATACAGGTGATATAATGCTTGGCGGAAAGACCAGAAAAAGATGGATAAGAGGAAATAATAATAAATGGAAAATATAATAAGGTTACAAAGGTATCTGTAAATATATACGGTATGAACAGCGATTTGTGATGGGCATCAGGTCGGCACAACCTTGAAGTGAACTACTGTATCTGTATTCGATACTAATTGGATAATTAGTGTCCAGTGTAAGATGGCGTGCCGGACAAAAAAATCATTCGAGGGCCGGATGTGACCGGCGGGCCGGGGACGCCGACCCGTGGGTTAGAGTGTTGGTCTCACAATTGCAACACCGTGAGTTCGATACCCGTACCGGGCGACGCATTATGTCCTCGAGTAAAGCCGTTTATTTCATGTTGTTCCCATTGACTCAGCTGAAAATCAGTACCAATAGCAGAGGCTGAAAAGTTAACTTTACGAATCTTGGGCTCTCAGTCGCTTGAAGCTGCGGGAACCCGAGATAAACTCCAACCTTTGTTCAATCCGTGCCAGCATGGAAAAACGGACGACACCCAAACGATATCTCTCTCTCGCTCTTCCTATATATATATATATATATATATATAATTGTTTCTATTTTAGGCACAAGGCCAGCAATTATCCAGTACATTACTGGTACTTTATTTTATCGACCCCGTAAGGATGAAAGGCTGTTGTTCTTCTACGTCGTCATAAATTTTGGCCAACAGGTACTGTCAAACTGACCATCAGCTGTCCTTTTTCCTGCCACACTTCAATGAATCCCTGCTGGGTTTGGTAGTTCACACGTCCACGCGCGTACTCACACACACACATATATATATATATATATATATATACTCACACACACACGCGCACACAATCATATAAATAACAACATCCGTACGCATATACTCCCGCTATACATACGCACCCAAAGAGAACCCATAAATTTATGATGACGTAGAAGAACAACAGCCAATAGCAGGACGAGCGAAGAGGATGGTTTTTGACGCTAACACCCCAGTGAGAAAATTTGATCCGAAATTATTAGAAGTGTCCGACAAACCTGTAGATCCAGAATCAGACAGATCCACACAATGATCGTGTCTCGAGCTGTCTGCCAGCGAAACAATTGTAACACATAATAAATTAAGTTCAGATGCATCACTGATTTTTCGTTTTATATTATATATATATATATTATATATATATATTATATATATATATTATATATATATATATATATATATATATATATATATATATATATATATATATAGTAATAATAATAAATTTGAAGACTAAAATCCAAAGAGGGCTCGATAAGGATAAATATATATCAGATATATAAGAACCGTAGAGCAAATATTTATTAAAATAACAGATTAAAGTTTAAGCAAAGAATCGCTGCTTTCACCCTTAACGGGATCTTCTGAAACTAAAAAAGTCAATCTGTGAACGCAGAAGTAAATATTTCAAAAAACGTTGCAACCAAAGTATCGTCTTCCTGTCTTCCTTCGGTTGCAACGTTTTTTGAAATATTAGTTAGTTAGTCAGTGGTAAAACCGGTGTTATGTGGGAGTGCTATATAAATCTACCCCGGACTAAACGATATATATATATATATATATATATATATATATATATATATATTAAAGTGTTAAACGATATTCAATGATTATGTCAAAGAATGAGTTTTACAGTAGATTGGAAGCACTATACGGTAAAATAATTTTCTGGAGTTATTAATATTAAAATATAAATATTAATAAAATAGATGTTCTTTTGATCAATTACATTTTATTATACATATTTCGGATGTACAACAGTACGTCCTCATCAGACAAAATATAATGATACATGACATACTCCGAGATGTTAAATGGTATGTCATGTATCATTATATTTTGTCTGATGAGGACGTACTGTTGTACATCCGAAATATGTATAATAAAATGTAATTGATCAAAAGAACATCTATTTTATTAATATTTATATTTTAATATATATATATATATATATATATATATATATATATATATATATATATATATATATATATATATCCATACGTTTTGATTTTCAAACTCGAGAAAAAGTGCTCAATACCAAAGTAGAGAATTTTTCGTTTTTTGTCAAAATGAAATATACACCCACACAAAAATAACATACATCTTTCTCATATTCTGACCAAAATTCAGTGAAAAACATGAGATTATTCTTAGTCGCTACTCCGAGTTTCGCTGATTGCGGCTGATCAGCGGGAAGACAGAAAATTCTGTATAGCCACAATCAATTATTATTATATTTGGCAGTATTGGTAGAGGGTCGGACGCCATGCTTTGATGTATAGAGTTACGGTCCTTGCCATTCTGAGTTCAAATCCCGCCGAGGATAACTTTGCCTTTCATCCTTACAGGGTCGATAAAATAAAGTACCAGTAATGCACTGGGTATTTGCTGGCCTTGTGCCAAACGTAGAAACAATTATTATATTACTAAAATTATTCTTTCTACTTTTGGCACAAGGCCAGAAATTATCCCAGTGAATTACTGGTACTTTATTTTATCGACCTCGTAAGGATGAAAGGCAAAGTTAACCTCGGCGGGATTTGAACTCAGATCATAAAGGGCCGTAACTCTATACGGCAAAGTATAGCGTCCGACCCTCTACCGATACTGCCAATCCACAATAATAAGGATTTCTAGTATAGGCACAAGGCCAATAATTACGTTACTGGTACTTTATTTTATCGACCCCGTAAGGATGAAAGGCAAAGTTAACATCGGTGCGATTTGAACTCAGGCCGTAAAGGGCCGTAACTCTAGGCGGCAAAGCATGGTGTCCGACGCTCTACCGATACTGTCAATCCACCGTCCTCAGTAATATAATGATAATAATTGTTTCTACTTTTGGCACGACTTTTGACGAGAAGGAGAAAGTCAACTAAATCGACCCCAGTGTATTACTGGTATTTTATTCTATCGACCCTATAGGGTGAAAGGCAAAGCTCACCTCGGCGGGATTTAAACTCAGAACATAGAAAGTCGTAATTGTACGTTGCAAAGCATTTTGTCGGACGCTCTCACGATTCTGCCAATCCGCTACTTTTATTCATTCTAACATTGGCACAATGCCAACAATTTGAGCGAAAAGGCAGTCGATTTCATCGACTCCGGTACCTCATTGGTACTTCCTGTTGTCGATCCTGGAAGGATAAAAGGCAAAGTTGACTTTGGCAGGATTTGAACTCAGAAAGTAAAGAGCCGGAACAAACACTAAGCATTTGCCTGGCGTTCTAACGACTCTGCCAATGATTAGGTTTAATGATGCATGAACGACAGCCATCGAGTATGATAGTTGTGTGTTTATGGTTTCGTAGTTTCATGATTAAGTGCTCTGCAGAGTATATGATGCTAATTTACACAGTAACGACAAACTTACACGGAAACTGGATATTAAAGGTGATTGTGGCTTGATGAAGTTTATCCTCTTAGCAGTATAGCGGGTTGGTTTTCATCACGTTATCGTATATCTGTGAGATGTTTCAATTCGGTTTAGATTTGTGTGTGTGTGTGGGGGGGGGGGGGGGGGGTGCTCAGGTTTTATTAATTAGACTTGAATTATTTGCTGGTTGGTTTGCTTATGATGGACGTTGTTTTCATTGTGATAAAAATTGTTTTGCGACTGAGTGAATACATTTGTGTGGTTGGTCTTGGTGGTTTAGGTTTGTGGTGTTCCTTTACTATCATCCTGTTGTTGGGTTGGACTGTGAGAGAAAATTTTACACACACACACACACACACATTAGTAGAAAACCATCCTGAGGGCCATATTTCTGCTAGTATATATTATATATTCTAAAATATTTCTAAAGAAGCCATATCCTCGGTCTTTCGACCAAAAATTGAAAGATAGTCTTGGAATAGTTTTTGTTGCTAATGAGAGGCTTAAACTTTTCTCAATTCAATTTACCTAGAATACTTTAAATGTTATATGTTTGTATGGACTCTTAACCCTGACAGAGTCGTAAGGGCGCCGTCATGGCAGAGCATTTCAAACATGGAGTGGTCTACCCCCTCTGCACGTTTATACACAGTAGATTTCTTCTAGAGAGAAAAAAAGGGGGAGTGAGAAAGAGCAAATGAGAAAGAGATGTAGAGAAAGAATCGGTCCAGGTACTGGACTGGTCATTTTTTAATCGATTTAGAAAGGATGAAAAGCAAAATTGATTTCAGCGAGGATACCCTAACCACTAAGTTATGCGCCTTCAGTGATGGTCTAGTATGTATGTAGGTAGTTATGTATGTATGGTCGGGTCGTCCGCGACTAAACTGGCAACACCTGGGAGTGAAAGGCCCCCAGTTGTTGTCCCAACACCTTTCTAGGAGAGGGAACCTCTGAAAAAAACCCTGCGGCTTCGGAAGCATCCGATGATGTTGATCAGTTCTACTTTTCGGGTAGTGTTTTCGATGCTCAGAGAATGGGATTGCTCGAGTGCAAGGCCTTTCCCCACTTAAAAAAACATTCAAAGCACATGCATTGCTTGTTCAGGATATGTTACAGGTTTGTATGACTGGCCGTGCACCAAACTCTATAATCCTCCAAGCAATTGCAGTACTCTTAGCAGAGTTTGCAACCATTATGTATGTATGTCAGGTTGCTCTCGATCCCTACTGGTAACATGTAGCCCAGCACAACCTGTCGCATGGTCAGGTTGTCGGTGACTAAACCGACGACCCGACCAAACTTGCATGTTGAAGAGGGGGATTTTGGACACCTTGTGGGACGAAAAACAAAACCTGACAAAGGACGGAAGAAATCATAAGAGTCAACGCCCATCCAGTAGTGTGTTCATTTGTATACATTGTGTGCATGTGTGTATGTAAATATAACTACACACATATATATATATGAATGAAACAGTTCTAGTCCTGCAGAAGCCATTTCTATATATTATATATTAGTGAAAAGGAAAAGAAAATGCTGACAAATTTTTCCCAGTGAAAAATAGTTTAATTAGGAATAAGTATAAATTAGTAATAAATATTAGTTAGTATTCAGTTTTAGTTTTAAGTTTTTACCGGTTGCGCATTTCTTATGCTTTTCAAAAATAATTTTGAGATAGGGTGCTCGTGATTTTAGCTCTAATCTGATCAGTTTTGGAAATTATTCCTGTTTTATGTGAAAAAAGTGGCTTGGGAGGTATTAAAGTTTGGTTGGTTGTTGAATGTCACGTGAATAAGCACTATAAATTTTGCGCCAATTCGTGTTGCAAAAATTCTTGTAGTCAAAGCAATTTTGATTGGTCGGTAGAAGTCACGTGAATGTTTAAATTGATTTCGCGCCAAATGTAGGTTTGTCGAAGAGTGTACTTTTCCGCTTGATTGAGTTTCAGTCATGTTGAGAGGTCAACAGTTCAGGTGTCTATTAAGACAAATATGACACCATCCTCCAGAACATCCCTGTATTAAAAAAGGACCATAGAATGAACCAAATCCTTCGAACACACGATATCATAAAGAGCAAAAGACAATCTAAGTCAATGAAAAACATCCTAACACATGCCAAAGTACTGCCAACCACAACAACGAAACCCACAGTAAAAAAATGCGATAGACCCAACTGTGGTATATACATCAACCTAATAGAGGGTTCGGAATTTTATTTCAAACAAGGACAACTTTTTATAGTAAAACACAATTTCACATGCGCATCAGAAAACCTAATATATATGTATTAACTTGCTCAGGTTGTCGAGAACAATACATAGGCCAGACTAAAAACAGCCTCCGCCAACGCATGACTGTCCATAGATCCCAAATCAAAATACGGGAATACAGAAAAATAGCACTGAGTGAACACATTGATACCTGTGCCGCCCAAAATCATCCCAACTTTAGAATATTTCCCCTCTACAAATTTAAAGATAATTCCACCCACACCCAGCGCATCAGCAAGGAATCTCATTTTATTAATAAATACGGACCCCGTCTAAACACTTCTTCCTAAGACGAACCCACAACATACACACCTACATCAGCATACATCCTACATATAAACACAATGACATACGTAAACACACATGTTCTATGGTGCAACACAAATATACAGAAATTTGCATACCTTTTGATGTTTATAGATATATGTGCCGACACGCACACATACACATGCGCACACATGTATTGCATATTGATGGGTGCATACATATTTGTACACAATTATCCCATACAGCAGGGCCTAATGGATTCCCCTTGCAGTACGTACAATCTGGACTTACACACGCCTTGTTGTTGTGACAATACTATACATCATTTCACCTCTTTTATTATTGATGTTATTGATGTTCTTTTGAGAGAATCGTGTTTGCAAATGACAGAAAATATCGAATAATGTACCAGTATCACAAAAATACTGGTCCATCAACACACGCGCGCGCGCATGCACACGCACACACTAACATACAGGCAGACACACACACACACACACACACACACTTCTCCGTATAAGACAAGAGCTGAAAAATATGTTTCAACATGTTAAAATAACCCCTCTCACACGCACACACGTACACACACATTCCTACTGACCGATTCATTTCTATTATCACAACAATGAACCACTTTCACACACACACATATTTGTCTTAATAGACACCTGAACTGTTGACCTCTCAACATGACTGCAACTCAATCAAGCGGAAAAGGACACTCTTCGACAAACCTACATTTGGCGCGAAACAAGTTCGCGCTAAAATCAATTTAAACATTCACGTGACTTCTACCGACCAATCAAAATTGTTTTGACTACAAGAATTTTTGCAACACGAATTGGCGCGAAATTTATAGTGCTTATTCACGTGACATTCAACCACCAACCAAACTTTAATACCTCCCAAGCCACTTTTTTCCCATAAAACAGGAATAATTTCCAAAACTGATCAGATTAGAGCAAAAATCACGAGCACTCTATCTCAAAATTATTTTTGAAAAGCATGAGAAATGCGCAACCTGTAAAAACTTAAAACTAAAACTGAATACTAACTAATACTTATTACTAATTTATACTTATTCCTAATTAAACTATTTTTCACTGGGAAAAATTTGTCAGCATTTTCTTTTCCTTCTTACAAATATATATACATATATATACACATATATATATATATATATATATATATATATATATATATATATATATATATATATATATATATATATATATATATATATATATGTATATATATATACCATCATCATCGGCTGTAGCCAAGCCAACCAAATACAATTGGGAATTATACAGCCAAGCACTCCATGAGAAAGCTCAGAATAATAACATTCGTTAGACGGCATGACAAATTGAAAACTGTGGCAGCAAGCCTAGCCACGACACCGAAGCAACGAAAAAACCAACAGGTTAATAAGCAAACCTGGACCATTTTGGAGGCACAACGTCGTTTCTCTGAAAGGTTTCTATGAATTCAAAATCAACAATCCTACTTGCGCAAGTATGCAAGTTTTTGGTGTTTGAAGACCGAACTGAGGATTCATGTTATCAACAGGTTTCCGTTCTGTGCCTTGTCCCGGTGTAGTATGAAGTAGCAAGTCACTGTTGTCAGCAGCGGTTAATGCCTCAACTATCTCGTGCTTTTTGCCAACAAGGGAAATAACACCTGGTTCTTGACAGGCAAATTCAAAACATGAACAAGGGAAGTGTATTCCCTGCACAAACCGAATGAGAAGCACTCGACCAAGCGTTATTAAACAATATATATATAGATGTAAAAGCCCACTGCTGCGCGAGGACGTAGGAATTCCTGAGTTGGTGCCTAGGCGCGCGGTAAGCCCACTTGCAACTCGATGACACCAATGATGTTGACTTGTTCTTCTTTTTGGATGCCTGTCGTCGCTGTTCAGAGGGTGGAATTGGTCCTGTGCAAGGCATTTTTTAAAAAAAGTTTTAAGCATAGGTGTTGCTTGATCACTATCAATATATTTCTGCTTTATAGCATAATGGCTGGCTGTAGCCTAAAACGGCAATCCAATGTCAATGACAATAAGGTCTCTGGTACGCGTGGTGAAAGGGGTTTCACTCGGCAGACGTTCTGGGGAACCGCAGTACAAGCCTGGTCGTCATCCTACTACTGCAAGAGAGTATACAACTACAACTATGAATATCGGTTGTTGGAATATCCGAATACTATTGGATGACGAATCGACAACACGCCCAGAAAGATCTGCGCTCTTAGCGAAGGAGTTACAGTGTTGTATGGACATAACAGATCTGTCAGAAACAAGGCTCGCGGGCGAGTGTCATTTTACGGAACAGGCCAGCGGATATATCTTTTACTGGAGTGGTATAGTGGAGGAGTGTAAGAGAGAGTCTGGGGTAGCTTTGACAGGGAAAAACACTTGTGTCGTGTCTGGAAGAACTAGCTAGTGGAGTTAATAACAGGCTTATGTATATGAGACTTTCGTTAGCGAATGGCCGATATGCGACCTTTGTTGTCATTTACGCCCCCATTAAGTCTGCACCCGAAGAAGAGAAGTTTTCCTTCCACATGTCTCTGAAAGAAGTTGTCCGAAAGGTTTCTCGTGATGACAAACTCATCATCCTTGGTGACTTCAATGCATGAGTAGGTATGGATTCTGAGGCATGGACGGCTCTTGGTAAGCATAGCGTCGGCGGGTGCAACAGCAATGGAATGAGTCTGCTTCAAATATGCGCCAAACTTGATCTATGAAATTATAATACTATGTTCCAAATGAAACATAAATATAAGACCACACGGATGTATTCTGGCTCCAAACATAACTCGTAGGTGTGACGCTCATGATGTGTACGTCGTTCGGGCGATGCGTGGTGCTGAATGTTGGACTGACCATAGGTTGGTCAGAGGGAAAGGTTAAAGCCAAGGATTAGGTGCAATGGTGTCACACTTACGAAGAACAACTGGAAATGCTTTAAGGAGTCAGTGTATAATATCTGTGCTGGTGTGGTTGATTTTGCAAAACGCAAGCACCAGGATTGGTTTAACGAAAATGACAAGGAGATAAATGAGTTGTTATTGGGAAAGAAGAGAGCACTTTCGACCTTGCTCAAAGGTGGCTACTTTGCCACTGAACAACAAAAAAACACACAAACTCATTTAAATATGCAAGATCTAGTGTCAGACGACGGTTGAGAAACATACAAGAGACATGGTGGAGTACCAAGTCTGACGAAATTCAATCTGCTTCCAATCCCATCAACACCAAAGTCTCTCTCGAGCGGGGAGTCTCATCGGTCTGGTACTTATCCCGGTTTCCGTGGCGTTGAATGACTGAGAGTACAAGATTCTCCTCTGGCTAGGACATCAGTCCTTCGCAGGGTAAAATCCCCAGCTATTGCTGATACTAATTTTTAACTGAGTATACTGGAGAGACGTGAAATGAAGTCTTTTTGCTCAAGAACACAACATACAACCTAGTCCATTATGATTGTAAGTCCACCACCCTTACCTTTAAGCCACGCACCTCTGCCAATAACACCAAGCTGTTGTATAATCTCTTTCGTGGGGTCTACGGATCTTCATCTTCTCCTGTTGTACCATCATGCACTAAAGATGGAAAATCTATTCTCAGACAACAAAAGGAAATACTGGGCAGTTGGAAATAGCACTTTTATGAACTTCTAAATCAGTCTTCAGAGATCGATGAGGAGTTTCTTGAGTCAATACCCTATAGACACGTGAAAGATGTTCTGGCAGAGGTTCCTTCAATAGAAGAAATCAAGGCAGCGGTTCAGAAACTTAACAGTAGCAAGTCTCCCGGTATGGATGGCTTGTATACATAATTCTTTAATTATGGAAGTGAAAACATAATGCGTTGCCTTGCCTCCTTGATACAGAAAGTTTGGACAGAAGAGATAATACCACAGGAATGGAAGGATGCACTAATGGTTGTTCTGTTTAAGGGAAAGGGTGTAAAGAATGACTGTAGCTACTATAGAGGAATAGTACTGCTGTCGGTGGCTGGAAGGGTTCTGCGCAGAGTGATACTTGACAGACTTTTGTTATACAATACTGACGATGTTCTTTCAGAATCCCAATGTAGTTTTAAACAAGGCAGGGATACAATGGATCTGATATTTTCGGCTAGACAACTTCAGGAGAAGTGTATGGAACAAAGAGTAAATCTGTTTCAAATGTTCATTGTCTTTGACATAATTAATAGAGAATCTGTTTGGAAAATACTTAGAAAGCTTGGCTGCCGAGACACATTCTTGGCAATCCTGTGTCAATGTCATGACATGAAAGCCTAGATGAATATTGGTGGAAGTGTGTAAGATCCTATTGCTGTATGGAATGGTATCAAACAGGGTGACATAACAGCACCAACACTGTTTTCACTGTTCTTTACTGTGGTATTTTTAATGACATTGAAGGACGGTCGAAATAAATCAGGTTTAATACATCTAGGAAGCTTTTGGACATAAGACGCTTTGGTGCCAATACGAAGGTCATGTACCCACCGTTGAGAGAATTTCTGTACGCAAATGACTGTAATCTTTTTGCCCAGACGTTGGAAGATATGTAGCATCTAATGGACTCCTTCAGCAGTGCGTATTCTGCGCTTGGTTTAACAACCAGCTTGAAGAAGACTGGTCATGTACAAGCCAGCACAAGGAAAACCATACGTAGAACCACACATAAGAGTGTATAATCAGAAACTCTGTGTGGTGTACAGATTTGTGTATCTTGGCAGTAAATTAAGCGTATCATGCAAGTCTACCTGACTTGTGTCTTGTCTACCTGACTTGTGTACTGTCATTTCTAATGTACGCTCGTGAGACATTGGTTATATACCTGAGGCATCTAAAACAGCTGGAGTGCTTTCACCAGCAGTGCTTTCGTCGACTCTGAAGGATGTATGTGAGTGATGTTGAGGTCTTTGAAAAAAAATCAATGTCAGAGTATCCTACAACACCGTCTCCGATGGTTGGGACATGTGGTGATAATAGAGGACTGTATGTTACACAAACAACTTCTGTATGGCGAGCTAAAGGATGGCAAACGTCCACTTCATAAACCTAAGATGAGGTTCAAGGACTATGGGAAAACATCTCTGATGAAAGCTGGTATCTCTGATGGAGATTGGGAACAAGCTGCCAACTATGGAACTCTGTGGAGAGAAGCTGTATATGATGGGAAAGAACACTTTGATACGGCCCGAAGAAATTATGAACGGTTAAAAAGGGATGTGAAGAAGCGCTTGAAAGTGGAATGAACAGGAAGCATGGGATATTGGTCGTTTCGTCTCCAATTTGGCAATGGTACGGCTCTGCAGCAACCTAGGTTATTGAGCAGCCCTTTGTTTTAGGGGTAGCATTGCTCACCTGTTAGCAGGAGGATCTTTCAGTCCAGTGAAACTCGCCTTGAAAGATCTGCTTTGGTGTCGAGGGAACTCAATCGCTATAGCATGGACATCGTTGCTCTTTCAGAAACGAGATTTGCAGGTGAGGGTCAATTCACAGAACAGAAGGGAGGATATACCTTCTATTGGAGTGGGAACAGGGGGTTGTAGGAGAGAGGCAGGGGTGGCGTTTGCTGTCAGGAATGGAATCGTCTCAAAGCTGGAAAATCTTCCTTGTGGATTCAATGATCGGATAATGTCCATGAGAGTCCCTCTGATTCAAAACCGCTTTGTGACTCTGGTCAGTGTGTACGCTCCTACTATGTGTGCCAGTGATGAAAAACTAAGTTTCTACATGTTTTTGAGAGAGGTCATCCATGGTATACCTTATGCAGACAAGATTGTCATCCTTGGTGATTTTAATGCACGTGTTGGTAATGACTGGGAAGCTTGGAGTGTGATGGGCAGGCATGGAGTAGGTAAGTGCAATAACAATGGCCTACTTCTGTTGCAGATGTGCACTGAGATGGATCTTGTTGTTGGGAACACGCTCTTTCATCAGAAAGACAAACATACGACAACTTGGATGCATCCAGGTTCCAAGAAGTGGCACCTTATTGACTTTGTTTTAACGAGGAAACGTGATATCAGGGATATCACATTGGTTCGTGTATTGCGAGGCGCGGAATGTTGTACTGATCATCGTCTGGTGCGCGCCAAATTTCAATTTGTTGTGAAGCCCAAAGTAAGGGGGAAGAAGGTTGCACTTCCAAAACAACTAAACGTGGCTCGTCTGAAAACAGAGAAAGTGATAGCTGAGCTGTCGAAGTCACTTGAGTCCATGGAATGTGAAAACACGTGGGAATCATTGAAGAAAACCGTCTATGATGTTAGTGCTGGAGTTTTGGGTCATACAAATAGAAAGCATAAAGACTGGTTCGATGAAAATGATCCAGTGATCCAGACCTTGCTTGAAGAGAAACAAAAAGTGCTGACATCATTGTTGAGTGAGACACGTTCTGACAGGAGTGACCGGACCTTCAGGCAGATCAAGGCACGTGTGCAACATCTATTGAGAGCCATGCTGGATACGTGGTGGAGCCAAAAGACTGATGAAATCTAGAAGGCCTCAGATAGACAGGATACAAAGCTCCTATACAGTCTGCTCAGGCGTATGGTCCGACCGGTTCACAAATATCACCACTTCGTTCCAGGGACGGCAAGGAATTGCTCAGAGATCCTAAGGAAATCCTGATCAGGTGGCATGACCACTTTGATGAGCTTCTCAACAGACCATCAGAAATTGATGATGAGTTCATCCGATCGATTCCATCCAGACCTACAAAGCTGGCAATGGCTGATCCTCCTTCATTTGATGAGGTGGCGAAGACTATTGCCAAATTAGACAGCGGCAAGTCACTTGGAATGGATGGACTGAGTGCCGAGATTTTCAAGTGTGCTGGTGATAACTTCTTAAACTGCCTCACTGATCTCTTTGTGAATGTTTGGAATGAAGATTTGCCACAGGACTAGAAAGATGCATTGATAGTGGTACTTTACAAAGGAAAGGGAGCCAAAGATGACTGTGGAAACTACAGAGGTATTTCACTGCTATCTGTGCAGGATTTTGTTGGACAGATTGATACAGCACATTGCTGTTGAGGTACTTCCTGAGTCCCAATGTGGCTTTAAGCATGGCAGAGGCACTGTTGACTTGATCTTCTCGGCCAAACAACTTCAAGAGAAATGCATTGAGCAGTGCATGGACCAAGTTTTTGTCGATCTGACCAAGGCATTTGACACCGTTAATCGGAAGGCGTTGTGGGTTATTTTGGAGAGATTGAGCTGTCCTGAAAGGGATTGTCAACACGGTATCTATCTCAGATATTGCACTTCCGGCAAGCTGTTTAACCTTAGGCGTCTCACTGCCAACACTAAGGTACTAAGTACCTTGATCAGAGAATTTTTATATGCGGATGACATGCAACACCTTATGGATTCTTTTTCCTATGCGTGCAGTGCTTTGGGACTGACAATCAGTCTGAAGAAGACTGTCGTCATGTACCAACCTGCTCCGAATAAAGTTTTCAATAACCCTCCATATACGTATACGGTCAAAAGCTGAAGGCTGCTGACACCACATTTGTGTATTTGGGGAGTACTCTGAGTGTGGCCTGCTCCCTGGAGGCTGAAGTTGGTCTACGTGTTAGTAAGGCAAGTGAGTCATTTGGAAGGCTCAACGACCGTCTTTGGTGCAGGCGAGGAATCACAATGAGGAC
>OZ024742.1:226659703-226664703 GCA_964016885.1 Eledone cirrhosa
CTCACGATCGGCTGCTCAGTATTGAAGTAACTACGCCATTTTATTTAAGCGTGTATATATATATATATATATACATATATATATATATATATATATATATATATATATACATATATATATATATATATATATATATATATATATATATATATATATATATATATATATATATATATATATATTTGTATGTATGTATATATATATATATGTGTATGTATATATATGTGTGTGTGTATGTGTAGATATATTTTATATTTATATATATGTATGTATGTGTGTGGGTGTGCGTGAGTGAGTGTATGTATATATATATGTGTGTGTGTGTAATTAATTGTTTCTAATTAAATACTTCATATATATATCTATATATATAATACTGTACGTATTTATTCTGAATTTTACAGAAAATAAAAAAAACAAAAACAATAGCGGCTGCAATATTATCGCCGTCGTCACCGCCGCCGCCATCAACAACAGCAGCAGCGGCAACAACAGCTCCACCTCCACCCCCACTAGGACGAACAACTACAACAGCGGCGCAGCAACAACAATATCCCCCACACACAACCATCAAGAACATCATAACCACAATAACCACTAGTATCATTACTACCACCGTCACCAACCTCAATATTTAACCATTACCACCACCATCATCACCACCACCACCACCACCACATCCACTACACTACTACCACCGCTATTACTACCACTATAATCACTACTACCACCACAAACGCTACCACCCGTACAATCCGACGAGTGATCTTCTAAGTGGTGATTCAACCTGCTGGAAATAGCAGCCAAATGTCCCCTAAATCACACTCTAATTTGGTCCAGAGTTCCTTAGAAAAAGACGAGGTCAGGGCTAAAATATATTGGATTATGGAATGGACCTCCGTCGGTTCCTGTACCAGTTGTTTGGTCGTCGGAACGGTCTACTTGTGAATTAACGTGCAAGTTAATAGCATTCCACAGACACGTGTACTCTATACGTAATTCTCAGGGAGATTCAGTGCGTCAGTGTGTGACAAGTCTGCCTCTTTGAATTATAAGTATAGTCAGTCTAACGGGCTTTCACAGTTTCCCTCTACCCAATGTTATACACAAGGCCAATGTCGACTCAAGTCTATGGTCAATGACACTTTCTCAAGATGCCGTGTAGTAGGATCGAACCCGGCTCTAATGGTTGCAAATCGAATTCCTTAACCGTTCGGCCAATGCTGCATTCAATATTTGATTATAGGCCTGCTCAATTAAACTTGATTTAGGGCTAAACAACCAGCACCTTTATAACCACAACTCCTCTCACCACCACCGCCGCCACCATAACTACTACCTCTGCTATCACCAAAACCACTCCACCACTACCACGGCTACTACCTCTTCCTCTCACCACAACGGCTACTACCACCACTATCACCAAAATCACCATTATCACAACAACCGCCGACCTTAACGTCAACACCATAACACCACCACCAACACCACAACAACAACAACAACACTACCAGCAACACTACCACCGTCACCACCACCACTACCATCACCAACACTACTATCACCAAGACCACAAAACATCACCACCACAATCACTACAATCACCATCACCACAAGCACCACAGCCACCATCCTCACAACAGCCATCATCCCCACCACAGCCACCATCCCCACCGCCACCACCAACAATAATATCGATAAAGCAGCATTAAAAATATATATATATTTTTTAAAGTGAGACAGAAAAGAAAAGCAGAACATTTGAAAAATAACACTGAAAACTGTCAGGATTCGCCATTATTTTTTACAATGTTAAAAGATTGGAAATATTTCTGAAAAATCTAAATCTAAAATGAACCTGGAATATTTCTTGTGATATATCTATGGTGGTGATGGTGGTCGTCGCGATGATGACAGTAAAGTTGGTTGCCAGCAACATGAGTGCGGTGTATATATGTGTGTGTGTGTGTGTGTGTGTGTGTGTGTGTGTGTGTGTGTGTGTGTGTGTGTGTGTGTGTGTGTGTGTGTGTGTGTGTGTGTGTGTGTGTGTGTGTGTGTGTGCGCGCGCGCGCGCATATATTAATAAAGTACAATTGTCAGAAATATTAAAACACTGTTTACCACTTGGGTAAAAAAATATAATATTGTTTACAATTTGAATCTAACATTTTCTTCTTTCATGAGACTTGTCAAGATACAAATTTAGTTGTTATTAAAATTGGTCAATTCTGAAGTTTCCTGTGTATCTTTAAGAAGACATATATGAACTTAATGAGAACAAATATGGTAATGAAAGGATTAAGTAATCATATTGATGTCTCTCCACAGCCCCGACGGACAGAATGGAAAAGGCGTTTCCAGTTTAGTTTCGGAGAATTTCTTTATAAAAACTTTCTCTATTTCTAATCGGTACTTTGGATCATCTCTTAAACATTTATAAAAAGTAAATATTTTGAATTTGCAGTTCCTGCAAATTTCTAAATGTTTGCTTTATGGGATTTTCCTTAGTTCCCGATTCGTTCACACAATGACCAATATATTTCTCTTTGCAGCTGAGATAGTCTATACAATATATCAGGCTTTTTATTTTACCTTTAGATAGTCTATACAATATATCAGGCTTTTTATTTTACCTTTATCTCGAAACCTGTTTGCAAATAGTTTCAGACATCGCTACATGTCCCACAGCTGCTATCTTTTAACAGAAAATTTGAAATTATTTTTTTAATGTAAATTTTGCACGTATGATGTTTTTTTTTTCAGCTTCTATGAGTTGACGCCTGTTATTGATGATTGAAGTTTCTTTCACTGCTAGATCTTTCATTTTTGTGCTTTGGAATAAGAATTGGTAGGTCTGCCTTAATATTGGCAAATGTGATACTCATAGAGTATAGGTGCTGACAAATTGAATAATGTCTTTCTTAACTGTTTGTTTGGGAGTCCTAAATATGGATATATCCACTTCCTTTACCTATTTAATCCCGCCATCTATTAAATTCAAGGGATATTTTTGTTGTTTAAGGAAACTCCTATCTTCATCAAAACGAATTTTCCGTAGTTCTGGCTCCACACTATTGCAGATATTTCTCATTCTCCATGCAGTATGGGATGTTCCGTTTCGTTTGTGAGGAATGGAAAGAATAGAAGTTCAAATATTGGTGTGTGTCTGTGCTTTTATAAAATACGTCTGTTGTAATTCTGGTGTTACATAATTTTATGAATATGCCCCCAAATTGTCGTTCTTTCTCATTGGTTTCTGTTGTGAATCTAAAGGATGGATGAATAGCATTCAAAATTGGTGAAATGTCTGTAGATTGCCATTTGATTTGTTAAAAAGAACTAAAAGTCACCGAGGAAACTTCTTTAAAATTTTAACCAAAAGTCGTTTTCACTTCGTGATATTTTTTCTTTTAGGAATCCTTTCATAAGTTTAGCACGCAAAGTTGGCTATTTTGGGGCCCGTAGACGTTCCTTTTGTTTGTCTCTACGTTTTTTTCAAACAAATTAAATATGTTTTCTTCTGATAGAAGAAATCTGTTTTGTGTTCACTTACTATGTCTGTGTTTTTCTACCTAGTATTTGATTGCTTCTAGGCCTAATGAGTGCGCCATATTACTCTAAAGATTTATTACATCGAGAATAGTTAAGATATTTTGTCCAATGTTCTAACGACTCTGTCAATTTGCCATGTGTGTATGTTTACTATATGTTTACGTTCCGTAACTTAGTAGTTCGATAAATAGAGGTCGTTAAAATAAGTACCTGACTTTTAAAAAATAAGTCCTGGGGTTGATATGATCGACTACATATTTTCAAGATTGTGTCCCAACATAACTGTAGTCTAATGACTGAAACAGGCACAAAATAAAATAATATATATTTATCAAATAACAAGGTAAGACGTTTTATTGTAAACATTTAAAGATATTACATATCGATACACCCAAGGTAGACACAAAGCTGTTCAGCAGAGATTGATTTCTAATTTAGGCGCAAGGCCAGCAAATTTGGGGAAAGGGCAAAGTTAATTATATTGACTCCAGTACTTAAATCGTACTTAATTTTATCGACACAAAAATATGAAAGGCAATTTGGTTTGGCGGGATTTGAACCCATAATGTAAAACGTCAGAATAAATACTGCTATGGCAATTTAGCTGACGTTCTAACAATTCTGAAAATCCTTAATGTTTACTACTTTAGGCAATTTGGTGGAAGGGGATTATCGATTATATCGACTCCAGTACTTAACGGCTACTTAATTTTATTGAACTCGGAAGGATTAAAGTTGACATCGGCAGGACTTGAACTCAGAATGTAAAAAGTCCTAATTAAATACCCCAAAGCATTTTGTCTGACACTCCACCGGTTCTGCCTCACGATTTATAGTTCCATACTGTTGGTTTCATTGTATTAGGATTAATTGCAAAAAAGAAAAAAAAAAGTTTGTGTAACATACACTATATATATTACAGATACTGTCGTAAGAAGCGAAAGGACCTACCTTTCGTCTCCGCTCGTGTCAGGACTGAATCTCCCTGCGTGATGCTCACCTGTTTCGCATCTGACCAGAGAGCATAGCAAAACTCACACACTCAATCGCACCATTCATTAGAGGACGTCCACGCTCTGCCGCTGCACATGAACCAAGGGAGAGACCTGGCTCGCACTTCCGATGTTACGTCGCCGGCCCCTCACTTACGGCAAGACCTCCTCTGCATTTTAGGCTCCCGAGCCCCATACATACATACATACATATGTTAGTAACTGCCTCAATACAAATCTTGAGAAGCTAGGCTTCACAGGAACAGAAAGAACACAACTAGTTAGGAAATTACAAGTGCAATCCATTAATGGAACAGTAAAAATATGTAAAACATTCCAAAAATTTTGCATCTAATAACTGCATATACACATGTACAGATACAAAGTATATACACAAGCACACATTCAACTCAAAACATCCACATCCACACATACAATAACATCCATATCTACACA
>OZ024742.1:226669703-226692203 GCA_964016885.1 Eledone cirrhosa
GTGTTATAAGTGTCTACATATAATGACTACAATATATATTGTTCAATCATATGCAATACTTAATTATTTATTACATTTCATCAGAAAGCCTATAATAGTGGAAGTCAACTATTCACTACGCGGTAGAATTCTTGTTTAAGCATTCATTCCTAATATACATAAACAAAACCATATCTACCTTTACACACACACACACACACACACACACACACACACACACACACACACACACACACACACACACACACACACACACACACACATACATATATATATATATATATATATATATATATATATATACATATATATCTAGGGAGTGTAACTTGGAGTTACTGTAGGTTCACCCGGGTGAGCACTCGATGTTTAGGTTCACTATCTGTGTCGAGGTGTAGAGCTATACAGAGTGTATTATATTGAAAAGATAACAAGGACGATTGGTTACTCATTCATTACATTTATTGGTTGGTGACGATCAGCTCAAGGTTCGATCTGTATCGATCTTACTCGACTCTGTAATCTGCAGCTCGACGGACCCCTTAAAATGCTAGTAGAAAATGCATTTTCTATTAGCTGATCAGTGGCGAAACGCGCGTCACCAACCAATAAATGTAATGAAGGAGTAACCAATCGTCCTTGTTATCTTTTCAATATATACATATATATATATATGTATAGATTTTTATATATACATGCACACACACATACATACACACATAAATCTTGCGATGAGGGCTTAAGTTGTGATCATGTCAGTTATTTGGTAGCCGTATTGGAACGCAAGACACTAGTGTTTCAGGATTTTCTATCCATCATCAGTGACGTTTACTTACTGAGATTAGAATAATCTATAGCTTATATAATTTTTACGTATGAAACATCTGCTGGAAATATTAATTTGCATGTAGTAAGTGGTTGATTTAGCTTGGAATAATTATCAGTAGCACTAATACACAGTTGTGTGTGTGTGTGTATGCGCACGCGCGTGCGTGTGTGTGCATATGTGCGTGCATATATGGCATACATATGAGTATATGTGGCATACATTCTCACACACGTATACATTCACACATACACACCACACACACAGACAATGAATATTAACACTTAATACTATTTTGAACCGGATGGCAGACAGCTGATAACATTACGTAATTTCATATACAATACCATACAGCCTCACGCCGTATATATTGGACTGTGGTAGTTAAAATAATGACTGAAGACAGACGATAACTTTACATAATCTAAAATACAACACTATATATCACCACTCCGTCCATATTGAACTTGTTGTAGTTGGAATAATGACTAAGGGCAGACGATAACTTATTTAACCTTATATACAATACCACCGTTCTGTTGAACTATAGTATTTACAATAATAATTTCTAATTAAGGCACAAAGCCAGCAATTTGTAGGAAAGAGAAAGTCAGTTATATCTGCCCCAGTCTAATGGTTCTTTGTTTCATCGACCCCAGAAGTATGAAAGGCAAAGTTGACCTCGACTGGATTTGAACTCAGGACATAAGAAATCATAACTAAATGCCATAAAGCATTTTTTCGGATGCTCTAACGATTGCCAATCCACCACCTTTGTGGCTGTTATAATAACGACTGAGGGAAGGCGATTAACATTACGTAACCTTACATATACAAAGCCCCGTCAATTGTCTTTATTTTATTTTATTTATTCTTATAATTTTAGTAGTGCGATGAAAGATTGAAGTGCCAGAGGAACCCTGAAATTCTATGGGACCGCTCATTGCTTAATACACTGTACAACACCATATTATGTAACCTTGTGGTAGTTAGAATAATGACTGAAGGCGGACGATAACTTTATATAACCTTATATACAATACTATACATCACGACTCTGTCTATATTGGACTGTAGGGGCTAGAATAATGACTGAAGGCAGGCGATAACTTTACGTAACCTTATATACAATCCTATACACGACAACTGTGTCAATATTGGACTGTGGTAGTTAGAATAATGACTGAGTGTAACTACATATAAAGAAGAAGCGATTTCTCAGATGTGGCTACATCGTGTTTTACTATAACTGGCTGTGTGGTAACTGGCACACTTAGATACTTATACTCACACTCACTCTCGTTCTCATTTAACTATTTTCCCCCTCCCCGCTTTCTCTCTATTTGAGCATGAGTGTATTCTAGTACATATATAGTCCAACGCACCGATATGTACATGTGCGCATGCGTGCACACACAAATATGTGGTTATGCATGTATGTATGTTATCTCTTTCTCTTAATTTCGAGTATATTTTTTTGACCGGCCACCTTCCTGGTGGCAAGGTTGTAAAAGAAAAGAAATTGTCATCCCTTGAATCGCAAGAATCTTTTGCAAATTTTGAAGGTGCCAGCTATCGCAGCCATTTGTAGACTATGAATTAGGGAGCTGCGCTCTTTGTCCGCAAATCCAAGTTCAGTCATACTTTGGTCCAAGCGGGTTGGTATATAACCCGTAGCACCAATAATGATGGGTATGAAGCTAAAGGTGTATCTTGGATACTGGATTTGTAAACTCCTCATCAATGGTCCGTAGATGTCCTCCTTCTGTATTTTTCTGACAACGTTTACATCAAGTGAGCAGCTTATCTCCACAACAGAACACGTTTTCAATGTGTGGTCCCAAACTACAATATCAGGCCGGTTGTGCTTTAATTTGGTGGCAGTTTTTATTTTCAGGTTCCACCAGTATTCCTTAGTGCTATCTGTCTCAATATATTCCTCCTCGTTTGTTGTTAATTTTGTTTTCCGAAGTGCGTTCCAGATGGTTCTAGCTATCCCATCGTGTCTCATGGGGAGGTAGTAGCGAGATGACATTCTTTCGCAGCTGGCAACAATGTGGCTTACATCCTCGATCTTTGTTTTACATAGCCTACATTTATTGTCAGCTGATGGTCCTCCCCTTTTGTGCAGCAGATATTTGGTAGGGAATCTTTGTTCCTGTATTGCATAGAGATATCCCTCAAGGTGTGATGTCATAAACTTGTCGGAACTCTATGCCAGGCTTTTTGGGTGGTTTATCCCCTCTATGGTCTGTGTTTTACGTCTCAAGTATCCATGCACAACTTTTTCTGTAAATTGGTCAATTTTTTGTATGTATGTATGTATGTATGTATGTATGTATGTATGTATGTATGTATGTATGTATGTATGTATGTATGTATGTTAATGTTCGTGCGTGATCAGCTAACAATCAAGAAACTCAGAGCTGCAGTTGAGAATAATCTCAATAATACACACACGCACGCACGCACGCACACACTGCATTATATCCTAATTAGGTATTGAGCACTTTTTCCCCACGTTTGCAAATCCAATGTATATATATATATATATATATATATATAGTAATAATAAAGAGATCCCGTAAAGGTGTGAAAGCAGCGATTCTTTGCTTAAACTTTAAACTTTAATCTGTACATATAATATATATATATACACGATCGAGTTCTACCAAAATCAGTAGCGGACTCCCACAAGGAACTGTGTTGGGTCAACTTCTTTTCATTATCTACATAAATGACATTATAAACGTCAACAAGCACAGGAAGATAAGAATTTTCGCAGATGATTCCAATCGCCAGAAGGTCATCAATGGAGTTGGAGACTGAACATGCCTTCAATCGGTTTTGCTTGCTGTTATCCAACAAAAACAATATGCTACTAAAACGAGGATGAATTCGAATTAATCCACTTTGGAAAAGAGGATGCATTGAAGTTACCATATTCTCTTTCCTCGGATGAAACCTTCGTTGTATCAAATAACACCGGAGACCTTGAAGTAATTGTTGCAACAGTAATATTCCAATTAATAGCACTATCCTAACATCTACAATCCTCCACACTAACTCTTATTATTAATCCAAACTGTAACTGTAGAAACAAGACACTCTGCCCACTAAACCGTAATTGCTTAACTGATAATATAGTGTATGGTTGCACAGTTAACACCTCTACACAGACTAAATTTTACATAGGAGCTACCTCAATTAGTTTCAAAACAAGATTTAATTCCCATCTTCATTCTTTTAGAAAACCTAAATTAAAGCATATGACATCATTAGCTAGTTTCATCTGTAATAAAAAAAAATAAGGACATACCATATACATTTAATTGGGAAATATTAGGTAAATCCCCGTATATAAACCTAACAATACTATATGTAGATTATGCCTCCTTGAATCTCAACCAATTATTAATTCCAAAGCTAACATTTTAAATTAAAAAATCAGAAATTTTCTCCACTAGCCCCCATAAAAATCTACAATCATTTAACTATCATAAATCTAATAATTGTTTCTACTTTTGGCACAAGGCCAGCAATTACCCAGTGCATTACTGCTATTTTATTTATTGACCCCGTAAGGATGAAAGGCAAAGTTAACCTCGGCGGGATTCGAACTCAGAATGGCGTCAATTAACAACCCTTGCTTCAACTAATGCTTAACCTGATACTGAATCCTTATTAATGTTTATATAGATTATATGATATATTTGTTTAATTACTATACTATCTTATCCAACTTCTTCCTTTGACCTCAATAATAACTATTTAAATATAATTGATGGGGATGCTTAATTCTATTCGGTGCCATAGTTTTGGATTTATTAGACAGGCGTTTAGCAAATAAATTCAACTATGCCCATATACTTCGGATAGCACTTATTCTTATGTTAAATCCATTGTATTCTAATTATCTATAGGTAGGCTCATACACTTATGTATTATAAAATATACTGAAACATTATGAACAAGTTATATTAATTTATTCAATATAATAGATTATCTTATCTCATCTTACCCCCTCTAGGTCTGAACTAAATAAATTATATTTCATTATCAGGGCAGTGGATTGGCAGTATCGGTAGAGGGTCGGACGTCATGCTTTGCAGCATAGAGTTACGGCCCTTTATGGTCTGAGTTCAAATCCCGCCGAGGTTAACTTTGCTTTTCATCCTTACGGGGTCGATAAAATAAAGTACCAGTAATGCACTGGGATAATTGCTGGCCTTGTGCCAAAAGTAGAAATAATTATAATGTATTAATATTCTTAAATACCTCACGCACTTACATATCTTTGCCATATATAAAATATCCTTTAAATAAGTGTAAATGTTTAATATATAGTAATTCAAATATATGAACTTAGCAATAATATTAAGACAATGTAACATTAAAAGTCTACTTTGTAAATTTAACACCGGTTCAACTCATTAAATTGCCCACTTTAACCTCTCTCAAATAATATTCCGAAACACGTAAATATTTGTTTATTTTGATACTCACATATAATTATATATTATCGATTATTTAATAATTAGTATAGTAGATATAACATCTCTGTAACAACTGAAACACATACACACATATATATATATATAGTAATAATTGTTTCTACTTTTGGCACAAGGCTAGCAATTATCCCAGTGTATTACTGGTACTTTATTTTATTGACCCCGTAAGGATGAAAGGCAAAGTTAACTTCGGCGGGATTTGAACTCAGAACGTAACTCTATGCTGCAAAGCATGGCGTCCGACTCTCTACCGATACTGCCAATCCACCGTATATAGTTATAATGGTTTCTTATATAGGCACAAGGCCAGCAATTTTTTTGGGGGGGGGGAAAAGTCGATGAAATTGAACCAGTGCGTGACTGGTACTTTATTTTATCGACCCCGTAAGGATGAAAGGCAAAGTTAACTTCGGCGTGATTTGAACTCAGATCATAAAGGGCCGTAACTCTATGCGGCAAAGCATGGCGTCCGACCCTCTACCGATACTGCCAATCCACCGTCCTACCGTATATAGTAATAATTGTTTCTACTTTAGGCACAAGGCCAGCAATTATCCCAGTGTATTACTGGTACTTTATTTTATCGACCCCGTAAGGATGAAAGGCAAAGTTAACCTCAGCGGGAATAATAATAAATATGAAGACTAAAATCCGAAGAGGGCTCGATAAGGATAATATATATATCAAATATATAAAAACCATAGAGAAAATATTTATTTAAATAACAGATTAAAGTTTAAGCAAAGAATCGCTGCTTTCAACCCTTAACAGGATATTCAGAAGATCCCGTTAAGGGTGAAAGCAGCGATTCTTTGCTTAAACTTTAATCTGTTATTTTAATATCTTGATCACCTATAGATCGGGGGAACACACAAGCCAGGTAGATTATATCCTTACCAGAAGACGTGACAGAGTGTCTGTTGTTAACACTAAATCCCTCCCCCATGAAGAATTCACCTCCCAACATAGACTGATAATTAGCGACCTCATAGTCAGGACGAGACGTACTAGACAGCGGAAGAGGACTATCCTCAGGAGAAAAATATGGAAGCTAAAGGACCCCATAGCCAGAAATAAATTTCAAAGCATATTACTTGATGCTTTCGACAGTAAGGAAGAGCAATTAGAGTCGTATAATATAGAGGAACAGTGGGAATTCCTGAGAGCAAACCTGCTGACGGCGGCAGACGAAGTCTGTGGCTGGAGCAGGCCTGTAGGTAGGAGGAGAGTAACATGGTGGTGGAACAGTAAGGTGGAGGAGTCAATTAAGGCCAAAAAGCAGGCTTGGAAAGTATGGCGGGATGGGGGAAGTAGAGAAGACTATCAAGTGGCCAGGAGGGAAGCTAGGAGACAAGTCTACTTCGCAAGAAGGGAAGCAGAGGAAAGAAAGTTCAAGCATGTTCTACAACGTGAGGACCAAAAACGTGAGGTGTTCAGGATTGCCAGGCAATGTGTCAAGGAAAACCGTGATATTGTCGGGGAGAAGTGTGTACTTAACGATGATGGCATACTTGCCATCACCGACGCTGATAAGAAGGTAGCTTGGAAGTGTCACTACGAAAGGCTTCTAAATGAGGAGAACAAATGGGAGAAAGACAGTCTCCCCCAGATCGATCCAATAGAGGGACCAGCAGTGTTAGTTGAAGGTAGTATAATAAGTAAGGCAATCAAAGATATGAAGACGGGTAAGGCGGCTGGGCCTTCGGAAATAGTTGCTGAGATGCTGAAGGCATCTGGTTCGGTGGGACACACCATGGTCACCCGGATAGTTAACCAAGTCGTACAGAATGGGGTTGTTCCGAAGGACTGGCGTAGCAGCATCATCGTTAACTGCTATAGGGAAAAGGAGATGCCCTAGATAGGAGTAACTATAGAGGCATTAAATTAATCGTCCAGGTCATGAAGGTCACGGAAAAAGTAATAGCGCAACTAATCAGAGAGAGAATTGATCTAGATGAAATGCAGTTCGGGTTTGTGTCAGGCAAAAGTACCACAGACGCTCTTTTCATTGTACGACAACTACAGGAGAAGTACCTAGCTAAAAGTAAACCCCTATACTTAGCTTTCGTCGACTTGGAGAAAGCCTTCGACAGAGTCCCCCGTTCCATTATCTGGTGGTCTCTTAGAAAACTAGGTGTTGACGAATGGCTTGTGAGAGCTATACAAGCCATGTATAAAGAAACAGTCAGTAAGGTTAGAATTAACAACGAATATAGTGAAGAGTTTAGCGTAAAAGTTGGTGTCCATCAGGGCTCTGTTCTTAGCCCCCTACTATTTATTATTGCCCTTCAGGCTATAACAGAGGAGTTCAAGACCGGCTGCCCATGGGAACTCCTATACGCAGATGATCTAACGCTCATAGCTGAATCAATGACCGAACTAGAGAAGAAATTCCAAACATGGAAGCGCGGCCTAGAATCAAAAGGCCTTAAAATTAACCTGGCTAAGACTAAAGTTCTAGTTTGTAGGAAAGAAAATAAGGCGGCGGTCCCATCTGGGAAATGGCCATGCTCAGTGTGTAGGAAAGGCGTAGGTAGAAACTCCATTTTATGTCCTAAATGCAAAGTATGGGTGCATAAAAGATGTAGTGGGATCACAGGTAAGCTAACTAAGAACATAGATTTTACATGTGGCCGGTGCTCTGGTGCAATAAGTAGCAGCAAGTGCCCACAAAATACTAGCTCCTTCAACTGCGCAGAGGGTTCTATAGAAATAGTGGACAGCTTCCGTTATCTGGGTGACAAAATCAGCAGTGGGGGAGGGTGCTCTGAAAGTACAGTAGCTAGAGTCAGAACTAGATGGAAAAAGTTCAGAGAGCTTATACCACTATTAACCGCTAGAGGGTTTTCCCTAAAAATGAAAGGCAGGTTATACGATGCCTGCATACGAACAGCAATGCTGCATGGCAGTGAGACCTGGGCATTGTGTGCAGAGGATATACGCAGACTAGAGAGGAACGAAGCTTGCATGCTCCGCTGGATGTGCAATAGTAATATACGTGAACGGCAAAGCATAAACGAACTAAGGAAAAAATTAGAAATAAGAGGCATCAGATGTTGTTTACTCGAGAGAAGGCTACGTTGGTACGGTCACGTGATGCGCATGAAAGACGACAGCTGTATAACAAAGTGCAGGGCAATAAAGATAGACGGTAGCCACGGAGTAGGCAGACCCAGAAAAACATGGGACAAGCTGATAAATTCCGACCTCACACGCTTACACCTCTCCAAGACAATGTCACTGGACCGAGACCTTTGGCGGTACTCAGTAATAGAGAAGACCCGCCTTACCTAAATACAAAGTAAAAACCTACTACAGTCAGTAGGCATCTCTATCAAAACACACCCCGTCCCACCACCTCCACCCCACCCACACCGCCCCTTTCAATGTAAAGTCATGTTGGTCTCACAACATCCAGGCCGAAACAAATGAGATCGTGTAGGTGTCACGACAAAAAACACACAGTCCACGCTGTAAATGTGGCCGTGTAGGCAACACGGTAAAAACCTCCCAGCCCCACACTGTAAATGTGGTTGGTGTTAGGAAGGGCATCCAGCTGTAGAAAACCCGCCAGACAGTCCACGCTGTAATGTGGCCGTGTGGGCAACACGGTAAAGGCCTCCCAGCCCCACACTGTAAATGTGGTTGGTGTTAGGAAGGGCATCCAACTGTAGAAAACCCGCCAGACAGTCCTATGCGAGCAAGACAACCACTCTTGCCTCAAGTGGGAAAACCCCCGTCCAAACCCATGCAAGCGTGGAACACGGACGCTAAACCTGATGATGATGATGATGATGATGATGATGATATTCACATATTTTAATATATATATATATATATATATTCACTGCGTATATGCGTATAACTATGTGGGTCATAATATAACATTAGGTCTGCAAGTAAATATCTTTTAACCATTTTAAATTCGATGGATTGTTCGTGTTAACAATGAATATTGCTTTGTTAAAACTCTATAAATTCCAATTCATTCTAGGAAAACTACTACTCTTCCAAATAACTTTTAATACAACTGACACCATAGTTTTTGAACTATGATGTTTTTTTAACTATAAATTCCAATTCATTTTAGGAAAACTACTACTTCCAAATAACTTTTAACACAACTGACACTATATTTTTTTAACTAGATTTTTAACTGATCTATTTTGATATTTTGATAAGTGATAGATACTATCTGTTTTTTCTTGAGTGATTTGTATTGGTATTTTATTTAAACTCTGATGACACCCATAGTCTATGCTAACTAGTGGCAAAACTATATAACGGCTCTGCATGATCCTCAATGATTGCATTGAGCTAAAGTATATCTAGTAAATGAGTAAAAATTTACTCTCATAAATATTACTATTATATATATATATATATATATATATATATATATATATATATATATATATATATATATATATATATATATATATATAGATGATATTCTACAGGACTAGAACTGTTTCATTCTTGAGAAATCATCAGGAATCTGACTGTCACAATAAATGTGGTGGTATTTATATCTTTTCTGGTGGTAGGAGAGGGGGGAATGGGTGGAGGTCATTGGTTGAAAGAAAAGGGAATTCATTAAAAGCTAATTCTTTAAAGCTATAAAAACCCATCAACCATGACTGGCCCCCAACCATCTTATAGACACCTGAAATATAGGCATTGTTGGCTTAAGAGAAACTTAAAATTAAGGAGTGGCACCCCAATTTGAACTTGTTTATAGAATTCTTTAGCCTTTGTCACTCTAAATATAAATTATAGCCTTAAAGAATTAGCTTTTAATGAATTCCCTTTTCTTTCAACCAATGACCTCCACCCATCCCACTCCCCCCTCTCCTACCACCAGAAAAGATATAAATACCACCACATTTATTGTGACAGTCAGATTCCTGATGATTTCTCAAGAATGAAACAGTTCTAGTCCTGTAGAATCTCATCTATATTAAAACTTTTATACTTTGCTATGTATTGAGTACCTTACTTACTGTGGTTACCTCCGATTCAACCCGGAATAACTTACCTATATATATATATATATATATATATATATACACACACACGCATACAGAGATAGGCGAAATCCCGACCGCAGTGCCAAGCGGCTTCGGCTTGTGTATTCAGAGAAAAGGCTTGCTGACCGCACAAAGCAAAACCGCTTGGCGCCGCGGTCGGGATTTTATTTAACTATATACTCACTCTGCATCTTCTCATGCGTTGAGTACTCCAATGATTACTGGTCTTCCCGGTCTCAGCAGACTCTACACACACACACACACACATATATATATACATAACACATACACACACGCGCGCACACACACACATACACACACACACACACACACGCGCGCGCACACACACACACACACACACACACACACACACACACACACACACACACACACACACACATATTATATATATATAAAATTATTTGTCTGTCTGTTTCCTATGCATTCTCAAACGGCTCGACCAAATCAAATCAAATTTTACAAGGTAATACTATTAGACCCCGGGAGTGTCAAAATGTAATTTTTATTTTCATTTGGCTTAAAACAATATAACATTTTAACTAAAATAAGCTTTCCATAGTCAACTATAGTAAAGGGCATTTTATACCAGCACCACCACCACGTCACATTTTGTATATGAGTCTGTGTGTGTTTGCGAGTTTGTTACGTACGTTAGGCCTCAGAGAATTACACACACTCACACACCTACACATACATATATCCTTAGTAAGTTGCATACACATTATCTTCAGACACAGCAAATTAAACACACTCATACACACATCTACACATACATATACATATGTGATGACTGACAAGTAATAGATGGGCGTGAATGTATGTCTGTGTGTGACTGTCTTAGTATATGTATGTGAGTGTATGTGTTTGAGTGTATGTGTGTGTGAGTGTATGTGTGATAATTTTTATTTTCATTTGGATTAAAACAATAGTAAACAACACAACGACTACGACATCACATTTTGTATATGAATGTGTCTGTGCATGTGTGTGTGTGTGTGTGTGTGTATGTGTGTGTGTGTGTGTGTGTGTGTGTGTGCGTGCGTGCGTGTGTGTGTGTGTGTGTGTGTGTGTGTGTGTGTGTGTGTGTGTGTGTGTGTGTGTGTGTGTGTGTGTGTGTGTGTGTGTGTGTGTGTGTGTGTGTTGCGCGTTCGTTAGGTACGTTATTAAATACACACACACATCTACAGTTGCATATAGTGATTGACAAAAAATTAGGTAAAAAGCTATATGTGTGTCTGCGTGAAAGTATGTCTATGTGTATGAGAGTGTATGTGCGTGAGTGTATGTGCGTGAGTGTGCAGCAATAATTTATTCATTTGGACGCCAACAAAAAATTATACAATGAATATTATTTACCCTAAGGTGCTTCAAGATCGACAGATTTTCATTTCTAAATTCTATTATCATTACAATTTTCATTTAAAAGAAATAAAATATAGATATTTTGAAATAATTATGAGAAAGAAAAACATAACTACATATTTATTGTTTATTAATCTGAATAAGAACAGTAGTAACCCGGGCAACGCCAGCTAGTATATATATATATATATATATATATATATATATATATATATATATATATATATATATATATATATATATATATATATATTTATTATTAAAATAACAGATTAAAGTTTAAGCAAAGAATCGCTGCTTTCACCCTTAACGGGATCTTTGCTCTACGGTTCTTATATATTTGATATATATTTTCCTTATCAAGCCCTCTTTGGATTTTAGTCTTCAATTTTATTATTATTACTATATATATATATATATATATATATATATATATATATATATATATATATATATATATATATATATATATATATATATATATATATATATATATATATATATATTTATATATATATATATATATATATATATTTATATATATATATATATATATCTGAATAAGAACAGTAGTAACCCGGGTAATTCAGCTAATATATATATATATATATATATATATATATATATATATATATATATATATATATATATATATGTAGATAAATCTACCAAAAAGTACGGTAGTGTCCAATTCGTATGAAAAGAGATGATGTATTCAAAAAAATTTTTCGATGATGATTTATCTACATACTTTGCTCCTAATTTTATAGGGATATTCTTATTTTTGTATATATATGTATGTGTATATATATATATATATATATATATATATATATATATATATATATATATATATATATATATATATATATATATATATATATATATATATATATAACTTTATAACTCCATATATATATAGTCGAGCTCTTTTTCTTGTCCATTATCCATATCACAATGGAAAAACAATACTTGGGAACTTCTTTAAAGAATATACCATTACCTTCTAAGGATGATTTCTTACTTCTTATGATACAAAAAACCAACCAATTTATCAAAAGGGTCAGATGGAGGGCCTACCACTTCGATAAAAAAACAAAATGTACTGATAAGAAATATTTATATGATTTCACTACATATAAAAATCCACCACACAACTCCTTACTTGAAAACTTTGAGAAAGACCTTTTTAACTTAATCAAACACCTCAAATTTAAGAAGTATAAATCTAATTTTCAAAAGGATCTTGATTCTACCCTATTGGATCTAAAAAAATCTAACAAAATCCATGTCCACTCTGACAAAACTGGAAGTCTGTATCACATGGATATTGACAATTACAATGAGTTCATATATAAAGAACTCAGGAAAAATTATAAAAAAAACAAACAATGCGTCACTTACCAACATCAACAACAAAACACACAACATAGTAAATAGACTTAATATTGAAGATAGAACTGAACCTTTGGCACTGAAAAGACCACATTTCAACCTGAAAGATCATAAATCTAACTTTAACTCTAATCCTTCTATAAGGCTTATATGCCCTTCCAAATCTGATATTGGAATCATTAGTAAAAAAATTTTAGATAGAGTCATCCCACAAATAAGAAAACATGTTAATTTACCACTCTGGGAAAACACTTCCCAGGTAATTAACTGGTTTAATAATATTAGAAATAAATATTCTGCTTCATTTCTACAATTTGATATAGATAATTATTATTCCTCTATATCACCTATACTCCTGAACAAAGCCTTGGTATTTGCTAAAAATAGATCTAACTTAACTTTGGATGACATTAATATTATTACACATGCTAGACAAACACTACTGGAATTTCAAAATGAATACTGGACCAGAAACACATATAGTAATCTATTCGACATTACTATGGGCTCAAGTGATTCTGCCCAAATTACTGATCTTGTGGGCCGCTTTCTTCTTTTTAACATAAATGCTTCCTTTCCCCACCTTAAAGGTGGTTTATATCGTGACGACTGTCTTCTTCTTTCCAATAACCTTAGCCTTTTAGAGATTGAAAAAAGTAAAAAGCTTATTAGAACTTTCCTCAAAGACTATTATAGTCTAGATATTACATTTGAAAACACAAGTAAAATAGTTAATTTCCTTGATATAACATTAGACTTATCTACGGGTATCTACCAACCTTACCATAAACCTAACCAAAACTTACATTACATACACTCACAATCTAATCACCCTAAATCTATCCTTAAAAACCTAGCATATAATATCTCACTCAGAATTTCTAACCTTTCGTCTAACCAGGATGTATTTGATAAAAATGCGACCATTTATAACGAAGCTTTAGCTAGAAGTGGCCACAAAAATAAATTAGTATATATACCTTGTACCAATAACACTACAAACATACAACCTAATATTACCAACAAACACCAAATGAAACATACACACCTAAATGCCACTCACACTATACCCCAAAATACCAACATAAAACCAAATTTCTCTAACTCTTCTAATATACAATATAGTAACTCTCAAAAAACTATGCATCCTACTACTCTAATAAATGTTAATAATAAAACTCCTAATAAACAAGCTAAAACACCTAAATCAATGAATCTAACTAAAAATGTGTGTGGTGAAGTCATTAACAATAATTCTCTTAATAAACATCAAGATACATCCTATAAAAATAATAAACAACATCGAAACCGTAATAGACGAATTACTTGGTATAATGCTCCATTTAATTTACAAATTAAGGATAATATACCTAAAAAAAATTTTAATATCCTAGAGAAGAACTTCCCGCCAAACCACAAATACCATCAAATTTTAAATAGATCAACGGTTAAATTCTCCTAATCAACAACCAAAAACATAAAACAAAATATAAGTGCCTATAATGCATATAAATGTAAAATAACCATGAGTATACCACCAATACATCAAACTAACCATAATATCTCCTCTGATACAGGATTCACGAAAAGTTGTAACTGTAGAAACAAAGCAAATTGCCCATTAAAAGGAAATTGCCTTGTTAATAACATAGTATATAAATGTAAAGTTAACACTAAGGACTCAATTTATTCATATATAGGAGCTACCTCTAACCAATTTAAAGTAAGATTTAATACCCACAAACACAGTTTTAAAAATGCCGCATTAGCTAATACAACATCTTTAGCTGAAATAATTAATAGTTATAGAAAGAGGAATATAGATTATGACCTGACCTGGAGTGTGCTCAAAAGGGCCACCCCTTATCAAAATAATAGATATGAATGTAGATTATGTTCCCAAGAACTTTTTGAAATAATGAAATCTAAGGATATCCTATTAAATAAGCGACAGGAATTAATAATATCGTGTAATCATAAACTGAGAAAAACCTTTAAATATTATAAACCTAATTAATATACATTTTAGAAATTATTATAATAACACTTCTTTTAATTTAGTTAACCTATAATTAATATTCCACTACTAATGAACTACATAATTTTATTTTCCTTTTTACAACTATCTTTTCCTAAAATTGATACCATTAAGTATACATATATACTGTTTTAATTTCAGGTTATGATTCTATGTTCCTTGTAATCTATATATATTTGTTATTTCTCACTAATAAATTTAACCCCTCCCCCCAATAATTATATATATATTTTTTTATTTCCCCTCGTCTTTAACAGCACTCTTCAATTACATCTAACTCTTATTTATCATATCTATATGCATTAATATAATTTTATCAATATAAATATACCTATCAATTTAATTAATTTATTTTATTTTCATAGATATAAATTCCATATATATTTTCTTCACTAACACTTTTAACGTATAATTTTAATCTCATTAGATATTTACATTGGCATTATTCTTTTATAACAGCAATTTTTCGTGTACCTTTTACCGACCTGACCTATTTTCACCCCTAAAATAAACTTTTCATTCTTCATACTCCTTCCATTCAAAACTGAAATCTGCCTTCTTCTACCCCTAAATTAAACTTCCATTACTACTATTTGACCATTTAGCCAGTTATTACCTTTCTATTGGTCAATTCAAAACCTGTTCCCAAACAGACCTATTATATTAAATCTTTGTTAGTTTTATTCAATGAACAAATATAATTATTTCTGAAGACAGCATATGACCTATTTTCATCCCTAAAATAATCTTTCATTCATAATATTCTTTCCATCCAAAACTGAAATCTACCTTCCTCTACCCATAAATTAAGGTTCTTTTACTACTATTTTACCATCTTGACCTTCACTATCTTTCTATTGGTCAATTCAAAACCTGTTCCCAAACAGACCTATTGTATTAAATCTTTGTTGGGTTTTTTTCAATAAACAAATATCATTATTTCTGAAGACATCATATATATGTGTAGGTATGTATATTCCCTCTGATAGTTTGTAAAAATTTTACATAGATCTATAGGATATGCATACCAACACTAACATATATATCCTAGAAACGATCGTAAAATGATGAATTTTTAAATATAAGGAACTTCTTTGTTTATTCATTATTTTTATTAATTTATATATATATATATATATATATATATATATATATATATATGTGTGTGTGTGTGTATGTGTGTGTGTGTGTGTGTGTGTGTGTGTACAAATTAGAGAAGCATGTGTACAAATTATTGATTGGTAGTAAGAATTCCTGCTTATAGGTTTTGTCAGTTGGCAGAAGAAAAAAAAAAAAATATATATATATATACACACACACATATATATAAGTGTGTGTGCATGTGTGTGTGTGTGTGTGTACAGGCAATACTCATTTAACGTCGTTTTGATATAAATTTGATGTGAAAAATAAAACAAAACATTCTTAAAGTCTGAACTGAATGGTGGTGTGATGTTTATTTCTATCTCTCTTTTGTCAACTATTAGGGTTTTCAATTCAGTAAAATGAAATTAAAAATAAAAATTAAACAAAAATGAATTATACTAATCTTTTTCGAACTTTTTTTCTGTCACGATTGTCACTTGAGATACAATCTTTATATGTCTACTATCTGCTTGATTGGAGACGCAACTTCATTAAGGTACAACAATACTTAAAACATAAAATAAACAATTGTAAGTAGAGTAAAGAACCAAATGGCATTTAACAGATACAAATTAATACACTTCTAATGAGGAGTCTGTTTGATCGTTATTAATCTACTTCAAGTAAGTAGCTCTATTTTCTTCGATGTACTGAGCGGAAAGTGTTTTTCTTTTCGATTTTCCACTAAAAAGAGTTAAAATGTTGCGTTTCTACTGATATTTTAGACTCGGTATTATTTGCTTCTGCTGGCTGGCTAAACTTAGACGGAGACTGAACGCTTCGAGGGGCGATGGGCATCGCCGAAACATTGAAATGCCCTCATGGATACACTGTCAAATGTTTAGAGTGACAGTCCAACGACTGGTTACACCAGTTATGGAAACTTGATTGATTGATTAAATGAAAAGTGTAATAAACTGAGACGAATAACTAAATAAATACAGAGAGAAGCATGTGTACAAATTAAAGAAGCATGTGTACAAATTAGAGAAGCATCTGTACAAATTATTGATTGGTAGTAGGAAATCCTGCTTATAGGTTTTGTCAGTTGGCAGAAGAAAAAATAAAAGAACAGAAACATTATAGCCACACGCATTCTATTTGGTTACACAACTTGAATATTGATCACTTGATTTCGAGTTAAGTCCCTCTGATTCAGGTTGAGCAATGCTTTGTGAATGAAATTTTATAGAAAGAAACTATGCGAAGCCCGATAATAGTTTTCTGCTATAAAGACCTTTTCCTTGTCGTCACGTGAAATTCTCTGTGTACTTGTCATATCTTAATTGCTATAAGTTGCTGTTTTGTCTTGTCTCTTACTCCCTAGGACAGCGCTTTGACTGGTGTCAGACGCTGTGACCCCAAGAGCACCAGCAGTACCGTTGGTAGGGGTCGAAACTGCCAAAGTCCATCTTAACGACCGATGATTCTGGAGTTCTGTGTCTTTCGTTCTAATTTTTATTTTAAAAAAAATAACTTTTTTATTTAAAAAAAAATAAAAATTAGAACGAAAGACACAGAACTCCAGAATCATCGGCCGTTGAGATGGACTTTGGCATTTTCGACCCCTACCAACGGTACTGCTGGTGCTCTTGGGGTCACAGCGTCTGACACCAGTCAAAAGCGCTGTCCTAGGGAGTAAGACTTATAGCAATTAAGATATGACAAGTACACAGAGAATTTCACGTGACGACAAGGAAAAGGTATTGTGTCTTTATAGCAGAAAACTATATATATATATATATATATATATATATATATATATATATATATATATATATATATATATATATATATATATATATATATATATATATATATATATATATATATATATATATATATAAGAAGGTAGTACAGCATAATCGAAGCTCTGGTTGCAGACAAGCTAACGAATGCAGTCGGAAAGTGCAGCTAAAGCACTCAATAAGGAATTTTACCTTAGAGTTATAACATTACGTTTAGACAGCTATGCAAATTGAAGACAACGATTGATAAGCGAGCCGGTAGGACCAGAACAACGAAAAAGACCGAATATATATATATATATATATATATATATATATATATATATATATATATATATATATATATATATATAGTTAGGGAAGCAGGAAAATGCATATTGTGATCCAGTTCGTGGTTAAGAAAGCCAGTTTCATAGACGGTTTCAACGTATGGTTAGGGGTAACTCCACAAGTTTGTAAGAATTCCGTTCAATCTTGGAGTATAAAGTATAAAAGAGAAAACACAGGTAAGCATTCAAAAAGCGTAGGAACAATAAACTTCAGAATGACATAAATACATTCTTAAAAAAGCTGCGAACTACCAACGGAATTATTGTCAAAGCGGATAAAACCTCAAATGTGTATACGATGGATATTAATACATACAATAGCTTCATACGGAAAGAATTACATAGGAAATACAAAAAAACTAACGAGGCGGTATTGATAAACATCAACAACGAGGCATACAATATAGTCAAACACCTAGGAATAGACGACAGAACGGAGCCACTTAGGCCATGTACCCCCACATTTAATCTCAAGGACCACAAGGTAAATTTTGATTAAAACCCCACAATTAGACTTATATGCCCGTCCAAATCATTGGGAAAATTAGTAAACATATATTAGACAGAGTGATAGCACAAATGAAGAATAAACTAGTGATTAAACTATGGAGTAATGTTACCGAAACAATTAAATGTTTTAACAATATAGCTAACAAAAAAGTATCTAAGTTTATACAATTCGACATTAACGACTATTACTCCTCTATATCCCCCAACACCTTGGATAAAGCTTTAGCATTCGCCAAAGCCAATTCTGACCTAACAGACGACGAGATAAAAATTATATTAGCTGCTAGGAAAACAATAATTAAATTTGAATACGCCTATTGGGAACGTAAGGATAGATTAAATAACTTTGACATCACGATGGGGGTTAATGACTCGGCCCAAGTCACAGATTTAGTAGGTATTTACTTAGCCCATAGTTTACAGAGTGAGTTTAGCGATCTTCACGGTGGGGGGGGGGGGTCACCGGTGGATGTGAAGTAAAAATAAAGTTAAAAATAAAAATAAAAGAAAATCAGAAAGAGAATTCTGTAAAGAAGGTAAGTTAAGGAAAGTGAAGAACAAGAGTTTATGGAGGATAAGTATCTGAAAGTGAGTTAAGTTTATATGAGCTGGAAAGCAAGTGTGATTTCATGTGTGGGCAACTGGTGAACATTTCTGTTTTTGCATTTAGGCAGGTTTTTGGTGATTTAAGGTTCTGTAAAATCCAATATTTTTCACTTATGCAGAGTGCGCATCTTCTTGTTCCTCTTGCATATTCTTTAGATGGGTTCAAAATTGACCAATCTAATTTATATTGGATACCTTGGTCTTTCAAATCCCATATTCTGCTAGCCTGAGCTGTTGTAAATCTTTTTTCAGGATGTCGGAAAGATGCGACATGTGAGTAATCTGTTGTAGTTTTTGTTTAAGTACAGCTGACCTCCTACATTGTGTTGGTAGCGGTAGTGGTGTTAAGGGGTCAGCTGGCATGTCAGCTTTAGTGTGCTGCTGCTATGTTCTGAAGAATTTGTGTGTGTGAAATGGTGGCATCCATCCTGCCACCATTTCACGTGGTGGGGGGTGCCAAACAAATAAAAAAAATAAAAAATGCGTGTGTGTTACAACCGATATCAAAATTTGAAAGATTTGAAACATATTAACTGAAGTAGAAAACCTGTGTGTCAGAATCGAGAAGTGTAAAGAATTACAATTCGTATTTTATCACCGAGTGGTGCGTTTTAAGAGCAAATGAGATAAAAGTAGTGTGTAAAACACCAACACCTGAGTGTCAAAATCCGGAAATGCAAAGGACTACAGTTCCTATTTGCGCATAAAGTACATATGCGCGTGTATGTCAACGCACATCGTTGCAAGCACACACGCACAAACACAGGCTCAGGTGCATTCCATATATATATATATATATATATATATATATATATATATATATATATATATATATATATATATATATATATACACACATACATGTATACACACACACACACACACATATATATATATATATACATATACACATACATGTAAGTATCGATGTATGTATAATTTTAAACAACAGTATCTATGTATGGACATATGTATAAGTATGTGTTGCTATAGGAGTCGATTGAGGCGGGAGTAGGGGTGGTGAGTGTGTAGGGGGTGGTTTACCTTGGGCTCGGTGTGGCGGGGCTACTATCCCTATAGCTTGAGGGGAGTTCCCATCCCAATGTGTTGTTATTGTCCATATAGCTTAAGGAAGGTCCCGGCCCTGAGGTGTCTACATGTACCGAAGAAGTCGGTCCTGAGGTTTATTAGGCTGCTTCCACCAACGAGTATCTCGAGGGTCTCACTCAGACATAGTTTGCAGATGCCAGATCCCCCTCTATTAGCTGGAACTTTCATGATTTTGGACCAGGCCAGAGAGTACGGGGTCCTGTCCAGCTTCAGCTTCCAGATCAGTTCGGAAAGAGCCGTACTTTTCCTTTTGTCCTCCCTATTAAAGGAATGGCGATGGTTATACCATCTGTCTTTGAAGCTCGTTGATGTGACTCTTATGTAAAGGTGCTCAGAGTTGGGGCTTTTTACTCTACATCCGTATATTAAGTTCTTCCTGAGGCATTCATTACTAAGGGGGCATAATGTGGGGGTTCTGCAGTTGCAGGAGGTGGTCGACCCCTGAGTGTCTAATGTGGGGTTCCCGTTGCGTATTATAAGGTGGTCTTCTCCTGGGCTTGGTGGGGGGGTCCCTGGGTCTGTTTGGGTTCCCAGGGTGGGTATCGGGTCCACCCCTCCTTCCCTCTACATGGCTCTGCTGGGCGCTTATATTGCCAGCTTCTGGTTGTGTGTAGTTTCTAAGTCTACCCCTATTGATGCTAGATATGTGCTGGGCTACGTTGCACGTGGTAGAATACGAGAGCTTCACAGTGTGTCTGTTGAAGATCTTGAGGTATCTATGTTCCCTCGGGAAGCATTTATGTAGTGCTCTAAAGAATGACCGGGCCAAGCTGTTCTTTAGGGCCGCTGAGTAGGGTGGGTTGTACCACGTGATTTTTCAACGTCTATTCCTATGTGGGTGGGTTGAGCGTGCTGTGGGCTGTTGGGGAGTTGTTGGGTTGCTAGTGGTTCCCGCATTGTTGCTTCCCCTTGTGATAGGGGTAGTATTGCTCAGTGCTCATGTTTAGGGTGATGTCTATATATATATATATATATATATATATATATATATATATATATATATATATGTATGTATATATACCGTATATACTCGTGTAAAAGTCGAATTTTTAAGGTTAAATTTACGGGAACGACTATTAGAAACTATTTTTGAAGTGGCTTGAAATTCATGCTAGAATCAAAAGTACCGTAACAGTAGCAGAAGCCCAACTGATCTCTAAACGAATAAAAACAAACACAATGAATTACAGTAATATTACCAATCCTATGCACCAAACCACACGACCTAGTAAATAACAAAATCCATAAACAAGGTCGTGTAGCTCTTATAAATATTTACAATTGCTTTTTTACTCGTATCCATTAAAGTTAACTTACTAGATGTTTTAGAGCAGAGGTCCCCAACTTGTTTGTATGAAGGGGCCACATTTACATTCCAAATTTAGATGAGAGCCGGATATTAGAATTATCCATACTATCGAAGACAGTTCTTGTTTTCATGATGGCAGACTTATACTTAAAATTGCCGCGTTCTCAATCAAAACTCGTTAAACACACACACACATTCTTTTTCTCGAAAAAGTCTTTTGAAGATTGTCGTGCTATCTGCCTCTTTCAAAAACGAAAGAGAGGCGGTTTTCCTCTATACAGTGGCTATGGTGAAAGAAGTTATATGGTGGACGAGGTTGAGAGGACTGAGGACAGATGCCTTTCTCTCCGGACAACAATTGATTCCCTTCTTTAAGTATCACGTTAGAAGGAGAATCAGGGTGGAGAGAGAGGCACTGCACCCCAGTAAATTTACTGAAAGGTGGGTGAATGAAGCGAAAATGGCCCGAGTGATTGGGCCTTCTCTATTTATAAGCCTGTAGGGTGAGGAAGAGAGCAAAAGGAAGAAAGGAGCACTTGCACAACACGCTGCTGGAGTT
>OZ024742.1:226694703-226698947 GCA_964016885.1 Eledone cirrhosa
CTCTCCCGGTGATTTTGGATGGCCATTGACTCTTAAGAGCTCCTTTGCCCTTTGACAGGTTTTGTTTTTAGTTCTGCAGGATGTCCAAAGTCACCCTCCTCACCAAGAAACCTTGGTGGGGTTGCCAGTTTAGTCGCCAACGACCCGACCATGAGACAGGTTGTACTGGGATACATGTTACCAGTAGCACCAACTGGTGACCTGACATATATATATATATGTGTGTGGGGGGGGGGGGGGGTATATATATACAGTGTATCCCCGGCATTCACGGTTCCGGTTATTCGTGGAATTTTCCTTAGAAGCTAATTAATAATGTTCGAGGAAACCACTGCATATTCGCAGAATCGTAAATATCTTCCGCGATATCTTGTGCAGACTCGACCTGTTAGAAGCACATAGTCACAAATCTACACGTGAGCGACTCCAATCTTATCCTAACGTCGGTACACTGTTAACCTGAACAGCAACATGCTCCAGTGGAGTCTTGAGCGTCTGAGCCACCCTTTGTGGAGATGCACTGCTCGCTCATACTAGATGGGAAGGGTCTAGAAAAGGTGAGCTAAGCAAAGCCTGTTCGGCCATCAAACTGGCCTGCAGCCTACGGTTGTCAGTGGTTCATAGTAGCAGGGAATTCGTTGAAGAAACGGCCCTTTTCTGTAAAGAAGTGGCAGTTATAACATATATATATATATGACAGTCGATTGACTTTCGTCAAATCGGACCGAGGAAACAATGTTTCCATTGGTCTTTCCAATTGCTAATACTATCTATCGGTCGCAACTCCAGGTAGAAGGAGCAACGTGAAATAAAGTGTCTTGCTCAAGGACATAACGCACCACCCGGTCCAGGAATCGAACTCACAACCTCACGATTGAGAGTTCAATTCTGTTACCACTCAGCCACGCGCCTTCATATATATATAATTGGTGTTGGGTGCTTAAAGCACCCAACACCAATTATATATATATGAGCTGGTCACCCGAGAAACAATTGTAATATGTCCAATAAATTCCTTTCGTCGCAACACTGATTCTCTTTTTTCTGTGATATATATATATATATATATATATATATATATATATATATATATATATATATATATATATATATATATATATATATATATAATCAAGGTTTAGCAAATAAGAAAAAGTTTCAAAATAAATTTCAAAAAATTCACTGTACTCACTATGGTTACCTTTACCGAATCGGTTTCGAGTCTCAAAAATTTGAAAAGATCAACACTCGTCAGAAGGTTCTTTTCACTCGGAGAATATAAAATTCGCGAGTTCAAATTACGAACTGGCGCTATTCAAAATTGTTCCCGAGATGAGAATGAATGATGTGGAAGCAATTCTGTCCAGTGCCGTGTGTAAAGATAGAAGCAGAGGCAGGGAGGTCAGTCTACTACCACTATAAATAGCAGCAGTCAAAACGACTACATTTTATCTCGACCAAGAGGAGAATAATAATAATAAAGTATATATCCCTACACGCAAAAAGCGTCCAGGGACACATGTATTATCCAACCATATGCCAATGTGGTTCAATGGCAGGTTAATAAATTAACGAGCTAGAACATATATAATCAAGGTTTAGCAAATAAGAAAAAGTTTCAAAATAAATTTCAAAAAATTCACTGTACTCACTATGGTTACCTTTACCGAATCAGTTAACTTTACCGAATCTTCTGACGAGAGTTTATCTTTTCAATGGAAGGCCGCAAGGACTGTCCATTTATTTTTGAGACTCGAAACCGATTCGGTAAAGGTAACCATAGTGAGTACAGTGAATTTTTTGAAATTTATTTTAAATCTTTTTCTTATTTGCTAAACCTTGATTATATATGTTCTGGCTCGTTAATTTATTAACCTGCCATTGAACCACATTGGCATATGGTTGGACAATACATGTGTCCCTGGACGCTTTTTGCGTGTAGGGATATATACTTTATTATATATATATATATATATATATATATATATATATATATATATATATCAGAGAGGGTGTGGTAGGATAACAGGTGGACCATAACCCACCAGAGTACTCGATACTTGGGATAATAGAGTAGGTAATATGAAAAGATTCAGGACCCCAACGGCTCAGCTCCGGCCGTTTCGACAGCTAGATCCGAACGGATCTAGCTGTCCAAACGGACGTAGGCGTCCTGAATCTTTTCATATGTATATATATCCTTCTTCTGCTCCTTCCACCCCTCCCTCCACTTCACCACCTCTATCTCGACCACCCACGTCCACTTCTTGGACATCTCCGTCGCCATCGACCCCTCCCACCACTCCCTCATCACCTCCGCCTTTTTCAAACCCACCTCCTCCACTCCTACCTCGACTTCACCTCCTCCCACCCTACACACTTCAAACACTCCATTCCCTACTCCCAACTCCTCCGGGTCAGCCGCCTTTGCAGCCGAGATGCTGACTTCGAGACTCAGGCCCTGTCTCTGGTCAGCCATTTCATCCGGAGAGGTTCCCCCTCCCTCGTCCACGCCGCCCTCACTCGCGCCCGCGCAGTCCGCTTCTCCACCGCCCTCACCCAACTCCCCCCCTTCTGTCCCCCTACACCTCCACCGCACCATCCTCCGCCTCTTTCGACGCCTCCAGTCCGACACCTCCACCTCCCCATCTCCCCCCCCCAGTTCCCTTCCCTGCTCCAGACCTCGCTGCCACACCTGCCCCACATTACCACAACACCACCACCTTCCAGGGTCCCAACGGCCACTCTCTCTCTGTCCGGCATGCCTTCCGCTGCACCTCCTCCAGCCTCGTCTATGGACTTCGCTGCACGGAGTGCAGCGCAATCTATGTCGGACAGACCGGACGTCGCCTGGCGGATCGGTTCACGGAGCACCTCCGAGATATTCGTCTCGGCGGGAGTTGCCCCATCGCCCGCCACTTTGGTTCCCCTGGACACTCCGCCAACATATATACTACTAACACCTCCACTAATATACACACAACCCCCACACACGCATCGCCACCCTCCTCCTCAACTTTTCAAACTAACCCACCTCCTCTCCTGTCCTCCGCACCTCCGCACACACATACACACATTCCACACACACACATACAGACCATCCCTACCACTCGCCTGTCTGTCATCCTCCTAACTGCTGTCTCCTCTCTCTCTCGTATCCTTCGCCCTGCCTTCTCCAACGCCTGCCTTGACCTTGTTGACCACTTCCTGTTGCGCGTGCACCCAACACCTTTCTACTTTCTCCGCACCATTCCACGAATTCTACACGACTGAGCACATGCTCCAGACATCCACCTTCTTATACTTGGATTCTTCACCATCTGTTCATACACTCAGCGGAAAACATTCAGGAACACACAAACACTTACACTATTTTTGCACACACGCAACCATATGTTCCCACGTATCCACACCACACAAAAACACACACACACACACGTGCGTATCCTCACATACACATACCCGGCCTCGGACTCCACCACCCGACCGACCCCTCTCCATCCACACACACACACACACACACACACACCGACTTACACCCCACCACATGTACACACAGGTTTTTCTATTACCCGAACATGGAACCTCGTTCTTCCCCAATCTCTCACACTCACATCCACACACACACACACACATATATACCTACACACATACACGCACCACCTTCCGCCCTCCCCGTTCGGACCCCCTGTCTCCTTCTCCCTTCCCTCCCCCCTCCATCCACCCGCCACCACCCTACACGCCTCGCACCCTTTCACCACTTGTTTCATTTTAATTTTAATACCCTCATTTTAATGTTTTCCTCCCCTTAACCCCCCCCCCCTTTTAATGTCTTTCCACCACTCCCCTTCACACCTACGGAACTCTTTTCCTTCCCACTTTTCTCCTGATGAAGGGCTTATGTCCGAAACGTCGCCCCCCACCCCACTGTACTGCACTCTTCGTTATTGTTATTGTTTTTGTTTTTAACTTATATATATATATATATACGATATTAACAAATGGAAACTATATTTATAAAACCATATTTATTTCATTATACATATTTCAAGGACACCAAGTTAAATTATGGTGTGCTTTCATCAGATAAAATATAATATAGATCAGTTTTTTATCTGATGAAAGCACACCATAATTTAACTTGGTGTCCTTGAAATATGTATAATGAAATAAATATGGTTTTATAAATATAGTTTCCATTTGTTAATATCGTATTTTTACTCCAAATATTTGTTGAGTGCTTT
>OZ024742.1:226699147-226704147 GCA_964016885.1 Eledone cirrhosa
GCTGTCTTCTTCTTGGGCTACTATCCTAAGGTTAAAGACAGAGAGGGAGGACTCTATTTTCACTGATAAAATAAAATATTGCAGGGGTATATTTCAGGGGGACAGTCTCTCTGTGATATTGTTCATCTTGTCATTAAACCCCTTGTCCTTTCTGCTCAAGAAATGTGAGGGATACATCATTGGCTCACAGGAGGACAGAAATACGAACCTAACCCATAACTTCTTTGTGGACGATCTGAAACTCTATGCCAAGAACATGGATGGGATGAAGAAAAATCTTGACCTGGTTACAACATTCTCAAAGGATATAGGAATGGAGTTTGGCCAAGATAAATGCTCATACATGACTGTAAAGCGGGGAAAAACAACAACCCAATCTAGCAACATTGTCATAAATGGTCTAACTGTTTCACCGATATCTGATGAGGACTGCTACAGATACCTGGGGATAGATGAGAACATATCCTATAATGGTATCTGTAATAAAGAACGCGTAACCAGGGAATACTACACCCGATTAAGAAAGATCTGGTCATCGGAACTCTCTGCGCAAAACAAAACAGTGGCTCACAATGTGTTTGCTGTGCCTGTCCTAACACCAACGTTTGGAATACTCAATTGGACGATAGACGAAATCCGAACAGTTGATGTTGGAACTCGAAAAATACTGAACAACACCGGAAACTTCCACATCAACAGTGACATAGACCGCCTTTATTTGAAACGTAAGCAGGGAGGCAGAGGCCTAACATCAGTCCAGACAACATTTGAATGTCGCATCATATCTCTCCGACAACATCTACGAACCTCGAATCGTAGGAGCCCGCTTCTGGAGCAAGTCTATCTGCATAAAACAGATAAGATCATGAGAGTTGGGAAGGAACTCCTTGAGAGATATTCCCTCTGTGATAATCAAAAACTCACACCCAGGGATGTCGCTCAGCAGTATCGTAATGAATCCATGGATGAAAAACTGCATGCCTATCAGCAAAAAATCATGCATGGATATGTTGCCAGGAAGCTCCAGAGTGAGAGTAATATAGATAAGGACCAACAACCGCTATATTGGCTCCCACTTTGAAGGATACGCTTTTGCAATCCAAGAACAGGAGATTAGCACGAAATACCTGATTTACAAAAGAGATAGAGATGCAGGCAAAACACCTAGATGTGATAACAAGTGCAGACTCTGCAGAACTAACATCGAGGATATCACCCATGTCATCAGCAGCTGCCCAAAGATGTCATCGCGGTACTATCTACCTATGAGGCATGATGTAGTGGCCAAAACACTGTACAATGCAGTTCGTAAAAAAGATAGCCCCGATAATAAACACATTAAAAGCTACAGAATGTGGAAGACATCCATGTACATAATATGAAAGAGTACTGGTGGAATGTTCCAGTAAAAACCCCAATAAAATGCAGGCATTACAGACCAGATATTATGATATGAGACAGGGAGAAGAAAACATGCACAGTAGTGGAAATTAGCTGCCCAGCAGATGCCAATATAATATCAAAGATTAGTGAAAAGGAGAATATTTATACAGAACTGATGAAAAATCTGCAGATACTCCACCCTGATTACACCTTCAGATTTATGCCTGTGATTATTGGGGCACTGGGATATGTTAGTAACTGCCTCAATACAAATCTTGAGAAGCTAAGCTTCACAGGAACAGAAAGAACACAACTAGTTAGGAAACTACAAGTACAATCCATTAATTGAACAGTAAAAATATGTAAAACATTCAAAACATTTTGCATCTAATAACTGCATATACACATGTACAGATACAAAGCATATACACATGCACACATACAACTCAAAATATACACATTCACACATACAATAACATCTATATCTACACATGCATGCATACATACATATCTACCTAGTTGATATTGTGTAAATTCCAATGAGAGAGTCTTGTGTCTATGTTAGAAACTGACTCTCTCTCTATTGGTAAAACTTTGTGAAATTATAAAACCAGAAGAACATACATACATAATACACACGACACTCAGCTTTATAATTGTTTCTACGTTAGCCACAAGGCCAGCAACTACCCAGTGTATTACTGGTACTTTATTTTATCGACCATTATATAGATATGTGTGTGTGTGTGTGTGTGTGTGTGTGTGTGTGTGTGTGTGTGTGTGTGTGTGTGTGTGTGTGTGTGTGTGTGTGTGTGTGTGTGTGTGTGTATCAATACATGTGTAAACCCTACGATTAAGTTTAAACGCCATTTCGATAATTGAGTAGGAACTCAATCACAAAACGTCCAAAGCTCGACCGTATGGCTGACACTAGTTAAGACAATATTTACACCCTACTTTCCTTTGATACTAATCTACCACAAACCGTCTTTGCTTCTATAAAACAAAGCCACCCATCTTTCCTAGATTCTTCATTAATTAATCAAAATACAAAGTAAATTCATTAGAGATAGAGTAACGAAAAGGTTAAAGTATGGATTACTAAGTTGAATGATGGTATTACTAGCCTTTAATTAGTAACATCTTATCTACACACAAACACACTCAAGCGCCCACGCACACGCACACACACATAAATACATACACACACACTTACTCACGCACGCGTGCACACACTTACTCACGCACGCGTGCACACACACACACATAAATACACGCATATATATGGCTGAGTGGTTAGAGAATTGGATTCACAATCGTGAGGTTGTGAGTTCGATTCCTGGACCGGGCGATGCGTTATGTCCTTGAGCAAGACACTTTATTTTTCACGCTCTTCCTTCTACCTGGAGTTGCGACCGATAGATAGTATTAGCAATTGGAAAGACCAACGGAAACATTGTTTCCTCGGTCCGATTTTACGAATGTCGATCGACTGTTGATATATATATATATATATATATATATATATATATGTGTGTGTGTGTGTGTAGGAGGTGAGTTTTATTGTAGCACAATAAAGCAATGCAAATATCGGATAAGTAGCACTCTACAGTTTGTAGGACTGGAGTATAAATAATATAAGATCAAAAGATGGTTAAAAGAGTTCCAAGTATTTTATTATGCGCATTTCAAAAACAAATATCAGCATGGGGTGATATCTGCGTTCTCATCAGATAAAATAGGGAGACATGATATGAAGCTTAAAAAACACTTGTGAGCAGTGAAGTTTTAAATCAACATATGTTGAACGCAGATATCATCCCATGATGATATTTGTTTTTGAAATGCGCATAATAAAATACTTGGAACTCTTTTAACCATCTTTTGATCTTATATTATATATATATAGAGAGTGAGATATATAAGTCCAGAAATAGCCGTGTCGAAACGACTTGAGCTCTGCCGTCGGCGTCATACATTTTCCTATTACCCACTCTTCTACCCTAAGTATTGAGTACTCTGGTGCGTTATGGTCCATCTAGTTCCTTACCACAACTCCTTCGTTATATATAGATAGATAGATAAAGTAGAATCGAAATCTGTGTTTTAGCATATGTACAGACTTTGGCATATTGCAATTGTTTCGATCAGCTCAGGGTACAACCGAAATGATGGGGCCCGACTCTTTTTCGGGATCTCGTCAGGTGTGCGAGTTTATATATGCAAAGACACTATATGTGTGTATGTGTGTGTGTGTGTGTGTGTGTGTGTGTGTGTGTGTGTGTGTGTGTGTGTGTGTGTGTGTGTGTTAGACCTCCTTCGTTTCCAATGATGAATGCTCCAGTTGATTCAACAGAACTGCTTGCTTGTGAAATTAAAGTGTGAGTGGCTGAGCATTCTACAGATAAGTGTACCCTTAACGTAGTTCGCAGGGAGATTCAGTGCGACACAATGTGTGATAATGCTGAGTGGACTGGAGCAACGTGAAATAAAGTGTTTTGCTGACCGGCCTAGGAATCGAGCTCATGAACTCATGATCGTGAGCTGAACACCCCTGGTCACTAATCACATACCTTCGCACACACACATACATATTCATACACACACACATATAAATACCATATACATACACACATATACACACACATATACATACCGTATACATACACACATACACACACACATATACATACCATATACATACACACATATACACACACATATATACATACCGTATACATACACACATACACACATACATATACATACCATTTACATATACACACACATATACATACACACCTACATATACATACCATTTACATACACATATACACACACACACATATATATATTGGTAAACAATCGGAAAATATATCAAAACATAAAAAATTCCTATCTCCTCTTTCTCTCTCACTCTCTCTCACTTTCCCCTCTCTCTTTCTTTCACACATACATACACACAGAGGCAGGCCTGTACAAACTTGCATGATTAGCCATCATTTGTTCCAAGAAGCAAGCAAAATAATCCCCAAACCAGAAGAACTTTCTACAATCGACCAAAGAATGAAGGCCACACAATCTCAGTCATTCCCTTGCCTACAAATCTGTTGTTTTTCTTTTGTCCCTGTACACAATCTGCATGTAAGCAACACTATATATTGTAGAACTAAATTCCTGTACAGCTGTTATGTATCAGCTCTGCTAACCTTGTTAAATACCTTTGAGATTTGTGTCTATATGATAATATATAATCCATATTGAATAACATTTAATTGAAATATTTCAAGTATTCCAAGTATTTTCAGAAATCAACCATTTTGATACCAAACGGCGGGAAACTGCACTGGGTTTATGTTACGAAATAGCTCATTTAATGTGTTTATTCTTATATTAAAGCGTTTCATCAAGATTTTTATGAAATGTTCTAAATATTGGTTTACTTTTGAATATTTGGATATTTTCTAAATTAATTGAAATACACAGGCATTCGAAATACAGTAAATAAAGGGTTAACCTTGAATCTAACATCTCTGGTGTACTTTGTGTGTGTGTGTGTGAGTTTATATGTCTGTTTATGTGTATATATATATATATATATATATATATATATATAT
>OZ024742.1:226706647-226709147 GCA_964016885.1 Eledone cirrhosa
GAGAGAGGTTGATCGACAGAGAGGCAGAAAGACAGTTAGGTAGAAAGACTGTTAGGTAGACAGAGAGACAGGCAAACTGATATATAGATATATATATATAAAGAGAGAGAAGGGTGAGAGAGAGGGGGAGGGAGAGAAGGAGAGAATAGGGAGAGAGAAAGAGAGAGAAAGAGAGAGAGATGCATGTATATATAAATATGTTAGTATTTATGTTATATGTATATGGCTGCTCTGCAAGTATGCATATATGTTGACGGCAAAAACAATAGTTCATACTAATCACAGTACACCGACGTGTTGATACGCAGGTAAAGAGAAAGTGAAAAAAATTATACAAAAAGCTAGTCTGTTCTTTTTTCACTCTTTTGTGCTTGTCACTTGATGGCTGTGTTTTATTATAATTTTTTTTTTTTTATTTGGGACACAAGGTCAGCAATTATCTCAGTGCATTACTGGTACTTTATTTTATCGACCATGTAAGGATGAAAGGCAAAGTTAACCTCGGCGGGATTTGAACTCGACGCATGCAAGGGTGCTGGATTGGCAATATCGGTAGAGTGTCGGACACCATGCTTCATGGCATAGAGTTGCGGCCCGTTACGTTCTGAGTTCAACTCCCGCCGTGGTTAGCTTTGCCCTTCATCTTTACAGGGTCAATACATAAAGCACGAGTAATGCACTGGGGCAGAGCTCAAGCCGTTTCGACGGCTATTTCAGGAGTCCAGAAATGGCCGTCGAAACGGCTTGAGCTCTGCCGTCGGGGTCAAACATTTTCATATATATATATATATATATATACACACACACACACACACAGAGGGCGAAAGAGTGACTTCGGGTATCCGAATGAAGTCAGTTAGATTCTTTTGCTTAGTTAACTGAACTAAAACAATGGCACTGTGCAATAAGTACCCAACCACCCCGTTACTTTTATATCTATTATTATTTCCTTTGACGCATAGAGTTACGGCCCTTGCCATTCTGAGTTCAAATCCCGCCGAGGTTAACTTTGCCTTTCATCCTTACGGGGTCGATAAAATAAAGTACCAGTAATGAACTGGGTAATTGCTGGCCTTGTGCCAAAAGTAGAAACAATTATTATTTGTTTTTGTTGTTGTTGTTGACCAATTTCTATTGGAAAACATCCACAGATTCAGTTTATTCAATCTCTTCCTCCATTTTACACTAAACTTAAGCCTGAACCATAATTTCAACTATAATCTAAACCATAACCCTAAAACCTAAACCCTAATCTCAACGATAAACGTAATTTGCTATGTTTAAAACATATATTTCAGAAAATGAGGGGGAAATGTCAAAAATGAAAAGGTTTTATGTTTGGTTGCGTACTTTGAAATGGAGTAACGGTCGTTTTTAACAAACAACAAAGAAATTTAAAATTTTAATTATTCGTTCTTTTTTTTTTTTTTCTTACTCCTTGTAGAATAGTCATGCCCAATGTTTAAAAGCCTAGAAATCCAAAGAAAATTTTTTTCCGAATATATCCACCATAATGATGTGTCATGTGTGTTTATATATATTTATATATATATATCCGTCTGTAACTCTTTTAAATTTACACACACATACACACAATACGTCTCGTATCTTATTCGTGTTGGTACAATAAGAAGTTCGCTTTCCAATCACAAGATCCTGAGTTTTAACCCTACATTTGTCGCTCCTAATAGTTGTTTCCCCAGAGTTACTCATTCATTTAATCCTGTATGTTATTTGTTCATATATGCTGAATATTTATGTAATTATATCCTAGAGATGAATAATTAATATATCAGTCTTATATTTAATCACACTTACGTGTCAGTAATCAACATAAATTACAAGCCACTAATTGATCAAAACGCACATTTCCAAAATTTGTATGATTGTTCAATATAACCAAAAAATTGGTATATATAGCATACCAATCCTGGATATCGAAAATTAATTAAGTTCCACGCTATTGTCGTCATTATTGACAACACAAGTCCACTGATATGTAAATAAACGATGAAAATATTACTGAAGTGTCATGCCTATTGCACAACTCCGCCTTCAGGAAATCATATTTACGTTAAAAAAAAAAGACATGCCTATAGAGATTTTACATGATTGAATCAAAAAAAGTATGGATAAACACTGGATTTTGCTTTAAAATTTCTGATATTTTACAAAATAATGAAGTTATATGTTACAAATTACGTTATATTCAATGAGCACGCGTGGTCTAGTGGTTAGTTAGGGTGTTGGATTCTCGATCGTATGTTCGATTTATGGACTGGACGACGCCTTGTGTTCTTGAGCAAAACACTTTATTTCACGTTGACCTTTCAGCAAGGAGTTGCGAGCGGTAGATCGTTTAAGCAATGGGGAAAACTATCGGTTTGATCTGGCGATCGACTCCTTTCTTTTTATAGAACTTTTTCGCGATTTAATCAATGAAATTTGTACGAATACTGTACGTTGCTTTACAATTCTTGATACTTTCTAAATAAGATTA
>OZ024742.1:226714147-226741647 GCA_964016885.1 Eledone cirrhosa
ACATATATATATATATATATATATATATATATATATATATATAACAAACCTGGACCATCACTTCGATATTTTGCAATATCTCAGTTAGGTTTCTGTAAATCCGAAATCTACAAAATCCGCTTGCGGTGTATGCAAGTTGTTGGTTCTGGAAGATCGAACAGAGGATTTACTTTCTCAACAGGCTTCCGTTCAGACGCCAGGCCGGTTGTGAGTGAGCACATGTTTCTCCAAAGGGAACTAACACCCGGTTTTTGGCGGTCAAATTCAAATTATGAACAATGGAATAAGTTCCGTACACAAACTGAATTAAGCACTCAACCAGGTCGTTATTAAACAAACATAAATAATTAACCAATCAATAGAATTGTCTAATTAAATTAATCAATTAATCATTAGGTCCAGGAGATAGTAATACAAATGGAAGTACAGCATAGTAGAAGCTCGAGTCGCAGCTAAGCCAACGAATGCAATCAGAAGTGTAGCCAAGCACTAGATAAGGTATAAAACCTTAGAGTAATAACATTCCGTTTAAAGGGCTTTGCAAATTGAAGATAGCGACCGCGGGGACCGTAGCAACGAAAGAACTGACTCGCGAGAAAAAATACATACATACACATATATATATATATATATATATATATATATATATATATATATATATATATATATATATATATATATATATATATATATATATTAAAAAGTGAGGGTTTTTTTTACAAAATGAAAAATAACCGAGGTGTCCTACACGAGTGAAAGTATAAAGGAAATAAGATGAAATCGAAAATGCAACTGGAGTCTTATTTTTTAAAAAATATATATATTTATTTGGTTCCTTTACCGGTTTCGCAGTTCTTCTGCTTTTCAAAAGTAGAATTGAGATGGAGGGTCTGTGGTTTTTCTCACATCTCTCTCTCTCTCTCTCTCTCTCTATATATATATATATATATATATATATATATAAATATATATATATATATATATATATATATATTAATAAGAGGAATTTCAACTTTGTCTGATTTACTCGTTTTATTTACAATCCTTTAAAATATATAATGGTATTATAATGAAATAGTATGATAGAATATTAAATTCTAAGTGTTAATTGAACTAGTACTTTCATGCTTTCGCAATCTTCAGGTTCATAATATGTGGTGTGACAGTCGAGTTTGCAATTTTCAACTGTATATATATATATATATATATATATATATATATATATAGAGAGAGAGAGAGAGAGAGAGGGGGGTAGAGGATGTGTACAAGACCGCATACAGCGCTGATATTGACATATGTTACATTTAAAGGATGACAGCTGCATGAAGAAGTGCCAGGTATTCAAAGTTAGTGGACACTCCTGAAGAAGGAAAACTGGATCTGGTCGAGGTGGAACAGAAGCGATATCCATACAACTTAAGTGTCCTATACACAAATCTAACATGAAAGAGGTTTCTCTGAATACCTTATGAATGAGATGACAGAGAACCGAGTCATTTAACGATAAGCTGCTCTACAGAAGACTCACTTTTCCACATGAGCAAGATAACATGAGCATGGAGAGAATTATGGTAAAAAGCAGAGAAGTGTAATAATATTAAGGCCTTCTTTCTCTCTTCTATCACCCATTCTCTCACTCTCTAACCTCTTTGTCAACCCATGTCAGCATGGAAAGATATATACACCTCCACATTGTAAAGCCAGGCGTCGTTTACTAACTCCCCCTCTCCAAGACCACCCCATGACCTCACACTTACTCGCTGCCTTTCTACATCCCTGAATTCTTGCTTCTTCGTCTAACCACACCAGCATGGAAAGACGGGTGCACCCCACAATGTACAACCAGGTGTTACGTTTAAGCCCACCTCTCCCTCTCACTGTATCCTTTGGCAAGCAACATGTAACCTAGCCCACGTTCTCATCCCATCACTGTTCCTCCAGTCTGGCCGAGGTTACAATGAGCACGTTACTGTCGAAAAGTGGCAGTGATGGTGCCACAATAAAAATACACTCAGTATACGCTCGAAAGGGTTGGCATTATGAAAGATATTCAGCCATAGAAACCATTCCAAAAGGGAACTTATGAATGAGATATGGTCATCTTACCTACCAAGTCCCAACATATAACAACCCGTCTATTTTTCAGATGAGCTGGGGCAATATGAGAAACGACAATACCCATTATCTATTCCTGAAATATTTAAAACTAGAACCTTCTGCAGATCTCACAATCTCTGATGGTAGTAAGAAACTCTGGAGAGAGCTGGAGAGCAGAACGTATTCAGGGAAATCGCTTTCATAGAAGTGTTTGGCCCTTAACTACTTACATTCTAAGAGGGTCAGGTCACACCACATCCTGGGTGCCCTTCTGGTGACACCTTTTAACCATTTAGATTTGTGTGTAGGACACTTAAGCTGTATGTAGGCTTTGTCTCAATGTTAGAAAGAATTATTAAAAACAATCTGAAGTTTTAAGAAGTATTGAAGTAGGTCTGTTTTGTATATAAAAATACTAATTTGTTTTCTTTTTACCGTTTTTAACTTAAAGATCTTTATGTATCTGATTGATTGGTCTATTTACATTAGTCCTAGTACTTGTATCTGTCAATCACCAGTTGTTCATATTGACTGACAGTATTTAGCCCTAGTACCTGTATCTCTCCATCATCAGTTGACAATATTTAGCTCTAGTACTGGTATTTGTTAATTCTTTATATATATATATATATATATATATATATATATATATATATATATAAGTGAAAGGTTTTGTGATGCTATTGTTATTTGAACCTAAAATAATAATGTTAAAAACAGTGTTTTAAAATTTCCCCTTCGTGGGTTAATCTGTTATAGTAACAATGTAAACTCAAATTACTGAACAAAACATAGTTGGGGATATATTTACTTTAGATTAATTGCCACGGAGTAAACACGATGGAAAAAGTGTGGCGCCCTTACATTAGGCAGATATAATAAAAGTCTCATTCGTACTTTTAAAAAAGGTTTGGAATTAAATTAACAGTTAACACAAACCCCAGTAATGTTAATTATCAAGATATATTTAGAGTTAGGCTGAAGAGAAATTGCTGCATATACGAAAGACTCTAACTAACCCCAACATTTTATATTAATTTACTCAATAATATAAGTAGGAGAATATATAATATATAATCAGGTCATGCTATATTTATCAAAATTGTTAATTATTACATTAACGTATGAGAAAAAAATCTGGTTTAAGTAGATGATTAAATTCTTATCCTAGCTTCAGCAACAGTATAATGTACTTCATCACTAAACCATCATCTGGTCTAATAAAAGCATAAAATCAAATACAGCCAAGAATTTTACTTAGTTGTTAAGTATTTCCTAACCAGCCATAAATATAAAATATTTAACAACAATAACGTCAAAGTTAGCCACACTTGGTTAACAAATGTAGGGAACATAAATATGAAAGTTCAGCGATATAATAAAGGAATATTCGCATATTTGATGAACAATTGACCATCAGTTTCGAAGATGAGTGTTCCAATTCTTCGGTCAGCAAAATGGCCTGCACGTTAAAATGACATTTAAGTGGTTAAATATTCCATAGGCACTTGTACTGTAAACGTAATTTTTAGGGAATTTTAATGTGTTATAGTGGGACAAAGTTGGCTCCTTGAATTACAGCAGGGTCTCCCAAACCTTTTCAAACGCGAGACACTTTTTGGTTCAGAAACTTTTGAGGGAACCTCCAAGTTATATGGTCGTAATATAAATATACTCCTCTACCTTTTTTAAAGAACCCCGGACACTCCTTTGCAGAACCCTTGGGTTCCGCGGAACCCACTTTGGGAACCACTGAATTACAGATGCAATCCATCCGACAGGCTTCCAAACAGTTTCAGTTTTCTCAATTTCACTTTCAGTGCTTGAGTCAACTCATGACTATGATAAAAGATACTTGCCCAAGATGTTGTGCAATGGGATCGAAACCAGAACCCGATGATTGTGAGATTAACTACTTAACCATTCGACTCTGCTCAGTGCCGGATTTAGGGCAAATGAAACCCTGTGGTAGTTAAGTTATGAGGCCCCTTACTTGGGCTCTGAAGGAGGTAGGCCCGTTAGGCCTACACAGGAAGATGCCCCCCGCCCTGGTCAACGGGGCCCTGTACTTAAGCACACCTAAGCACAATGGTAAATTCGGCACTAACCATGTTGCATCCACAACTACTATATAAAGTCAGAGACTGACAGAAACCAAAATTACAACTTTTTACACAATACATTTAATATTTAATAAATAGCCTTTGATCTCTGATAAACAGGTTACAGATTTGGGTTACCATGTACGGAGAAGTAGGAAGTTGTGGCATTCATACAATTCCCTGCTGTTATGACGCAATAACAGAAGTTAGAGTCACGGGTCTTAATAATATATGTTACCATAGCAACTAAGATCAAATAGGTCGATAGTATTATTTGATGGTTATTGGTTATCTAGGTCATGGTCAAACGTACATTAACGATGTTTCCGTGTTTAATGTTGTAATTGTTGTTAATGAGGATAATTATGATGATGACGACGTTGATGATGATGATGATTAGGAGGAGGAGGAGGAGGAGGAGGAGGAGGATTGTTGTCGCTATTGATGATGGTATTGATGATAAAAAGGAGGAGGGTGATGTTGATGTTGATGATATTGTCGCTGTTGTGGCTGCTGCTGTTGTCGTTGGTGCTCTTGAGGCTGTTGTTGTTATTGTTATTATCAAAGTAGTAGTAGTAGTAGTAGTAGTAGTAGTAGTAGTAGTAGTAGTAGTAGTAGTAGTAGTTGCTGTTGTTGTTGTTGTTGTTGTTGTTGTTGTTGTTGTTGTTGTTGTTGTTGCTGTTGTTGTTGCTGTTGCTGCTGCTGTTGCTGCTGCTGCTGCTGCTGCTGCTGCTGCTGCTGCTGCTGCTGCAGGGAAATAGATTTAGATTAATGTCAGTAATCTTTCTTTTCATAAACAAACACTATAAGGCAGCAAATCGTCCGAGTCGATAGAGCGTCGGACTTTCTTCTGTTTCTCTGCCTCTGCGCTCTAAGGTCAACTTCAACAAAATAATTTTGAAAATAAACAAGAATTTAGAGGGATTCAGTAATATAACGAACTTTCTCATTATTAAGCTGGTGTTTGGAACATAACTTAACAAAGGTTATTACATAAAATCGCGATAGAAGTTTTCGGATAAATATAAACACTTCAAAATAAACAATTTTGAACCATAGAAGCCATGGTTATTTCAGGCAGTTTGGTATCAGAAGGGTTAATTAGAGCAAGACTTTCCATCAGTATCGTATTTACGTTGTCTACAGTCAGACGGCGTCACACAGCGTTTGCAATATATGGTGGAGTTTAATCCCATTTTTATAATATTAAAATTAATGTTTTAAGAGAAACAATCTCTTACACACACGCACACACACCACACACACACACACCACTCTGGAAAAGAACACCAGTGTGTTTTAAGTTGTTTAATTTCCAATCGATCGATCAGACCTACAAGCAAAAGCAGACCATTGTTTTAATGACTTGATTTTCTTCAATCATCTTAGTATCACATTTCATCTACAAAGTCGATGAATTGGTAGATTCATTAGGGTGTCTAATTAAATATCGCTGCATTTTTTTTTTTTTTTTTTTTTTTTTGTTCACTGCATTCTGAGTTCAAATCTCACCGAGGTTAACTTTGAATTTTATTCTTTTGCGGTCGATAAAAAAAGAATACCAGTTCAACGGCGGTCTCTGAACCAGCTCTGTACATTTTGATTTCGAATTCCACCACTTTCTAAAAGGATTTGCGACGACAGATTGTATTAGTAATAGAAAGACCGGTGGAAACATTTATTTCCGTGGGTCGATCTAACAATCAGCTCTTTTCCTTTCTTTTTTTTTTTTATGTATTAATATAATTCAAATCATATCTAGGATGTTTTATGGGAATGTTAAATCATCTCCAATACTTGATTATATCGACCTGGGCAAGATTAAATAGGTTCCAGTTGTGGCCACACCGTTTGTTTCTCAAAGAGTATGTACGACTACGTTATCTAACGTGTCCTTTATTTATGAAAGTAGAGTTTGGTTTGAGTGACAGATTGCTGCTATTTCTAGCAGTTCGAGCAACTGCAGAGAAGTTCCTCCGTTGACTTGAATATATTGTTTGAATTAAATTCTTTCGGCTAGAATAATCTGATGAATTGATTATCCCTCCATTTTTAAATGGAGATTTCCTATAGAAAATCTTCTGATTCGTCAAATTTACCGCTAGTTCGCCATCTTTATACTAAATATCTTGTATGTCTACATAGATATTAACTATGGATATTTATTTAAAAGCATCCATTGCTTCATAAATATCTCGCATGTCTACATAGATGTTAGCTATAGATATTTTCTTAGCGATATTCATTGCTTCATAAATATCTCATTTGTCTACAGAGATGTTAGCTATAGATATTTTCTTAGCGATATTCATTGGCTCCTAAATATTTCATTTGTCTACATAGATGTTAAGCTATGGATATTTTCTTAGCGATATTCATTGCTTCAAAATATCTCATTTTTCTACATGGTTAGCTATAGGTATTTTCTTAGCGATATTCATTGCTTCCTAAATATTTCATTTGTCTACATGGTTAGCTCTAGATACTTTCTTAGCAATATTCATTGCTTCATAAATATCTCATTTGTCTACATAGAAGTTAGCCATGAATATTTTCTTAGTGATTCCCATTGCTCCCTAAATATCTTGTATGTCTACATAGACGGTAGCTAGGGGTATTTTCTTAGCGATACCCATTGCTCCCTCGAGTTAGACACAATATCTTGGCTGTGTCTGTAGGATGTTTCGACTATTCTGAAATTATTTCAAAAAGCCATTGATTTCCATTGAACTTTGTAATAAATATGATTTTTTTAAAATTCAGTGAATTGTGTAAGAAAAACTTTAGCGTTTAAGCAGTTAATTTTTTTCACTCAATGTACTTGTATAAATGAATATATACTCGTATACATGAATATGAATGATGGCTTGAGTATGGCTGTGAAATGATGTATATGTACGCCTGGGTTTATGATAATGTTTATGAATGCGTGTGTGTGTGTGTGTGTGTGTGTGTGAGAGTGTGTGTGTGTATGTGAATGTGTGTGTGAAAGAGGGAGAGGGAGAGAGAGTGAGTAAGCGATAGTGTGTGTGCGTGTGTGTATGTGTGTGTGTGTATGTGTGTTTGACTGAGTGTGTTGCTATGTTCGTATGGATGTCTGTCTGTGTGTCAGTCAGTGTATGCGTGAGTGTGTATATATATATATATATATATATATAATGTTGTGTAGGCACGTGTACGTACGCCTGTGTGTATAACTACAACTGCCATGTCAGTTATTCTACTTCTTTGTTCGTGTCTGTCCGTGTGTCGGTTGCTCTCTCTCCCTCCCTCCCCCTCTCTTTTTCACACACACACACACACACACACACACACACACACACACACACACACACACACACAGACACACACACACACATGCGCGCGCACACACACATATGTATATATACCCTGTCTTTCTTTCTATCTATACTACTTACTGCCTCTCTATCCCATTCTTTCCTCCCTCTAACTCTATCTCTAACTCTCTCTCTTGCTTTCTTCTTACTCCTGTCGCTCTCTCTTTCTCTCTTATTCTCTTAAATAGATACACTTTAATGCTTTCTTCTCTCTGTCTCTCTCTCTTTCTCTCTCTGTTTCTCTCTCTCTCTCTCTCTCTCTCTCTATATATATATATATATATATATATATATATATATGTATATACACACACATATATATATATACATATACATACATATATATATATATATATATATATATATATATATATATATATATATATATATATATATATATATATATGAAGTTCCCTATTTCTTTCTTACTCAAATTTACACCCTTTCTTTTTCCTTGCTACTGTATATCCCTTTCTGTCCCCTCCCCCTCCCCCTCTTTGTATCGTTCTCACATAAACTCTTTCATTCTTTCTTTCTTTCTTTCTTCTCACTACTATCTCTCTATCTCACTCCCCCCTCTCTACCTCGTTCTCTTACTCTCTAACCCTATCGTCCTCCACCCCCCACACCACCCCACCTTCCCCGCCATATTAAAACAGACAATTTGCTTCCAAAGATCTCACGAAGAAGGTCATCAACTTCTATTTATTCTCTCTTAAAAGTTCCATCTTTAAACATCATGGCTTCAGACATTGCAAAAATATGTCGTCTGGTTCATCAGAACAACTTGATATATTCCCTCTCAAATACACTCCTTCATCTTCTCGCCCTCGTTGCTGACCATAATGAGGGGGAGTGGAAAGTTGGTGGGGGGTCAAGCAATCCCCCCCCCCTCGTCATCACTGCCATCATCACCATCACCATTACCATCACCATCATCATCATCACCATCATCAACATCATCGTCATCATCGCCGCCGTCGTCGTCGTTGTCCTCGTCATCGACGGCATCATCATGGTTGTCGTTATCGTCATCATCATCGTTAACATCATCGTCATCAACAATTTCCATTATCATTATCTTTATCGTCGTTATTGTCATCATAATAGCCATCATGGTTGCCATCGCCTTAATCATTATCATCGTCATCGTCATCGTCATCGTCATCGTCATCGTCATCATCATTATCGTCGTCATAATAAGCATCAGAAACGTCAACATCATAGTCATCACCATCATAGTCACCACCATCATTATCGTCATTGGCAACACGTAATGGTATTCATCGTCATAGTCATCATCATCATCATCATCATCGTGATATTCATAATCGTCATCATCATCATCATCATCATCGTCATGATAATCACCATCACTATCGTCATAATCATCATCATCATCGTCATGACAATCATCATCATCGTCATGATAATCATCATCATCATCGTCATGATAATCATCATCATCATCGTCATCGTCAGTCTTGATAAACAACATGGTCGCCATAGACATTATCATCATCATCATTATCATGTCTAACTAAGAAAGAGAGAGAGAGAGAGAGAGAGAGAGAGAGAGAGAGAGAGAGAGAGAGAGAGAGAGAGAGAGAGAGAGAGCAAGACCACTACAATCACCACCACCACCACCACCACCACCACCACCACCACCATCATCACTACCACCATTACAACAAGCTTCAGACATCGCCATTACAACGAACTGAGAAAAGTAGGTCACCGCCGCCGTCTGCCTATTCTCTCATACACTCTTCCTCTCTACCATCCCTTCTCTCTCCTTCTTTCTTCTTCTTGCTGCTGTTGTTGTGATTGTTGTTCTCCAGCTCTTACAAGACATTATCCTCCACCCTTCGGTAGCTGTTCTTTCAGTTTGCTTTCCCTCCCGCCGTGGGTTTTTCTGTTTGCTCCTAGTTGCATACCTCCCCGCTGACATCACTTACCGTGGACGGAGCAGCAGCAACGGCAGTGACAGCAGCAACAGCAGCATCATCATCACCAGTAGTAGTGGTGGTGGTGGTGGTGGTGGGGTAGTAGTAGTAGTAGCGGCAGCGGTAGAAGCAGCAGCAGTGATAGCAGCAACATCATCACCACAACTAGTAGTAGTAGTAGTAGTGGTAGCAGCAGCAGCAACAGTAGTAGTAGTAGTAGTAGTAGTAGTAGTAGTAGTAGTAGTAGTAGTAGTAGTACTAGTAGTAGTAGCAGCAGCAGCAGCAGCAGATCCACTGATGAAAACACATTCCCGATCTAAACGTTGCTTATGAATTGCATTTCTTTCTCTCCTTCTCTCTCATTCTCAGTCTTGTTCTTTCTCTTTCTTTCCCATTCACCCCCTCTCTCTCTCTTCCACTGTCTCTTTCACTTTTTCTCACACCCTCACTCTTTCCCTCTCCCACCATCTCTCACGTCAACCATGCCGATATATCTGCAAAGAAAGTATAAATATCAACATTCCATTCTGTTTTCCCTTGCCCCAGCATGGCCGCGGTCTAATGATTGAAACCAGTAAAATAATAAAATATTCAAAGAATATCCGAACTGCCATGTTCTCTCTTCTCATCTCTCACCATTTTTCTTTAACACCTATTTGATATTACACGAATTTAGAATAATATTAATTTGGTATAACACCCTGATTATATTATATCAATGTCTCTATAACGCTAATTTGAGGTTGACGTTCTAGACAGGAAGAAGTTGATGTTGATGTAGTGGTATGGTTATCGTTGGTGTGATGAGAGGAGCAGGAGAGGGGGGGGGGGGAGATTAATGAGTTGGACGATCCTGAGTAGTGGTGGTAGGATTCTAGTCCAGTTCTCAGAAACAGAGATCATTGATGTGGTGGCAGAATAAGCGTGTCAGTAAGGGTCTTTATGACAATTAATTGAGTGGTCCTCTTCTGAGTGTTGTCTTGGATGTTAGTGTAAACAGCAGCACCATCCTAGATGTGGGAGCATTATTCTATTGTGGGTCTCAGTCAGTGTTGGATTTACCATTGTGCTTAGGTGTGCTTAAGCACATGCCCCCGTTGGCCAGTAGGGGCCCATCTTCCTGGCCAAACATTTTTTACCATGAATTTTTCAAATGTTTGGGGCCTCATAACTTAACTAGCACAGGGCCTCATTTGTCCTAAATCCGACACTGGTCTCAATTGCGTCCTGTAGGAGTCATTAGTTGTGTGGGGTCGAAGTATTTTCTGATCTTGAAGTAAAGGGTCAGTGTTTGAGTTGTTGCTATAGCCATCACTCGCAATCGAGTATGGCTTTGATTTTAGGTTCCAGGCAGTCACGAACAGACACGGATATCCTCCCGACCCTCGCTCCCTTGATCCAGCGGAACATCCAGTATATAACAAATGAAAAGAGAGGTGATCGCGCTAGCACTGGACAGATACATTCATAATAGACCTCCCCCAAAACATGATAAGCAAAGGAGACTTCGGAGGGATTTAAACTCGGAATACAGAAAACCGGAACGCTCAAATTTGAATACGGGAGAATGAGTCCCCTATTCCTAATGCTGTTATTTAGGCAATTATTTCCATTCTCCTTCCAATGATGAAAACATTTAGTTTGATCAAACGACCACCTTTTGTTATCTACTCCGTGGCCACAAGTTAAAAAAAAAAAATTCTTACGCTGAAACAAAGTCAGAATTCCGAGTGGTGGGCTGAGATGATTATATCTACACCAGTAATAAACCACCAATTTGTTATATTGAACTCACAGCGCAGAGATTCGGAATAACTATCCAACACTCGAACGACTGTACAAAATCGACTCCTTGACAGGCGAGCATCTTTAACGGAATATATTTTGTTACAAGTAATCAGGCCAAGTTCCCAGTCTAAGCGTAATCTCCTCTCACCACTCTTGTGGGCCTTTCTTCTGTAATTGGTATGGTATGGTATGGTATGGTATGGTTCCGTAACTCCTGATAGAGACATACGGCGTTTCTTGGGTATTTTAAGCCTGGCGAATCCCATCCCTCTCCAGACCTAAGTACATCAGATTTCTTCCAAGAAGAATCGACACCAGTACAAGACTGGTACTTTTTTGATCGATCTCGAAAGGATGAAAGGCAAAATTGACCTCGGCGGGATTTGAAGTCAGAGAGCAGAGAGTCGGAATGAATACCATAAAGCATTCTATCCGACATTTTAAAGACTCTGGCAATTCGCCGCCTATCTCCTGTAATTACGGCACTAAAATAGATGCAGGCATGGTTGAATGGTTAAAAAGTTCGCTATGTAATCTTAAGGTTTCGGTTTCTATCCCACTGCGAGGCTTCTTGGGCAAGTATCATTTATCGTAGCCTCTGGTTTTAAGCCAAAACTTGTTTTGTGAGTGAAATTGGGGAGATGGGAACTGCTTAGAAGCCCACCAGATAGATTGTACCTGTCATATACTGTGTTACGCTGAATCTACGTGTTAATTGCATTGAGGGTATGTGGCTGTGGAATTCTCAGCTACATATACTCTAATATAAGATGGACTGAGTCTGTAATTCAAAGTGTCATCGTTGCCAAACACTCGTAACGCTGAATCTCCCTGAGAATTACGGTTGGTGTACACGCGTCTGTGGACTATTCATCACCTTACATGTTAATTCATGAGTTGGATTTTCAGTTGATCGAACAACTGAATGCACGTTGTCGAAACTGACGGAGGATTCATCAATCCATTAGAAGAACATTTGGTAGAACATTGAGCCTTTGATTCCTTATAGAGTTGTAGGGACGTTGTCCTGACACACGGTGTGATTTGAACTTTTTAAACTTAGCAGAACCTATACCTTTTCAGGTTGGAACACAATCACTTTCTTCCAGAGAACGAGAGGGATTGAGAGAGTATGAAGGAGAGAAAAAGAGTAAAGAGTGAGTGAGTGTGAGAGAGGGGGGGGGGGGGGGTAAAGAGATATAGATAAGAACCAACGGCAGAGGTAGACTGATAATTTATTTATCGACCCCGAAAATATGAAAGATAAAGTTGACCACGGCAGAATTTGACCTCAGAGCGCAGTGATTAGGAACAGATACCGAGGCATGTTTCCAATGCGAAGTCTTAACGATTCCACCAATTAATTTTCTTTTGGTAGAACACTAATCTTGTGTTCTAACAACTTTTATATAAACCCATTTTCGTTTCGTTCATTCCGTTTCGTTTCATCTCTCCCAATTTATTGGTTCCGTCACTCTTATTCTATCATTCCACTTTTTCATTTTACATATATTTTCAATGTTTTTTATCCATTGTATTATTCAATATAATGAGTCACATTTGTTTCTGTCACTGTCAGTCAGTCTGTGTCTCTCTTTCTGCCATTTCCCCTCTCTCTCTCTCTCTCTCTCTCTCTCTATATATATATATATATATATATATATATATATATATATATATATATATATAGGAACAAGTAAGACCCCGACGGCTGAGCTCAAGCCGTTTCGATGGCTAATTCTATACAGAATTAGCCGTCGAAACGGCTTGAGCTCAGCCGTCGGGGTCTTACTTGTTCCTATTACCCACTCTACTACCCTAAGTATTGAGTACTTTGGTGCGTTATGGTCCACCTGGTTCCTTACCACATTTCCTTCGTTATATATATAATATATATATATATATATATATATATATATATATATATATATATATATATATATATATATGTGTATAGGCATACGTCAAGACGGGCGGTCTCAAAAGTGAAACTAAATTTTGACAGTTACGAATGTGAATTTGTTTTTTTTTTTACTAGTGAAAGTATAATGCAGACACGCAATTGTATGGATTTCTTAATATATATATATGTGTGGGCGTGTATATGTGTGTATATATATGTGTGTTTGTGTGTATATATATGTGTCTGTATATATATATATGTGTATGTATATATATATATTTATGCACACATACACATTTGTATAAATTTGTAGATGTATATATATATGCATGTACATCTACAAATTCATACAAATGTGTATGTGTGCATAAATATATATATACATACACATATATATACAGACACATTTATATACACACAAACACACATATATATATACACACAAACACATATATACACACAAACATATATATACGTCTAAACCCATGCTTGCGTGGAAGATAGACGTTAAACGATGATAATGACACAAACACATATATATATACAAACACACATATATATATATATATACATACACACACACATATATATACACACATATACACACCCACACATATATATATATTAAGAAATCCATACAATTGCGTGTGTCTGCATTATACTTTCACTAAAAAAACAAACAAATTCACATTCGTAATTGTCAAAAATTAGTTTCACTTTTGAGACCGCCCGTCTTGACGTATGCCATATGTATATATATATATATACCCCCTCCGCCTCCGTGGTATTTTCTTCGGGGTTACAAGAGGCTTAGCTCTGTTTCTCGACCGTTATATCGCGTGACTATCTCCCCCTCCGCCTTTTGGGATTCTTTCTCACGTCGTGTAGACGCGTTCTTGAGGCTAGTAAAATGAGGTATCCTCTTGATAAGTCGGCAGACCTCGCAAGGACTCTATATCTTTATGATGTATTGTTTTTGTTTATGCCACGAAACTACGTAGTCGAGGAATTTAGGAACAGTTTAGGTATGATACATTTTATTACTAATTATATCTAAATGTTTCTTCTCTCTTCATAATGTATTTTTAACTCTGATACTGGTTCAGTCTGGTTCAACCGGATTGGTCTGTCCCAGTCATTCATTGAGCTACATCGGTGAGGTTGGCACCCTTAACTCACGGTTGGGTGTGGATGCATTCATGTATATGTGTGTGTCTGCATGTATCTGTGTGTTTCTAAATATATTGTTAATAACTCCCTCTGGTTGAGTAATCTTTGAAGTGTGGTGACTGCTGGAAAGCTGCCATTACTCATACTTCTCGTCCCCTTCACCACCTCTTCTACGGCTTCGATATAAATACCCCCTCCGCCTCCGTGGTATTTTCTTCGGGGTTATAAGAGGCTTAGCTCTGTTTCTCGACCGTTATATCGCGTGACTATCTCCCCGCCTTTTGGGATTCTTTCTCACGTCGTGTAGACGCGTTCTTGAGGCTAGTAAAATGAGGTATCCTCTTGATAAGTCGGCAGACCTCGCAAGGACTCTATATCTTTATGATGTATTGTTTTTGTTTATGCCACGAAACTACGTAGTCGAGGAATCTAGGAACAGTTTAGGTATGATACATTTTATTACTAATTATATCTAAATGTTTCTTCTCTCTTCATAATGTATATATATATATATATATATATATATATATATATATATATATATATATATATATATACATTATCAGAGAACGCTAATAGCGATACTCCGGCCAAATCCCAACTCACTCAACAAACATTAGGAAATAAGTGATTATATTCCTAATTAAATGTTCGGGGTGCTAACTAATTGTATTGTGTGGAAAATTGGCTGTATTATTTCATATGAGATATCTCTCTCTCTCTCTCTCTCTCTCTCTCTCTCTCTCTCTCTCTCTCTCTCTCTCTCTCTCTCTCTCTCTCTCTCTCTCTCTCTCTCTCTGTATATATATATATATATATATAAAACTATCTACCTATCTACCTGTCTGTCTATCTAGTTAACTAGCTAGTGCTATGTAAAATGGCTTAAACAAAATGACACATGAAAAAATATATATAGGAAAAAGTATGACGTTTCGACGGCTATTTCTGGACTGAGTCCAGAAATAGCCGTCGAAAGGGCTTGAGCTCTGTCGTCGGGGTCATACTTTTTCCCATTTCTCACTCTACTACCCTAAGTATTGAGTACTCTGGTGCGTTATGGTCCATCTGGTTCCTTACCACAATTCCTTTGTTTTATATATATATATATATATATATATATATATATATGCGTTTATGTATCTGCCTGTCCCCCTCTCTCTCTCTCTCTCTCTCTCTCTCTCTCTCTCTCTCTCTCTCTTCCATCTTATCTTCCTATCTATCTATCTATGAGTCTATCTACCTATCTATTTATCTCTCTATTCATCTTGCTTCTAAACTTACCTCCCGTCATTCTCTTCTAAACTTACCTCCCGTCATTCTCTCTCAATAACTCTCACTACTTCGTGATGACTCTCTCTCTCTTTCTTTCTCTCTCTGTCTCTCCTTCCTCTTTCTCCCTCTCTCCCTCCCTTTCTCTGTCTTTTCCTCCATTCCTTCACAGATTTGGCGTGAGTGAGTGTGGAGTGAGTAGCGGGAAATGCAGGCTTAGTAATGTTCTTGGTGTGGTCAAACAAGAAGTTGACAAAAAACTAAATTCGTCAGTTAACCAAAAACTGAAAGTTGAAATTATTTTGAGAATAGAGTGCATAACTGTGAGATATGGATACACATAATAGGTCTTTGGCCAGCCTATAGCACTAAATACCCAGGCGACATTCAATCTTCGCCAGTAGTTCATCCATGAAATGCTGTTCGTTGAAGCTAGTTCTTCCGTTATTTCCAAGTTGGCATCAATTTCCCGTCGAATGAACAAGAACAACGCAGACTTGTCAGACACATCTGTTGAGTCATGAAGAACCAGAGAAAACTACTGGATCTCTTGTCGAAGTCTCTTTATTATTTAATTATTACTCTTTATTATTTAAAAATTGCTTAGAACGTTACTTCCTCCTTTATATTTTCTTTTTCACATTCCTAATTAATGTGCTTTACAGAAAGACCATCATTTTGGAATAAATCCATTTCTTTGGACACATGTATGGCTGTATTGTTAAAGAGTTTACTTCGAAACCGTGTGGTTTCAGATTCAGTTCCACTACGTGGAATCTTGTGCGAGTGTCGTTTACTTCTATAGCCTCGGGTTGACAAATGCCTTACAGTGAAATTTGGAAATTTGGTATATATATATAATAGAATTAGAATTTAGCTTCGAGCATAGCTGTATACAAATATGTATTGGAATTTCATATTTCTAAAGAAATACGGTATGTTTATAAACAAACATTTAGAAAGCCGTAGCTATGCAAAAACACCGGCGGCTAACGCCACCTGGTGGTCTCCAGCAGAAGCAAGGGGGACAATCGTCGATGCATTTCGAACTGAACTGGTTCTCATCAGGACGATCCCTCCGCTCTTCTGCTGGACACCGCCAGGTGGCAATAGCCACCGGTGTTTTTGTATAACTACTGCTTTCTAAATGTTTATTTATAGACATACCGTATTTTTTAGGAATACGAAATTGCCATACATATCTGTATATAGCTATGTTCGAAGCTAAATTCTAATTCTACTCTATTATAAGTTGAGCCAAATTATACAGCTTCATATGCAAATGACATTAATCACCTCATTTACACAGACGAGAAAACTATATATTCTCACCTGTTTTCAATTCCAGCAGTTGCAAGAGCGGGAGGGGTCGTCCTGATGATTGTCCCTCTTGCTTCTGTTGGACAGGCGGTGGTTTTTGCACAGCTACTGCTTTCTAAATGTTTATTTATAAACATACCGTATTTCTTTAGAAATACGAAATTCCAATACGCACACATACACACATATATATATATATATATATATGTGTGTGTGTGTGTGTGTGTGTGTGTGTGTGTGTGTGTGTGTGTGTGTGTGTGTGTGTGTGTGTGTGTGGGTGTGTGTGTGTGTGTGTGTGTGTGTGTGTGTGTGTGTGTGTGTGTGTGTGTGCGTGTGTGTGTGTGTGTGTGTGTGTGTGTGTTCTAACAAGGGCAGGTCATTTCGAAATGACCTGCCTTTGTTAGAACTTTCGAATAATCTTCATAAAAGAAATCAAATTCAACCACCGGAGGACATCTTTGTTTTTTTAACAGGCTGAATGAGTTGGGGTACATAACCCAACGAAACTTAACTACCTGTATATGTCACTGTTGAAACTAATTATACTTAACTCGTCCTATGGACTGAGTGCTCTTACCCTTGGACATTTCTACCAAATTTCTACTACAGTATATTTAAAACTACTACCACCTCTATTAGCCAACTAACAGAGAACGAAGGATAACCTGGGACAGAAACATGAACTTTCCTCTCTAAATATGTATGTAAAAACTAATAATTTTTCTTCCCCATTATATTATTATTCGTATAAATATGCAACTTAACTTCACTTTCACTTCCACGGTTGAAAAAGCATATAATGCTGAAACCGGTACCACTATTAAATGCGGAAATACCCACTTTATAAATAAATGTTTTGATAAAGTGAAAAAATCCCTCCAGTATTTTCTACTGAATGTTTTGCTTTTTACTATTTGTTTATATATATCAACTCGTGGGTCACTTTTCTTCATTCCATATATATATATATATGATGGCTGCCCCCTCGTTATCGAGTATGACCATTGCGCGATATACCATTATTAATAATTATTAATTAATTCTATCGTGCAATGCCTGTGCGTGAAGATATTTTTTTAAGTGAGGAAAGACTGTGCACTGAGCCAATCCCACTCACTGAGCAACAGTAGCTATAACCCTAAAAGAAGAAAATATCAACATCATCGGTAACTACCGAGCCGCAGGTTTTATATCGGAGTTATCCCAGTTTCCTGAGTTGCCTTCTCCTAGAAGAATGCCCTGACAAAGGCTAGGGGCCCTTCACTCCCAGTGGTTTAACCGCGCGATCGGGTGTCCAGCCCGACTATTTCTATGTCCGCGCGCATATAATTACACATGCACCCATGTATATACACATATACATATACATACATATGTACATGTGTATATACATATTTACACACTTTGGGATGACCGTTGACCCTTATGAGTTCTTCCGCTCTTTGTCAGGTTTTGTTTTTTGTCCTGCAGGGTGTCCAAAATCACCCTCCTCACCAAGTAAACTTGGTGGGATTGCCGGTTTAGTCGCCGACGACCCGACCATGTGACAGGTTGTACTGGGTTACATGTTACCAGTACACTCAAGAGTGACCCGACATATATATATATATATATATATATATATATATATATATATATATATATATATATATATACGTGTGTATAATGGTAGCTATGGTGCTTCCATAGGCGGTATGCCAAAATTAGCACTCAATATTCATACAGAGCGAATTGCATGTGTCCGAAGGAACCTGCAGCCGTAGAATCAGCTAGATCCATACAGTGATCATATCTCGAGCTACCTCCCGGCGAAACAATTGTAACACGCAATAAACTGAGTCCAGATGCATCACTAATTTTTCGTTTTTTTATACTATATATATATATATATATATGTGTGTGTGTGTGTGTGTGTGTGTGTGTGTGTGTGTGTGTGTGTGTGTGTGTGTGTGTGTGTGTGTGTGTGTGTGTGTATATGTACATAGCAGAGTGTAAATATTTAATATATAATATACAAGTGGTCCTGTAGAAGCCATTTCTATATTATATATACAGACTAGCAGAAAACCACCCACGGGTGGTTTTCTGCTAGTATATATATATATTACACACACAGAAATGTATATATATTTCTGTGTGTATATATATATATATTACACACACAGAAATATATATATATTTCTGTGTGTATATATATATATTTCTGTGTGTGTATATATATATATATTACACACACACAGAAATGTATATATGTTTCTGTAGCACTCCTCAATTCCCCCCTCTCCCTCTCGCTATCCCCCTCTTGTAGTCTGTCTCTTTCTTTCACTCTCACTCTCTATCTACGCGTGCGCAAAAAACATTCGCACGCGCGCACGTGTTTTAGCGTCTATTCACTCTCTCTCTCTCTCCCTCTCTCCCTCCCGCTATCCCCCTCTCGTAGTCTGTCTCTTTCTTTCACTCTCACTCTCTCTCTACGCGTGCGCAAAAAACATTCGCACGCGCGCACGTGTTTCCACTGTCGGACAGACAGACAGAGAAATTTCTGGTTATATATTATAAGGAGATTACATATACATATGTAACTATGTATATCATCCTTATCATCCCCATTATATATATATATATAATATGGGCCGAAGCCGAAAAAAATTTTGTTTGGCAGCTCTAATTGCGCCTTAATTTTATTCAAAAAATTGTATACTAACATATTCGAATACCAGGCACTATTGGAGTCAACAATAGCAGCGTCCTGAGGGTCATTACAAAACACAAATTCGCGAGAATTAGTGTTTAAGTCTTAGAAGGTGGTAAAAAAATTCACAAAATCTTCCATTCTTTTAAAAAAATAATTTATTTTTAATAATATTTAAATAACTGGCGGTTAGAAAAAAATATTCCTATGAAATTTTAATCATACCATTAGGTGTGATAAGGAAATATTTTTTTATTGTCAAAACAAATGTTCAAAAGTTAAACTTCAATTTTTTGAATTATTTCCAATTTTTTCATGAAATTGAACACTGGACATTGGCTGCTGGAAATGGAAATGAAATCGTATTTAATTGTACTTAAATTTCGAACCTTATTTTATTATTTATATTTTTTCAATAAGAAATAAAAAAAAACAACAAAAAAAATTTAAGAAAAAAATTGAACAAATCAAACGTAGGTTATGGAACTGCGCAATCTGATTAATAAATTACCTCATCAGCAGCAACCTTCTTCAAATGGTCCTTATTATCAGCAGCAACAACCACAAATTCAATGGCAACCTTCTTCAAACCACATGGTGTCAAGTCAGAACCGCCTCGAACTGGTTACTTCTGGCTTGTGCAAGGTGTCTCTATAGCAACCAGCGATTCCCTAGGCCTCAGTGACCAAAGTCAGTGGAGAGGGGAAGGTAATGTTTCTATAGCACGTGTTTTAGCGTCTATTCACTCTCTCTCCCTCTCTCCCTCCCGCTATCCCCCTCTCGTAGTCTGTCTCTTTCTTTCACTCTCACTCTCTCTCTACGCACGTGTTTCCACTGTCGGACAGACAGACAGAGAAATTGCTGGTTATATATATAAGTAGATATATATATATAAATACGACTAGAAGAATTAAAGAACATACTTATTAGCAGGAATTACCCACCATCCCTAATCAACAATGGATTCCAACGTGCCCTAAAACTCAACATCCAGGAACTTAGACACCCAAACCAAGGAATGAATCAAAACTGAAAACTCTACCATACATCTCCACACACAGCCCCCTTAACAATGAGGCATTCGACACCATCCTCCAGAACATACCTTTACTAAAAAGAGACCTAAGAATGAACCAAATCCTCCAAACGCACAATATCATAAAGAGCAAAAGTGAAGCTAAGTCAATAAAAAACATCCTTACACAGGCCAAAGTCCAGCTGACCCCCCCCCCCCCACAATGAACCCTACAGTAAAAAAATGCGGAAGACCCAACTGTGGTATATGTACCAATCTAATAGAGGGATCAGAGTTCCACTTCAAACAAGGACAACACTTTACAGTTAAGTGCAATTTCACATGTGCATCAGAAAATATGATCTATGTGTTGACCTGCTCAGGTTGTCGGGAGCACTACATAGGACAGACCCAAAACAACCTCCGACAACGTATGACCGTCCATAGATCCCAAATCAAAATACGGGAATACAGAAAGATAGCACTAAGTGAACACATCGCGACCTGTGCATTCAATGAACAACCCAATTTTAGAATTTTTCCCATCTACAAATTCAAAGGCAACGCTTCCTACATCCAACGCATTAGCAAGAAATCACAATTTATCGCCAAATACGAACCCATTCTACATGCTTCCACTTCAGACTAAACCAAAGCTAGCACAGTTTAAAATCAACACCCTAGACAAGATTCCAGCAACCTATGACAACTATATAATGCAGACCAAGCAACCACATCGTAACACCCACATCACCCTAAATCTAAAATTACTGCTAGGGATGGAATTAATATTTCAATAACTCTAAATCTTCTTTGTGGCAAAAAAAAAAACAAGGTCAATGTTGATGATTTCTTCTAAGAAAAAATACCAAGACAAATATTTTTAGAAGCCCCCCCCCCCCCCTCGTCAACTCTAAGGTCACTCAGCCTTTCAAACCAATCCCAGCCAAACCTTGTATCCACTATTCAACCTTCCCCTACCTCCTCCCCTCCCCCTCCTTCTCCTCGCCCTCCTGCCTCTACCCTCTTCAGTCACAACAAAGCCACTAGCAGAGAAAGATGGACTGACAAAATGACTTTCCTCTCTGAAGGAAAACGTATGTGAAAATTAACTTTTCTTTCCCTCTTTATATTTTCTTTTTTTCTTTTTTTTGTTATTATCATTATCTTCACTACTTGTACAAATATGCAACTTAACAATATTCTGCATATCCGCAATTGATAATGCATTTAATGCTGAAACCGGTATTGTAAATAAATTAATGCTTTCAAATTTCACTAAAAGTATCTCTTCAACATTTTCTACAGAAAAAAACTTTTTCCATTCTACTATTTGTTTATATATATATATATATATATATATAGTTTTATGTAATTCACTATATAATTTATTGGTTATTTTTTGTTTATAACTGCTAGTAGAAAGCTTTCTTTGGGACTGAAAATTTCTTTGTTCACATCTTGAATTTATCCGCCTAGAGTTGTGGCGAGAGGTCGAAAGCTGTTATATGACCACCATTATTGCTTTGATCATGCTTACTCTAGATGAAGATTCATATCATAAAGTCTGAATAAAAGACATGATAGTCAGAACTAGAACGCCGTTGATTATAGGGCTGTTGGATCAACGCTAGGCTGGGATTAAACAATAACAATGATATTATTTGTCAAAGCGCTACAGGACTGGCTTAGTCGCCACCTGCTGCCAATGTCACGAATCCAACCGGCAATGCCTTCTCTACTCTCTGCTACCCTATCAACATATCCAGCTCAAAAGATGTTGCAGGCATTAACAGAAATACAAAGAACTGTGGATGTGGAAAGGTTTTATGGGACCACCATGCCTACTTCGAAGAAACGACCAAGGTGAAGAAGAAAATCTTTATTGATTTCTTAGATTTTATTGGTTACAAAAAATATTTTAAAACAGTCTTCGATTACTATCAACGAATTAAATGAGAATCCGTTAACAACACAAAGGCTATGAATCTAATTACAAAACATGGCGTCATCGTGTTGATTATAATTTCAGTAAGCTCAATCAATGAATTAATTGAAACTGATCTTAATAATTATCGTAAAAAAAAAAGAATTAAATATAATTGTTTATTTACACAATAACAATAACAAAGAAACATTTTTTCTAAAAAAAATTGACAAAAGGCTTTCTTTTTTAAAATTATCGATAATTATGTATTTTTTCTCCATTCATGATACGTTTATCTGGGAGTATAGGACTGATAATGATTCTTAACGTTTCCTTCTTTCACTATTCGCCACTCACATTAATGCGATTATCTCGATCACTGTGTAATGACTTAGTGAAGCGTTAATTAAGAATGATATTAAAACGAGGAAGACAATTTAAAAGCTAAACACTTCATTTATGATATATAATAGACTTTGTATATCATATGTTACATGTATCTAGTTTAGAATAAGCGAACGGTATCGCGGTATGTCATAAGAGGCGACTAAAAGGGTTGGTGCAGGGAAGGGCATCCGACCGCAAAACATTGCTTCAAGATGGGCACTATGATGTGTATAAAGTTTGTCACTAGACCGGAAGGCTAACCTTTTCATTAGTTGGGGCTGGGACGGGGGAATGGCTTTAAAACGCTTGTTGATGTCTATGTAACACAATCAGATGAATTATTTTACGTACTGTTACGGCGTGTTTGGGGCATTTTAAACCTGACGGAACACATCTTTCCATGTCTGACCAGAGCTGATTTCTTCCAGAGAGAGTGGGGGGAAGAAGAAGAAGAAGAAGAAGAAGAAGAAGAAGAAGAAGAAGAAGGATGGGGAAGGGGGATGGGGAGGATGATGAGGAGGAGGAGGAGGAGGAAAGAGACCGCAGTTAAACAAGATACCCAATGCATTAAGTAGAGAGGGCACGCAATTTATTTAAGATGGAAATGACTTCTGCAAGGCGAGAATCAACATTCAACTCGTAGATTAATTATTGACCCCGAAGGAATGAAATAACAGAGATCGAGAACGAATACCGCAACACACCGAGTCTGACAATTAGCTGCCATGTAAAAAATAATAGTAATAAATAAATTTACCTTCTATATCGATAGACAAAATTTAAAGTCAGATATATTCCTGTAGGGTCACAAAAAAACTCAAACGAACCCGATTTTCTTTTAATTTTTATTTTAATCGTTGTTGAACAACAAAACAAATCACCAGGCACAAAATTTTCGAAGCCTCAATACTCAAGTATTTACGTGATGTAATACAATCAATAATGGAAATATATTTTTAACATGTACACACGACTTCAGCATCTGTATTTCGATGGAATCAACTTCAACTTCACTGTTGTTTAATTTATTCACTGCTCCGTAAGGTTGTAAAATAAAGTTAAGTTCACCTCAATGAAATCTTTCTTCTTCCTTTTTCTTCTTGTCAAGTGGAGGTCTTGCAACTCACCACAGAACGACACTTCCAATGGTACAATCGGAAAAATAACGCATATATATGTTAACACATTAACACATACACACACACTACCCCCCCCCCATATATATATTTATATGTATTTCAGACCTGCCAACCTCTAAAGACCCAAACAGGAAGTACCATGAAATAAAGTGCCCCCAAACGGCGAAAATGAGGCACAATAGGGAGATTTTACATAATGAAAGCTATACCCATTTTCACAAGAGCTCTTACGTAGTTGGGAGATCTCCCCGTCGGGAGAAATAGCCGGCGAAACGGCTTGAGCTCTGCCATCGGGGTCTTGAACATTTTTCTATTATATATATATATATATATATATATATTCCCAACATCGAGAGTCGGGGACCATAGGCAAAACGATCATTTTATATATGCAAATCATGCTGATCAGTCATTGTATATTTGAGAAAATAGCATATATTTTCATTAGCTCTGACAGTTGGCAGGTAAACAGTATACTGCACTGATGAAGGGTAATCCCCCAGAAACTTTAGTGTCTGCAGTTCTGTTTACATGCCAACACAAGACCAAGAATGACGAGGTAGTTCTACTGACATGGCTTCAAAGAGGCGGTTTGCATAATTACAAACGAATTGAATATTATATTATAATAAAAATAATAATGGTTTCTTATATAGGCACAAGGCCAGCAATTTTAGGGGAGGGGAAAGTCGATTAAATCGACCCCGGTGTGAGACTGGTACTTTATTTTATCGACCCCGTAAGGATGAAAGGCAAATAGAACCTCAGCGGGATTTGAACTCAGATCATAAAGGGCCGTAACTCTATGCTGCAAAGCATGTTGTCCGACCCTCTACCGACACTGTTCGAAAAACTCAGATTACATTTATTATATTCAGCCATGTAGAGCGATAAACCATTTGTTTTATATATATATATATATATATATATAAAAGAAATAGGATTTCGCTTCAAGCATAGCTTTATACAATTCTAGCATTAAAGCCCGGCGTTGCTCGGGGTCAGTAAGTTACCAAAGTTAGGTTGCACCACCCATTTTATGGCAGCACTTTTCTGTCTGCCAGGCACTGGGTGAATGAATTGCAGACCTAGACTGCCGAAGCAGGAGCTGCACCAGCAGTGACAATTGTAGTTTCGCCTATGGATATTATCTCTGTGCAAAGAAGTGTTGAAATTTATTGTTTCACAGTACTTGCGCAACACGCGCGTAGACGATGCCAGCCGAACAACAGAGCTGCGATGGAGTTGTTCTGCATGGTTGTCTAATGTGTGTTTTCTAAATTTAAGACAGTAGGGAGGGGTGTGATATGGGGGAGAGTTAGCTGTTGTTTCTAGCAGGTTTAGTGACCTCATAGAGGATATGTTTTCTAAATTTAAGACAGTAGGGAGTGGTGTGATATGGGGGAGAGTTAACTGATGTTTCTAGCAGGTTTAGTGACCTCATAGAGGATATGTTTTCTAAATTTAAGACAGTAGGGAGGGGTGTGATATGGGGAAGAGTTAGCTGCTGTTTCTAGCAGGTTTAGTGACCTCATAGAGGATATTATTGTGTATAGTAAATGAACTGATACTTCTTTCTTCCACGTTCGTTGATAGATGTTTTAAAAAAGATTTATCGCTATTTTTTTTTTTGTTGAATAAATTTATCTGTTGCTTTTGAATAATTGTTGTTTCGTATGAAATGTAATAAGTTCTCTTTGTCATTGAAGTAAATAAATGTTTGACCGTTCCACACTCAAAAACAAACGTTCTCTCTCTCTCTCTCTCTCTTCTCTCTCTCTCTCTTCTCTCTCTCTCTCTTCTCTCTCTCTCTCTTCTCTCTCTCTCTCCTTCATTTCTTTCTTCGACGTTCCTAAAGGAATTTTGTAAGTGTAAGCGTATATAAGAGAAAGTTGCAGCATGTATGTAGTTTTATCGAATTTTAAGGGGAGTAAGAGAGAGGTTATCAGATTGTATTAGAGGGGTAAAGCGTCATGTATTTAGTTTTATCTATTATTTCCGTAATTGTGGGTAAGTTTGAATGAAATAAATAATCGTTGACCTAAGATTGACCATTTACAACATTCTTACAGACTTTGAGTCGAATCGGTTTGAAATTGTGCAAATGTATAAACATGGAACACGCACACACACACACACACACACACACACACACACACACAACAACAACAACAACAACAACAATCTGCCTTTTATAGATAATGATGTATAGAAGAAATTTCGTATTTCGAAAGAAATACGATTTTAGGAAGCCGTAGCTATGCGAACACCGGGGGGAGTGGGGGGGGCTAACGCCCATAATTGTCGAACACTGGTGGGTTATATCCGTAGTAGTAGAGCACTCAGTCCATATGACGAGTTTGGTAGAAGTAGTTCCACAACAGTTAGTTCACCATTTCTGAGAACAATTGTTTCTACTTATTCGGATCATCAGCTCGAACTGAGGACCCGCATAAGGTGAAACGTTTGTTCTCGGTAATAGTGAACTAGCTACTTCAATATAAATATATATATATATTTATTAAAATAACAGATTAAAGTTTAAGCAAAGAATCGCTGCTTTCACCCTTAACGGGATCTTCTGAAGATCCCGTTAAGGGTGAAAGCAGCGATTCTTTGCTTAAACTTTAATCTGTTATTTTAATAAATATTTGCTCTACGGTTCTTATATATTTGATATATATTTATCTTTATCGAGCCCTCTTTGGATTTTAGTCTTTAAATTTATTATTATTACTATATATATACATATATATATATATATATATATATATATATATATATATATATATATATATATATATATATATATATATAATTCTTTGTAATTTTTTGTAATTCATGTAAATTTAATTTTCATTTGGTTTAAAACAATATAAGATTTTATCTAAAATAATATTTTTATAGTCAACTACAGTGAACCGTCATCACCACCACGCCTCACATTTTGTATATGAGTGTGTATGTGTATGTGTGTGTGTGTGTGTGTGTTTGTGCGTTCGTTATGAATATTAGGCCTCTGAGAATTAAACACACACACATCTACACATACATACACATAGTGTGTGAGTGTATGTGAGAGTGTATGTGTGTGTGAGTGTATGTGTGTGTGAGTGTATGTGTGTTGACTGACATATCGATATATTTTTAGTCAACTATAGTAAACCACCACCACCACTACGGCAACGTCACATTTTGTATATGAGTGTGCACACAGACAATTAAATATGCACACACATCTACACATACAGATACATATGTGATGACAGACAGGTGTGCGTGAATGTATGTCTGTGTGTGTCTGTCTTAGAATATGTGTGCGAGTGTATGTGAGAATGTGTGTGAGTGCATGTGAGAGTGCATGTGTGTGTGTGTGTTTGTTTGTGTGAATGTATGTGAAAGTG
>OZ024742.1:226746647-226786647 GCA_964016885.1 Eledone cirrhosa
ACATACATACATACACACACACACACACACACACACACACACACACACACACACACACACACACACACACACACACACACACACATACACTTCTCCGCATATACACAGGCACATAAAGACACCTCTACAGGCAGAAAATGTAGATACGAAAGAGGTACTCACATGACCATAGTGGCCGTATTTCAGGTTGAGGAGGGGTGGGGGTAGGGTGGGGAGGAGGTATAGGGGCCAATAGGGGGAGGTCGTTTTTAGCCATCGGGCTTTAACACTGGCTTAAAGTGTTTGAATGTTGCAAAGTTCTTGTGCATGCAGTTCGGGCAGTGTTCAGAGAGTTTGTTCAGTAGCGGGCCCTTGGCGAATAAAATTTCGTAGCTCTCTGAAATACAAAGGTCGCAGCCCTTGTGTCCTCCGTTGTAAGAGCGCGCTTTCTGGAGTATTTTCCAATTAAGCGTGAAGGGGTGGAGTTCCTTTTGAGGTCCCAAACGTAGGAGGCGAGTGTTGTTTGATTTGATTTATCCGGTCTTCTGAAGGAGTGGGTATGGGCATACCAACGGGTCTTAAAGTTGTTGGAGGTCATGCCGATGTAAGTTTTTTTGCAATCCTCGGTGCCCGAGATGACATCGCATTTATATACGATGTCATTTGTGAGGCATTTGTTTTCTAGTGGGCATGCTTCCTTATTTAGGCAATTACATAGAGCCCCAGTCCGGGGATTGGTTTCGGAGGTGGTTGGCTTATTTAGTTTAGAGTTGTGGTTGGCTATATTCCTAGCTAGGTTAGGTGTGGTGGAGTAAGACAGTCTTATAGTGTTCTTATTAAAGATGGTGTAGTACCTATGTTGTATGGGGAAGTGTAATTTCAGTAAAGTGAAGAAAATCCTAGCTATCGGAGTAGATACCTCTCTATTGAAGGGAGGGTTGTACCAGCTAATCTGCCTATGTCTATTCCTCCTCTGCAATTTTGCGGTGGTTTCTAGGTAAGTTATCTTATCTTTAAATCCGCTACGGGCTAGGGCGTCATTGTAGTAGGAGGCAGATGCATTAAAAATATCTTTGTTGGCGGAGAGGCCAGATATTCTAATAGAGACGCTTTTTACTAGGTTATCAGTAATGTTTTGGGGGTGGTTTGAATTAACATTAATATATTTAAGGGACTCGTTAGGTTTGTGGTACGGGTAATAGAGGGAAGTATCTAGGTCGAGAGTGACATCTAAGAAGTTGGCCCTAGTCAAATTAGAATCTATAGTTATACTAAATCCTAGATTAGAGAAGAAGGAGCTTAAGTTTTTCCGAAACCCATCGGTGGTTCTGGGGCTAACCTTATGCAGGGCGAAGAGGCCGTCGTCTCGGTATAAACCTCCAGTTAGGCCGGTAAAGAGGTTCTTCAGGTTATGTAGGATGTACAGGCCCACAAGGTCGCTAATTTCAGCCGAGTCACTCGCCCCCATGCTAACGTCAAATGGGGTCTGAGATTTCTTGTTGATCCAGTAAGATCCATCGTGGTATAGAAAGGTCTTACGAGCGTGGAGGATAATAACTTGCTCGGCATCGGTAATGGTGGTAAAATTCCTGGCAAAGTTAATTGCGTCCTTCAGGAGGGGCTCCGAGATAGAGGCATAGTAGTTTTCTATGTCGAGTTGCAGGAAGCGAGTGTGGTGTTTATCGGGTAATTCTTGGAACCATGATATTGCCTCAGATGTTCTACTCCAGAGTGGAAGTGGTGAGGCTGCCCGCAATAATGGTAGAACTCTATCCAGGATCTTCTTACTGATAGAGCCGATGTCAGAACGAGTGGGGTTGATAAGTCTGACTGATGGTTTGTTGAGGAAATTTCCCTTATGGTCCTTCAGGGTAAAGTGCGGGGTCTTTACCCTTAAAGGTTCGGTTCGGTCATGTAATTTAAGGGACTTGGCGATTTCTTTTCCGGCCGCGTTTGTCTCAGTCAGCGCCCTCTCTATTACCTTTTTGTAGGTGGTCGTGATGGTATTTTTTGCCAGCTTATTGTAGGTCTGTGGGTCTACCTCATAAACGTTTTTGGTTTTATCGGAGGAGACATAAAGATTAGGGGATTTTTTTATATGAATATATATTTATATATATTTATATATTTTTTTATATATGTGTGTGTGTTTTTATGTGTGTATATGTGTTTGTGTGTGTGTTTATGGTTGCGCGTAAGTGTGTGAGTGAGTTTGTGTGTTTTTTTGTTTTTTATGTGTGTTTTTTTGTTTTTCTGTTTTTTTGTTTTTTTGTTTTTTTGTGAATGTGTCTGTTGATTTTTGGCATATTGTTGATTAGTTTAAGAGAAGTTCGAAGATAATAGTAAGATATGCACTCAGTATTTTGAATCTGTCTGCAGAATTCTCTAGACCTTGGTCACTTGGTAGAACCTTAATGACTTTAGCTTTTGAAGAATCTCCCTTTTCTTTAATTCTATCGAGCATGACTTACCCCCCACTGATTTTATAGACACCTGTTAGCTTAAGAGAAACTTATTGACAAGGAATGGTATGCCATCCGGAACCTGTTTATAGAATTCTCTCTGCCTTTGTTACTCTAAACACATAAATAAATATAAATAAAAATAAAAATTAACTATAGCTTTGCAGAACTAGCTTTTAATGAATTCCCTTTTCTATCAACCAATGACCTGCACCCATCCCACTCCCCACCCTCTCCTACCACTTGTAGAGACCTATAAATACCATATTTATTTTTTGATACCCAGATTCCTGATGATTTCTAATGAATGAAACAGTTCTAGTCCTGTAGAATCTCATCTATATTAAAACTGTTATACTCTGCTATGTATTGAGTACCTTACTTACTGTGGTTACCTCCAATTCAACCCGGAACAACGTATATATATATATATATATATATATATATATATATATATATATATGTATATACCATCATCATCATCATAGTTTAACGTCCATTTTCCATGCTAGCATGGGTCTGGACGGGAGTTTTCCCACTTGAGGCAAGAGTGGTTGTCTTGCTCGCATAGGACTGTCAGGTGGGTTTTCTACGGCTGGATGCCCTTCCTAAAACCAACCACGTTTACAGTGTGGACGGACTGGGAGGTTTTTACCGTGTTACCTACACGGCCACATTACAGCGTGGACTATGTGTTTTATCGTCGTGACACCTACACGTCTGGTGCGTTTTCTACGGCTGGGTGCCCTTCCCAACACCAACCACGTTTACAGTGTGTACTGGGAGGTTTCTACCGTGTTACGTACACGGCAACATTACAGCGTGGACTGTGTTTTTTTTTTTTGTCGTGACACCTACACGACCTCATTTGTTTCGGAGTGGATGTTGTGGTACCAACATAACTTTACATTTAAGGGGCTGGTGTGGATGGGGTGGGGGTAGTGGGACAGGGTGTATTTTGTTAGAGTGCCTACTGACTGTAGGTTTCGCTTTGTACTTAGGTAAGGCGGGTCTTCTGTATAACTGTGTAGCGCCAAAGATCTCGGTCCAGTGACATTGTCTTGGAGAGGTGTAAGTGTGTGAGGTCGGAATTTATCAAGTCGTCCCAGGTTTTTCTGGGTCTGCCTACTCCGTGGCTACCGTCTATTTTTATCGCCCTGCACTTTTTTATACAGCTGTCGTCTTTCATGCGCATCACGTGATCGTACCAACATAGTCTTCTCTCGAGTAAACAACATCTGATCCCTCTTATTCCTAATTTCTCCCTTAGTTCGTTTATGCTTTGCGTTCACGTATATTACTATTACACATCCAGCGGAGCATGCAAGCTTCGTTCCTCTCCAGTCTGCGTATATCCTCTGCACACAATGCCCAGGTCTCACCGTCATGTAACATTGCTGTTCGTATGCAGGCATCATACAGCCTGCCTTTCATTTTTAGAGAGAACCCTTTAGCGGCCAATAGTGGTATAAGCTCTCTGAACTTTTTCCACCCCGTTCTGACTCTAGCTACTGTACTTTCAGAGCACCCTCCCCCACTGCTGATTTTGTCACCCAAGTAACGGAAGCTGTCCACTATTTCTATATAACCATCTGTGCAATGGAATGAGCTAGTATTCTGTGGGCACTTGCTGCTACTTATTGCACCAAGCACCGGCCACATATAAAATCTATATTCTTTGTTAGCTTACCTGTGATCCCATTACATCATTTATGCACCCATACTTTGCACTTGGGACATAAAATGGAGTTTCTACCTACGCCTTTCCTACACACTGAGCATGGCCATTTCCCAGATGGGACCGGTGCCCTATTTTCCTTCCTACAAACTAGAATTTAGTCTTAGAAAAGTTAACTTTAAGGCCTTTTGATTCTAGGCCATGCTTCCATGTTTGGAATTTCTTCTCTAGTTCAGCCATTGATTCAGTTATGAGCGTTAGATCATCTGCATATAGGAGTTTCCATGGGCAGCCGGTCTTGAACTCCTCTGTTATAGCCTGAAGGGCAATAATAAATAGTAGGGGGCTAAGGACGGAGCCCTGATGAACACCAACCTTTACGCTAAAGTCTTCACTATATTCGTTGTTAATTCTAACCTTGCTGACTGTTTCTTTATACATGGCTTGTATAGCTCTCACAAGCCATTCATCAACACCTAGATTTCTAAGGGCCCACCAGATAATCGAGCGGGGTACTCTGTCAAAGGCTTTCTCCAAGTCAACAAAGGCTAAGTATAGGGGTTTACTTTTAGCTAGGTACTTCTCCTGTAGTTGTCGTACAATGAAGAGAGCGTCTGTTGTACTTTTACCTGACACAAACCCGAACTGCATTTCGTCTAGATCAATTCGCTCTCTGATTAGTTGCGCTATTACTTTTTCTGTGACCTTCATGACCTGGTCAATTAATTTAATGCCTCTATAGTTTCCCCTATCTAGGGCATCACCTTTACCCTTGTAGCAGTTAATGATGATGCTGCTACGCCAGTCCTTCGGAACGACCCCATCCTGTATGACTTGGTTTACTATCCGAGTGACCATAGTGTGTCCCACCGTTCCAGATGCTTTCAGCATTTCAGCAACTATTTCCGAAGGCCCGGTCGCCTTGCCTGTCTTCATGTCTTTGATCGCTTTACTTATTATACTACCTTCAACTTGCACTGCTGGTCCCTCTATTGGGTCGATGTGGGGGAGACTGTCTTTCTCCCAATTATTCTCCTCATTTAGTAGCCTTTCGTAGTGACACTTCCAAGCTACCTTCTTATCAGCGTCAGTGATGTCAAGTACACCATCATCATTAAGGAGACACTTCTCCCCGACAATATCACTGTTTTCCTTGACACATTGCCTAGCAATCCTGAACACCTCACGTTTTTTGGTCCTCGCGTTGTAGAACATGCTTGAACTTTCTTTCCTCTGCTTCCCTTCTTGCGAAGTACACTTGTCTCCTAGCTTCCCTCCTGGCCACTTGATAGTCTTCTCTACTTCCCCCATCCCGCCATGCTTTCCAAGCCTGCTTTTTGGTCTTGATTGACCCCTCCACCTTACTGTTCCACCACCAAGTTACTCTCCTCCTGCCTATAGGTCTGCTCCAGACACAGGTTTTATCTGTCGCCTTCAGCAGGTTAGCTTTCAGGAATTCCCACTGTTCCTCTATATTGTACAACTCTAATTGCTCTTCCTTACTATCAAAAGCATCAAGTAATATGCTTTTAAATTTATTATGGCTGTGGGGTCTTTTAACTTCCATATTTTTCTCCTGAGGATAGTCCTCTTCTGTTGTCGAGTACGTCTCGTCCTGACTATGAGGTCGCTAATTATGAGTCTATGTTGAGAGGTGCATTCTTCATGGGGGAGGGATTTAGTGTTTACAACAAACACTCTGTCACGTCTCCTGGTAATGATATAATCTACCTGGCTTGTGTGTTCCCCCGATCTATAGGGGATCAAGTGATTGTCTCGTTTTTTTGAAGTTAGTGTTACAGATAGTTAGGTTATTTGCGTCACAGAATTCCAGGATTCTGGAGCCTTCCTCATTTCTAGTACCAAACCCATAGCCTCCATGGATTCCGTCATAGCCGTCACAATGTTGTCCAACGTGACCATTTAGGTCGCCAGCGATAACTATGTAGTCACTGTCGGTTATTTGGGAGGTAGTGAGCATCAATGTCTCATAGAATCTGTCTTTTATAACGCCAGGCAGTCCGGATTGTGGTGCATATGCAGATATTATTGTCACACTAGTTCTATTGAGGACAAGTCTTATTTTAATTATTCTATCGTTCACTCTATTTACGTCTATTATCTTATCTGCCCACTTTTCTGCTACCATGATTCCTACCCCACCCAGCCCATTGTCATTTCCCACCCAGAAAAGCTTATAACATCGTTCTTTACCCTCAATGAATCTAGCAGACCCACCCCTCCAACTGGTCTCTTGAATACAACAAACATCGACCTCCTTACGTTTAAGCATTTCTACAACCTCGTTAGAGCGACCCTTTAAGGTGCCTACATTCATGGTACCAACTCTGAAGTTTTGGATTGCGTTTGGAGGGTGGGAGCGGTGAGGCGCAGGGGGGGGGGGGGGGGGGGGCTTATGTTAGCCATCGGCGGTCGAAACGAGGAGGAGTCCTTGCATTCTCGTCCGGCAGCATGAGGTGAATTTGTCTTTATCTTTGGCATTGTCGCTGAGCGTCCAGATTTTTTTCTTTTCAAACTCTCCAGAATTCCGTAGTCCATCCATCATATCGAAAGGCAACCAGGTAACTGATAGCATAGGCCGCTGACTTATGATTGGCCCACGTAATAATGGTGGTGCGTGGGGGCGGGTGGGAGTGATATGGGGTAGTTAGCGAGAAGGTTAAGGTTTAAATAAGGCATAATTTAACAAGCATAAAAAAATACCAAATATATATATATATACCAAATATATATATATATATATATATACCAAATATATATATATATATATATATACCAAATATATATATATATATATCATCATCATCATCATCATCATCATCATCGTTTAACGTCCATCTTCCACGCTAGCATGGGTTTGGACGGGAGTTTTCCCACTTGAGGCAAGAGTGGTTGTCTCGCTCGCATAGGACTGTCTGGCGGGTTTTCTACGGCTGGATGCCCTTCCTAACACCAACCACGTTTACAGTGTGGACTGGGAGGTTTTTACCGTGTAACCTACACGGCCACATTACAGCGTGGACTGTGTTTTTTTTTTGTCGTGACACCTACACGTCTGGCGGGTTTTCTACGGCTGGGTGCCCTTCCTAACACCAACCACGTTTACTGTGTGGACTGGGAGGTTTTTACCATGTAACCTACACGGCCACATTACAGCGTGGACTGTGTTTTTTTTTGTCGTGACACCTACACATCTGGCGGGTTTTCTACGGCTGGATGCCCTTCCTAACACCAACCACGTTTACAGTGTGGACTGGGAGGTTTTTACCGTGTTACCTACACGGCCACATTACAGCGTGGATTGTGGGTTTTTTTTGTCGTGACACCTACACGACCTCATTTGTTTCGGACTGGATGTTGTGGTACCAACATAACTTTACATTGAAAGGGGTGGTGTGGATGGGGTGGGGGTAGTGGGACGGGGGTGTATTTTGTTAGAGATGCCTACTTAGGTAAGGCGGGTCTTCTGTATAACTGTGTAGCGCCAAAGATCTCGGTCCAGTGACATTGTCTTGGAGAGGTGTAAGTGTGTGAGGTCGGAATTTATCAAGTCGTCCCAGGTTTTTCTGGGTCTGCCTACTCCGTGGCTACCGTCTATTTGTATTGCTCTGCACTTTTTTATACAGCTGTCGTCTTTCATGCGCATCACGTGACCATACCAACATAGTCTTCTCTCGAGTAAACAACATCTGATCCCTCTTATTTCTAATTTTTCCCTTAGTTCGTTTATGCTTTGCCGTTCACGTATATTACTATTACACATCCAGCGGAGCATGCAAGCTTCGTTCCTCTCCAGTCTGCGTATATCCTCTGCACACAATGCCCAGGTCTTCAGAGGCATATATATATATATATACCAAATATATATATATATATATATATACCAAATATATATATATATATACCAAATATATATATATATATATACCAAATATATATATATATATATGTATACCAAATATATATATATACCAAATATATATATATATATATATATATATATACCAAATATATATATATATATATATAGCAAATATATATATATATGTATATATATATATATATATAAACATATATATACATATATATATACATATATATATATGTGTGTATGTATAGATACATGAATCTGTATACTCACACAAACACACACTCATATACATAGATATATGTTAAAATTTGGTACCTGTAAAAATTACACGATATCACCACAAGTAAAACTTTGAAAATTACATTTTTGAAAAGCTCAATAGAGCAGAAACCGGTTAGTAGAAAACAAATGAGATAATAATTGTTTCTACTTTAGGCACAAGGCCAGCAATTATTCCAGTGCATTACTGGTACTTTATTTTATCGACCCCGTAAGGATGAAAGGCAAAGTCAACCTCGGCGGGATTTGAACTCAGATCGTAAAGGGACGTAACTATGCTGGAAAGCATGGCGTCCGACCCTCTACCGATACTGCCAAATAATGTTTGTTTCTGCAAACCGTTTTTTTTTTAATGATATAATTTATTTTTTAAGAACTAATTTCTTCAAATTCACTGGGGTCGATTTAATAGGCTTTCTCCTGCCCTACAAATTGCTGGCCTTATGCTTAAAATGGAAACAATTATTATTGTTGTTGTTGTTATTTTCCCTATATATATTTATGTGTGTATGTGTACGTATGTGTGTGTGTATGCGAAAATTAAATGGAAAACAACGCAGCAACCGATACAGTACATATATATATATTAGTTTAACGCTTGATATACTAGGAAAAGAGTGTTAGCGTTTCGGACGCTAGTCTTTCATCGGTAAAATGAGAAATAAAAGAAATAGAAAGATAGAGGAGTGTTACAAAAGGAAGAAACAGAAAAAAATTGTATGTGTGTATGTTTCTGTGTGTGTTTGTGTGTGTGTGTGTGTATGTGTGCGCATGTGTGTATTTGTATGTTTTTGTGTGAGTGTGTGTATGTGTCTGTCTCTCTGTATCTGTGTGTATATGCGTGATTGTGCGTGTACTTGTGTGTGTATGTGTGTGTGAATGTGTATGTACGTGTGCATGTGTGTGTGTGTTTATGCGTGTGTGTGTGTGTGTGTGTGCATGTGTTTGTACATGTATGTCTGCATGTGTGAGTGTATGTGTATGTACGTGTGCATGTGTGTGTATGTGTGCATGTGTGTGTATGTCTATGTACGTGTGCATGTGTGTGTATATGAGTGTGTATGTGCGTGTGTGCATGTGTGCATGTGTGCATGTGTGTGTGTGTGTGTTGTCTCTCCAATATTGATGTTCCTATTTATGAAATTCCTCACAAGAATTTAACACGATTTTTATTTCTATTTCTGAAAGAGAAATCATTTCCTTACCTAACAAGTTTTATTTACCCCCCCCCCTCTCTCACTCCCTTTATCCCCCACTTTCTCCCCTCATCTCTTTCTCTTGTTATCTCCTATTTTACGCCTCTCTCTCTCCATCTTCACATATATATTCTTTTAATGGTTTCAGTCATTAAACTGTGGTCATGCTGAGGCACCGCCTTCATTTAGTCAATCATATCAACCCAAATATTTAATTCTTTTCGTGTCTAGTACTTATTTTTGTCGAACTGTTAAGTTCCGCGACACAAATACAGATACAAACATGAATATAGAGATGGATACACTTATATGCACACATACACATGCACGCACACACACACGCACACATACAGAGACACGCACTCACACACGCACTCACACACGCACTCACACACAGTCACGCACACACGCGCGCACTCACACACATGCACGCGCGCACACTCATATACACACACACACATATATATATATATATGTCTGTGTGTGTGTGTGTGTGTGAGAGAGAGAGAGAGAGAGAGAGAGAGAGAGGGGGAGGCTGTGTATGTGTATATACGCCAAAAGTAAACGGAAAACAACACACCTGACAATACAATACAATGAAGATAATATATATATATATTGTCTTCAAGCGTTATGTCCTTGAGCAAGACACTTTATTTCACGTTGCTCCTTCTACCTGGAGTTGCGACCGATATTTCTGGACTAAATTAGAATTTTTTAGCGTGGTAATAAATAGCCGGGGGTAATTCCTTATATGGGAAGATTGTAGTTGTCAATGGGATTGGTCAAAATTTCTTGTAAACACAATTAAATCTTTCATGGCAGTGGGTGGGGTGGCTGAACTTGCCTGTAGAACAATGAGGGAGTGGGTGGAGCCAGTCAAGCGTTGAAAGTGAATTCTATACAGCAAATTCTAAGGAGTGTGTATGAAATTAGGCTAGTTAGGAAGCAGGCGAAAAAGGATACTGAGAGTGGGACGTTATAGAATTAAAAGGTTAATAAATGGAGATTAAAAGATAATAAAATAAATAAATAAATAAATAAATTAATTAATTAATTAATTAAATAATAAAATTAAATAGTAAAAATAAAAAAAAATCTCTAGAGTCTAAAGCAGTTGCTATATTTTTAGCTGGTATTGCGTTTTCGGTCAATGCTATATATAATTTACTGGGGTGGGGGTACTGAGGTTACAAAAGCCCGATCGGCTGCCTTTGGGTAGGCGAAAGAGGAAAAAGGAAAAGGAAGAGGAGAGGAAGTGGAAGGAAGTGATAAGAAGAGATAAAAAGAAGAAAAGAAAAAGAAAAAGTAAAGACGTACATCTACCTATCAAACTCTCCTACAGTACCACACCCAACTTCGCACTAAACATCGCCTCCTCAAACAACAAGAAACTCAACGCCTATGGAAGAAACAACCTAGCCATTAGGGGAGAGCCGACCAGGAGGTGTAACTGCCCTGATAGATCTACGTTCCCCCTCAACAACAGATGCCGAGAACGTAACGTGATCTACCAATGCAACGTGAGGACGGAAACCTCCAACAAAGCCTATATAGGATTAACCGCTTGCGATTACAAGACCCGACTCTACCAACACCGACATACGTTCCGAAACCCAGCCCGGCAACATGCCACGACACTTTCGGGCCACATCTGAGACCTCCAAGATAACAACATAACATATAATCTTACCTGTAGCTTACTGTCCAAGGCTAACTCCTACACGGGAGGACGCCGTCAGTGTAACTTATGCTCGGAGGAAACATTACAAATGCTGTTTACGAAGGACCAACTCCTAAACAAAAAAGACGAACTTGTAACTGCATATAAACACCGATTGCATAGGACTTACCTCGCCCTGAAACCCCCTCATGACCCGGGTGGCTAGACAATGGCTGCAACATCCTTCTTTTCCCCATTTGCCGAACAAGATAGGGGAAACCCCAGCATACATAGGTAGATGTACTCTTTTTCATTTTCTTTTTCTTTTCTTCTTCCCTTTATCTTTTCTTATCAATTCCTTCTACTCCCTCTCCTCTTCCTTTTTCCTTTTTCCTCTTTCGCCTACCCCAAGGCAGCCCATCGGGCTTTTGTAGCCTCAGTACACCCACCCCAGTAAATTATATATAGCATTGGCCGAAAACGCAATACCAGCTAAAAATATAGCAACTGCTTTAGACTCTAGAGATGTTCTTATTATTTTTACTATTTAATTTTTTTAATTTATTATCTTTTAATCTCCATTTAATAACCTTTTAATTCTATAACATCCCATTCTCAGTATCCTTTTTCGCCTGCTTCCTAACTAGCCTAATTTCATACACACTCCTTAGAATTTGCTGTATAGAATTCACTTTCAACGCTTGACCGTCTCCACCCACTCCCTCGTTGTTCTACAGGCAAATTCAGCCACCCCACCCCACCCACTGCCATGCAAGATTTAATTGTGTTTACAAGAAATTTTGACCAATCCTTTTAACAACTACAATCTTCCCATATAAGGAATTACACCTTGAAAAGTTCGGCTATTTATTGCCACACTAAAAATTCTAATTTAGTCCAGAAATAGCCGTCGAAACGGCTTGAGCTCTGCCGTCGGGGTTAAACATTTTCCTATTACCCACTCTATTACCCTAAGTATTGAGTACTCTGGTGCGTTATGGTCCATCTGGTTCCTTACCACACTTCCTTCGTTATATATATATATATATACACACATACACACACACACACACACACACACACATATATATATATATATATATATATATATATATATATACACACACACACACACACACACACACACACACACATATATATATATATATATATATATATATATATACACGTATATATATATATATATATATATATATATATATATATATATATATATATATATATATATATATACACGTATATATATATATATATATATATATATATATATATATATATATATATATGAAAGACGTAAAATAAGAAAATTTTAAAAATTAAAAATTAACTTACTAAAATTTTCACTCCAACTAATTAGCTTCTGTAATGGGATAAAGATAGTTACGCAATGTAACCGTCGAGAATTCATTACGTCATCAGGGAGTCTATTCTCAGCTAAGTCTCCAGGCAATGCGCGGACACTAGGGACTCATATAAAAATAATAATAATTCGGTGGATGGAACAGCTAGCGGGGATTGAATTCCAAAGCACTGAAAAAGTTCACTGTCTCTGGTCAAATGGCAGATTCTAAAGAATCAATCACGTGACACTGAGGCTAATTTTAAAATATCTCCAAATTATTTATTTGTTGAATAGTGAAGTTTTAAATCAACATATGTTGATTTAAAACTTCACTCTTCACAAGTGTTTTTTAACCTTCATATCATATATCCCTATTTTATCTGACGAAAACGCAAATGTCATCTCATGATGATATTTGTTTTTGAAATGAGCATAATAAAATACATGGAACTCTTTTAACCATCTTTTGATCTTATATTATTTATACTCCAGTCCTACAAACTGTAGAGTGCTACTTATCCTATATCTGCATTGCTTTATTTTACTACAATAAAACTCACCTCCTACATATATATATATATATTGCAGAAGATAAGTTGCTTATTCACAGTTGTTATGTTATAACTTCTTGTGGATATGCTGACTCGAGCGATCCAAAAGCATTTCACCTCAGTAGTTTATCCCACCTAAGAGTTGTTGATTAGGAGTGACTGAGTATTCATTTATCAAATAAGAGTAGTTAAGACGGGATTATTTCACCACAATTGCTTTATTGCAAGATATATATTTCTGTTACATGGTTACGCATGTGACTACATCATATCCTTACGCCTTCGCAACAAGATGGTTATACATGGCCAGTAGCATATCCCAATGATTGCATAACTACACCTATGATTGCATAAGAATCTGATGAAGACACATGCATAACCATGTAACAGAAATATATATATCATGCATTAAAGAAAATATAGTGAAATAATCCCGCCTTATCTACTCTTATTTAATATATATATATGGCGGGTGTTTTCGCGTATGCACGTGTATGTACGCATATGGATGCGTGCATGTATGTATTTAATTTTTGTTGATTTCAATTACCTCTGTAATTTATTTACATTATTCTTTACGGGGTCGATAAAATAAAGTACCAGTAATGCACTGGGTAATTGCTGGCCTTGTGCCTAAAGTAGAAACAATTATTCTTAACTCTGAAGCCGAGAATCATTTCCTAAATAGAATTTTAGTCTATTTAGACTTCAGTTATACCATAAACGTGGTTTTGTCTTTGCGTGTAATTGTTCTCAACGCTCCACATAATGACGTATTATCTTCGTTTTTTCCATTCATTGCCAGAGAACGTCTCCACGAACCACCTAATAGAATATTAGTCTACGACTTCATCTATACCATAAACGAGGTTTTGTCTTTGCGTGTAATTGTTTTCACCGCTCCAAATAATGACGTATTATCATCGTTTTTTTCGTTCTCTGCCAGGGAACGTTTCCACGAACCAAAGTATCGTCTTCCTGTCTTCCTTCGGTTGCAATGTTTTTTGAAATATTTACTTCTGCGTTCACAGATTGATTTTTTTAGTTTCAGAAGATCCCGTTAAGGGTGAAAGCAGCTATTCTTTGCTTAAACTTTAATCTGTTATTTTAATAAATATTTGCTCTACGGTTCTTATATATTTGATATATATTTATCCTTATCGAGCCCTCTTTGGATTTTAGTCTTCAAATTTATTATTATTACTATATATATATATATATATATATATATATATATATATATATTCAGGTTTGTTGGTTCACCACTGGATAGAACTGGTCATTCCGTATAGTCAACCTCGATGTAATATTAGGGAGAGCACTCGATGTAATGCAACTCACCCGTCTTCGTTTGTGTTGTTGGTGGTGCGAATATGGAGTTAATTATTATAAAATAACAGGAGGCTGGACTGGTGTAATTCCTTAAAAGGTTTATTATACTATGATCATTTCAGTGACCGGGTTCAGTATGAATCCGGTGACATCAGGTATTCGAAATTTAACAAGGGAATATAATAGGAACTATAATATATAAATAAAGAATATATATATATATATATATATATATATATATATATATTCTTTATTTATATATTATAGTTCCTATTATATTCCCTTGTTAAATATATATATATATATATATATATATATATATATATATTCTTTATTTCGTCCTTCCGTTTATTCATACTTTCTCTGTCCTCTGTTATCCTTGAATTTTAACATTTTCACATATCGTGGTATATGTAGATTAAAATCTCGTACATTTTCTGAAATTGTCTCATTTTTCCTCGGGCGCTTTATGGAAATTCAGTTCGTTCTGTGTTGTTTTTTAATTCAACGACGTGATTACCTTCCGCTCGTTATGTCTTTCACGTTGATCCAGACGATTAAGCTGGCAAAAATGACTCGTACCTGAAATTCAAAAGGCCAACCTTGTCACACACTGCGACGTTGAATTTCCTTGAGAATTACGTTAATCGTGTCGAGCCTGTGAAACGCTCAACCACTTACACACTAAAACAAGATTGACTCTACATGTCATTGAAAGGGTCGGCCCTGTCACACACTGTGTCACGCTGACTCTCCTTGAGAATTAGGTTAAAAGTACACGTATCTATGGAATGCTCAGTGATTTGCCCGTTAGTTTCATGAGCAGTCAGATCTCTTGTTAAAACAACTGCAGGAGCACTCGTCATTGTAAGCGATAGAAGTCCAACAGCCACACAATTTAAGGACGATTTTAGTGGAAATTATTTCCGTTTATATTTTAAGTATAATGTTGTACAATCTATAAAAATATGAAGCAATAAAGACAATCTAGTTCTGTTTATTATGTGATGTGGATTGGCAGTATTGGTAGAGTGTCGGATGCTATGCTTTGGCGCATAGAGTTACGGCCCTTGCCATTCTGAGTTCAAATCCCGCCGAGGTTAACTTTGCCTTTCATCCTTACGGGGTCGATAAAATAAAGTACCAGTAATACACTGGGTAATTGTTGGCCTTCTACCTAACGTAGAAACAATTATGTGATATAGATTACATGGATAAAATGTGGGAAGACTTCGTAACATCTAAATGGCACTGTGTGTGTGGGTGTGTGAGTGTGTGAGGTGATGTTATGTGTGTGTGGGTGAGTGTAAATGCAACATAACCAAATATTTAAGAAGGTTGCTTGGCAATCAATATTAATGTTTGAAAGAATGATATACTCCTAGCAGAAACACCGATCTCCTGACAATGTGTGGGCACAGCATGGCCGAATAGTTAAGAGATTTGCTTCGTAATCTTTGGGCCCCGAGTTTTATCCCACTGCGTGGCATCTTGGTAAGTGTCATTTACCTTGTCTCGGCACATGTCTTATGAGTGAAATTGGGTAGAGAGATATTGTTTGGAAACTTGTCTAATGGACTATAACTAAAATTCTAAGAGCCAGCCTTATCACACAGCGTCATGCTGAGTTTGCCTGAGAATAACGTTAAGGGTATATGTGTCTGTGGAATGCTCAGCTACTAACATGTTAATTTTATAAGCAGGGGGTTTCATTGATCGGACAACTGGAATGGTCATCATCGAAACCGATGATGGTTCACCGATTCACGAGTGTGTGTGTGGGTGTGAAAGAGAGAGAGAGAGAGAGAGAGAGTGTGTGTGTGTGTGTGTGTGTGTGTGTGTGTGTGTGTGTGTGTGTGTGTGTGTGTGTGTGTGTGTGTGTGCGTGTGTGTTGGTGGTGCTCACAAGTGGCAGCCACTAAGGAAAAGATATATTGCAAGCAACTGCCACTTATTGATATAAAATATATTATCTCACTCTATTCTAGGTATAACGATCTCTTAGATTATTTTTGCAACATATACCTGAATATATTTTTACGACAACTATGTTACGTTACACACACACCCTCTTCCTTCTAGTGGTACATTTCCCTAGACCTTTAATCTTTATTTTCATCTCTTCTCTTCCACTTTCACTTCTTTCCTAACGATGAACTGATATCCGATACATGGAAGATACCGGTTTCTGGTTTAGGAAAGTCGATTAAATCGACTCAGTGCATTACTGGTACTTTATTTTATCGACCCCGTAAGAATGAAAGGCAAAGCTAACCTCAGAAAGTAAAGTACCGTAACCCTATGCCCCAAAGCATGAAGTCTGGCCATTGACGTACAAGGTGCTTAGTAATCGACGTATCTTCAGAATACGATCGTCGAGCTGCTGTTATGGAAAGCCTTCGCGCCGGCCACAAAGCCAAGCTAATCATTGAATGGTTTAAATAAACCTTACAAAAATATATGGGGCCTCGGACGAGGACAATTTCAGACCAGAACGCAAGACTCATAAGAAGCGCTTTGGCGCTACCAAGACGCTCGAGTTCGTCCCCGACGACCTCCGCCTTGGTACCAACAACTACGTGAGATCTTTGACGAGTACGTCAAGCCCTGGATGGACAGGGTGACTAATAGGAGGCCCTAAGTCTTTCAACAGTACCCTTCCCTCACCAACAAGGCCAGGACCACACAGGCCAGGACCACCCAGTCCAGGACCACCCAGGTCTGGTTCTTCGCCAACGTGCCGTGCCACTAGCCACCCGACTTATGCACCACTCCCTATTGCCTATTTTGTGTGGAGAGTCTTGGAGAGGAAGGTGAACAGCAGGCCCTACAACACCAAAGGAGATTGTCGAGGCAGCCATCAAGGACGCCATGGCCAACATGGACAGAGACGCCTTTGCCAAGGCCTGCTCCATCTTCCACCAGGAGAAAGTGGTCGCCGTCGATGGAGGGCACATCGAGTGATTTCTACACCTTATTTATGTGTCTAACTGTGTATAAAGTCTCATTGAAATCTATATATAATATAAAAGAGAGATGTTTATTGGTTGGTTGGTTGGTTGAATCACACAAAAACTACACACACACACACATCTAGAGAGAGAGAGAGAGAGAGAGAGAGAGAGAGAGAGAGAGAGAGAGAGAGAGAGAGAGAGAGACGTCCCATAAAAGTCTAGAATCGACTTAAACTATAGATCAAAGTATCAGTTGAAAGTTTAATAATATTGCGTTAGCTTTATTAAAGTCATTTTACGCCAGTCTTTGATTTTACAGACCAAAAAAAAAAAAATTTGATACTATTTGAAATTAATCTACGGTATATATTTCAATATGAAAATCACCAAGAGGAAATTAGAGTTGCAAACTCGACGAACACAAACGACTCTTCAAGGCAAAATAAACGGGTTAAGAACTGCGTTTTCATATGATCCTAAAGTCGCGTCTTCATATGATCCTAAAGTCGCGATTGGTAGCATGGATATTACATGTGTTGCTTAGGAGGAAAGGTCAGACTTCCACCGATAGAGGACCCTCCAGCTTTTATCCATATACTGCTTACAGACCGTATTAACGAAGCTAAACACTTCAGAAGCAATGTTATACGGTATATTGCTGCATTTCAGATGACATCCTTTGGAGCTGAAAAAGATCATACTGACTATGGTTATTTCACAGCATTTAAAATCCAAGGCCAATGTTACCATTTAATCAACAATTTACTTCCGCAGCCTAATAAGGAAGTTTTATGATTGTTTTGTTTTTTATGTCTCTTTCTCACACACACATTATGGTCTCACCTCATACTGTAAACCAGACAACACATTCAATACAGTCGTTTTCTCTTTTATCCGTATTCTCTTAACTGTTCTCCTGGGCGAAGCCGGGTACCTCAGCTAGTTTATTAGATAAAAAAGGGTGCTTTTATTATCTATTAATTTTTTTCTGGGTTTATCTGCGCCACACTGTGTGTATGTATATGTGTGTGGGTGTGTGTGGGTGGAGGTGGGGGGGATTTATACTCATAAAAATGATAGTAAATTGCTGAAACAATTGTATAAAGAACAAAAAACTTGTAAAATATAAAATAATTGTTTCTACGTTAGGCACAAGGCCAGCAATTACCCAGTGTATTACTGGTACTTTATTTTATCGACCCCGTAAGGATGAAAGGCAAAGTTAACCTCGGCGGGATTTGAACTCAGAATGGCAAGGGCCGTAACTCTACGCGTCAAAGCATGGTGTCCGACCCTCTACTGATACTGCCAATCCACCGCAGTATATTTCACAAAATAATGTTATGAAATATATTGCATTATATTACTTTTTGTTTAACTCAACGATCTGAAGGGGGACATTCCTATATTTCTCTCTCTCTCTCTCTCTCTCTCTCTCTCTCTATATATATATATATATATATATATATATATATATATATATATATATATATATATATTTCGTTTCTGAATTTGTCACAGAATTTGAAGAGGTCACAGAATGTGTGACGAAAGAACTTTGACAATATATGAACAATCGTCTGGTTGTGGAACCAACCAACCGGAAATTTATAAATTCCTAAATTTATAAATTTAATTTATAATAAATTGAAGTGAAAGCAACTGGTGTGTGTGTTTCTTATTGGCAACATGACCATAAATAAAATTTATAAATTTAGGAATTTATAAATTTCCGGTTGGTTGGTTCCACAACCAGACGATTGTTCATATATTGTCAAAGTTCTTTCGTCACACATTCTGTGACCTCTTCAAATTCTGTGACAAATTCCAGTTCCTCAGTGAAATAACAACCCAACCAGGAACTGGGCATATCAGAGTATTGACAATATTATACACCTCAACAACATATGTTCTTGTCTATACCATACTAATTCAAACTGCCTGAAGAGGTCACAGCCAAAGATGGCTGTCACTGAAATATATATAGCAGTAATAAACGAAGCTAAATTTTAATCATTTGACTTTTTATTTAACTTTATTTTACACTACTCCGGAGTAACCAAACCAACCTGCGCACTTCGTCGAGTGGTCCAGCCTGCGTACTGAGGTGTTGGTATACAACCAACATAAACTCAAAATCTCTCTCTCTCTCTCTCTCTCTCTCTCTCTCTATATATATATATATATATATATATATATATATATATATATATATATATATATATATATATATATAGAGAGAGAGAGAGAGAGAGAGAGAGAGAGAGAGAGAGAGAGAGAAATATAGGAATGTCCCCCTTCAGATCGTTGAGTTAAACAAAAAGTAATATAATGCAGTATATATATATATATATATATATATATATATATATATATTAAAATAACAGATTAAAGTTTATGCAAAGAATCGTTGCTCTCACCCTTACCGGGATCTTCTGAAACTAAAAAAAATCAATCTGTGAACGCAGAAGTAAATATTTAAAAAAAGTTGCAACCGGACAGGAAGACAATACTTTGGTTCGTGGAAACGTTCTTTGGCAAATAACGGAAAAAACAAAGATAATACGTCATCATGTGGAGCGGTGAGAACAATTGCACGCAAAGACAAAACCACGTATGTGGTTATGTGTATACGCGAGTTTTGTGTCTGTGTAAGTATGCGGGTTAGTACGTATGTAGGGTGTGTGTATATGTATGCTTTGTGTTTTGGTCGACGTACGTCTGCGAACATATGTGTATTTACATGTTGGTATGTGTGTGCGCGCGTTATATACGTATTTATTTATTTATATACGTTTATTTAACTATATGTATACACGCACACACACACATATTTTTTTTATATATATTTTTATGTGTATTTCATGTATTCGTTCGTATGTGCGCGGGTACAGGCGTTGCGTGGGTTCTGTATGTGCGTGCCGGTTTTTGTTGTGTACGTGCTTGTATTTGTATACCTATGGCGAGTGTTTTCGCGTATGCTTGTGTATGTACGTATTTGGATGCGTGTATGTAATTATTTAATTTCAATTACCTCTGTATTTTATTTACTTTATTTACTCTGAAGCCAAGAATCATTCGGTTTCTTAGTTAGAATTTTAGTCTACGACTTCAGTTATACCATTTACGTGGTTTTGTCTTTGCGTGCAATTGTTCTCCGCGCTCCACATGATGACGTATTATCTTTGTTTTTTCCGTTTTGGGCCAGAGAACGTTTCCACGAACCAAAGTATTGTCTTCCTGTCTTCCTCCGGTTGCAACGTTTTTTGAAATATTTACTTCTGCGTTCACAGATTGACTTTTTTAGTTTCAAAAGATCCCGTTAAGGGTGAAAGCAGCGATTCTTTGCTTAAATTTTAATCTGTTATTTTAATAAATATTTGCTCTACGGTTCTTAATAATTTGATATATATTTATCCTTATCGAGCCCTCTTTGGATTTTAGTCTTCAACTTTATATATATATATATATATATATATATATATATATATATATATATATATATATATATATATATATATATATTAAAATAACAGATTAAAATTTAAGCAAAGAATCGCTGCTTTCACCCTTAACGGGATCTTCTGAAACTAAAACAAAATTAATCTGCGAACGCAGAAGTAAATATTTCGAAAAATGTTGCAACCGAAGGAAGACAGGAAGACGATACTTTGGTTCGTGGAAACGTTCCCTGGCATGGACGAAAAAAAACGATGATAATACGTCATTATTTGGAGCGGTGAAAACAATTATACGCAAAGACAAAACCAAGTTTATGGTATAACTGAAGTCGTAGACTAAAATTCTATTTAGGAAACCGAATGATTCTCGGCTTCAGAGTTAAGAATAATGTAAATAAATTACAGAGATTATTGAAATCAACAATAATTAAAAATATAGATGCACGCATTCATATACGTACATACACACGCATACGCGGAAACATCCGCCATGGGTGTGCAAATACAGGCACGTACACAAAACCTCGCGCACACATACAAAAACCCACGCAACGCCTGTACCCGCACACGTACGAACGTATACACCAAATACACATAAAACATATATAAAAAATATATATATATACATGTGTGCGTGCGCGTATACATATAATTATATAAACGTATATAAATTTGCACACATAAATACGTATATAATGCGCACACACACACCCACATGTAGATACACATATGTTAGCTAAACGAACGTCAACCAAAACACAAAGTACACATATACACACACCCTACATACGTGCAAACCCGCATAGACACACAAATGCAATACACACGTATAAAATACACATAACCATATACACATGTACCAGTATATATAATATAATATATACGCCTATAACAAATACAAGCAAATATACATACGAGAAAGTATACGTACCTTCACAAAACATACAGGTAATATGTACTTACCTATACAAATATATCCTCTCCTCCTCTCTCTCCTCTCCCCCTCTCTCTGTTGATTTCAAAAGCATACATTTATGTGTGTGTGTGTAAAATGTGACACACACTCACACACACAAACACAGACACAGACACACACACATATGTATATATATATATATATACACGCACATATTATCGCATATATATATTTCCTTCCTCTCATCACTCTTTACTTTCTAGTTATCTTCTATTTCTAGCTCTATCTTCTGGTGAAAGGCTAGTGTCCGAAACGTTAAGACTCTCTCCCTGCTATTTCAAGCTTTAAACTAATATATTTTTCCATGTACTGTGCTGTTTGTTTTGTTATTTTTGTTATTTCTGTTTACCTTTTACACACACACACACACACACACACACACACACACACACACACACACACACACACACACACACACACATATATATATATGTATGTGAAAATATATTTACTCGCTTTACATCGGAATGGTACTACTTTACCAATGTCATATCAACATAGCAACATTACATTACTTCTGATATCACATGATATAATGATATAACCATTGCATGATTACTAACCATCATGACATTGAAATACGTATAATGCAATAAAACAATTATGGAAACACAACATGTGTCTTAACATTATTTAGTAAATGGAAATTCCATCAGACTTAATCGCCACCATAATCCTGGAGATATACGACTGAAATGGAGTGATTTTTAGCTGCTTAAACCGGATTATCTTCGCGGCATTATAAAGTTACCTTCATGGATAAACACCCTAATTATCTGTATCAGTATATATATATATATACATATATATATATATATATATATATATATATATATATATATATATATATAAAACTAATCTATATTATATTTTATCTGATGAAAGCGCACCATAATCTGCCTTGGTGGCCCTTGAAATATGTATAATAAAATAAATATGGTTTTATAAATATAGTTTCCATTTGTTAATATATTGTATATTTACTCCAATAATGTCTTGAGTGCTTTGTATCAGTTATAAAAATATTTTGCTTGTTGTATCCCAACAAATTAAATATAACCTCTACATATATATATATATATATATATATATATATATATATATATATATATATATATATATATAGGAACGAGTAGGACCCCGACGGCTGAGCTCAAGCCGTTTCGACGGCTAATTCTGGACGCATGAGTCCAGAATTAGCCGTCGAAACGGCTTGAGCTCAGCCGTCGGGGGTCCTACTCGTTCCTATTACCCACTCTACTACCCTAAGTATTGAGTACTTTGGTGCGTTATGGTCCACCTGGTTCCTTACCACATTTCCTCCGTTATATATATATATATACATATATATATATATATATATATATATATATATATATATATATATATATATATATATATATATATATATATATATATATATATATGCAAAGTTTTATTTAAATTGTTGGGTTACAACGAGTAAATATTTATAACTGATATAAAAGCACTCAACAAGTATTTGGAGTATATTTACGATATTAAATAAATGGAAACTATATTTATAAAACCATATTTATTTCACTATATATATATTTCAGGGATATCATATTAAAAATATGGTATGCCTTCTTCAGACAAAATACAATATAAACAGTCTTATAAATAGATAGATTTGACATACCTTACGACTTCAACTACCAAATCAACTTTTTAAATGGAAGTTGAAGTCGTAAGGTATGTCAAATCTATCTATTTATAAGACTGTTTATATTGTATTTTGTCTGAAGAAGGCATACCATATTTTTAATATGATATCCCTGAAATATATATAGTGAAATAAATATGGTTTTATAAATATAGTTTCCATTTATTTAATATCGTATATATATATATATATATATATATATATATATAGAGAGAGAGAGAGAGAGAGAGAGAGATAGGGTTTTCGTATATGACACTTACTTGTGTCGTACTCTGTAGTCATATATATATATATATATATAAGGATAAAGATCCCATAACTTTGTGGAGTGGTAGAGGCACCGTCAAACGTCGTGTCTAGGGCACTGTTAAACCTGGTGGAGCCCAACCCTCTCCAGATCTGAACACAACCGATTTTCCTCTATAGAGAAAGAACGACTCAAGTACTGAACTGCTACTTTTTTTATCGACTTCAAAAGGATGAAAGGCAAAGTTGACCTCGGCTGGATTTGAACCATTCTTTCTGACGTCTTAACGACTCTGCCAGTTCGCCTATATATATATGTGTGTGTGTGTGAGAGAGAGAGAGTGTGTGTGTGTGTGTGTGTGTGTGTGTGTGTGTGAGAGAGAGATAGTATGTGTGTGTGTGTGTGTGAGAGAGAGAGTGTGTGTGTGTGTGTGTGAGAGAGAGTGTGTGTGTGTGTGTGTGTGTGTGTGTGTGAGAGAGAGAGAGTGTGTGTGTGTGTGTGCGAGAGAGAGAGAGAGAGAGTGTGTGTGTGAGAGAGAGAGAGAGTGTGTGTGTGTGTGTGAGAGAGAGAGAGTGTGTGTGTGTGTGTGTGTGTGTGTGTGTGTACACATTATAAATATATCATAAACGCACATACATGGATATACACATACATACATACATACATACATACATACATACATACATGCATACACGTATACACACATACATACATACATACATGCATACATGCATACATACATACATACATACATGCATACATGCATACATACATACATACATACATACATACATACATACATACATACACACATACTTACATACATACATACATACATACATACATACATACATACATACATACATACATACATACATACATACATACATCATACATACTTACATACATACATTTGTAAGTGTGTCTTCGAGCGTAAAAATATATCTAAATTGTTAAACAATGGAAGACAAATCACAACAAACATCCATGCAATCCGGATGAATTCTTTCATTCAACAGCATAAAGGAACAGAGACAAAAATGTTACTTCACTTCCTCTGCTATGGCACCATTGTTAATAAACGATAGGTGCCCTTTTTTGTCGCCATAGCTTCTAATGTATTCTTCTGCAGAAGCTCATTGTCTGCTTTGATTTCACATCACTGGTCATACTGTGATTATTATCGTCCTGTTGGTTCTTTGTCTTATAGAGGACAAAATCTAATAATAAATCGTTCTCAAACCGAGACACTGTCGCATGTTTAACGCAGAGGAGCGGAAGATAACTAAATTGCCAGCTTTGACTAATAATTTCCATTTTGTGTCGGTTGTTGTCAAAACCTTCCTCCGGTGTCCTCTGTCTCCGGCAGGGTTGGATTTTAACTTTGGACCAAGGGCACTTCAGGTTTGGGGAGCCCCTCATATACAAAAAATTAGAATACACAGCAAGCCCCTCAATTTTACATATCAAAGTTAACTTGGTGTTAAATTCAAAAATTTTAACCATCCTAAAACTAAAAAGCCCAGCTGAGGGTTCATAAATAAATTGCTATGGTCATCGCTTGAGGAGCCCCTCACTGCAGGGGGTGGTGCAATTGCCCCCTTTTCCCTCTATTAAATCCGGCCCTGGTCTCCAGACAGCAGTTTTCCTTCGCAAAATCGGGATGAAGGCATCTTACCTGAAGAAGAAGCCTCTTGATATGAAATGATTGATGTAATGGTTATCGCTGACTGTCCTCTCGCTATCGTAGCCACGAAGCTGCCGGAAATGTGTATGTAAACATATTTATATATGTTTATATGTATGAAGCGGTACAGAATTTAATCGAAGCTGCGAAAAATATGTATATAAAAATACATTTAAACATGTAAATATGTTTACGTGTTTTTGTTTTGTAGTGTTTCCTTGTTTATTTGCATGACCATTTGTGAAGGCAGGAATGGAAGTCGTGACCTTATGATCGTGAGTAGAACATCCTAACGCCTAAGCCATACGCCCTTAGCCCAGAGTACAATATAAAGTTGACTGTATCCAAATAAGAGTTACTGATTCCAATGTGTACATACTGAAATCATGCTTATTCCAACTTCCAAATATTTAGTTAATGAAAAATATGTCTTTCCCTGTGTTGTTAATCGGCTTCAAATTTGGCTTCTTTTGCTGGTGGCTTTTCATTTTTTATGGAAAGTCATTCACAACAAGACAGCAACCAGCAATGCACCAGACCCCAACAGACCAGCCAGTAACCAACAATGCACCAGACCCCAACAGACCAGCCAGTAACCAGCAATACAGCAGGCCCCCAAAAGACAGTCAATAACCAGTAATACATAAGACCCCAACATCAGTTAGTAACCAGCAATACAATAGACCCCATGTAATGACATATATAGTCGAAGTTACAAAAGTAAAGGCTACAAAAAAAAAAAAAAGGAAAAGAAAGAAAATCTTACGAGACACTGCCCTTAAAATCAGCAAACGATCAGCAGAATGTTTGTAAGGATTAGGATTATAATCAATCAGGAAAATAAGATAAAGAAAAAGAATTTCATAAGACAGATGTTTGAGGAAAGAAACTACTGGAGTAGAGATTCTTCTTACAAGAGGAGATAACCACCGTGAAAGGATAAGAATTGGTAGAAAGAGGAGTCATACGATTAGTAACCTTAAAAGGAGGAACAACTGAAGAAAGTTTAGTAGAACAACGATCATAGAAATATTTATAGAATAGAGATAAAGAAGCAATGCCTTGGCGATTACAGAGGTGGAGGGTTGAAGTTTAGCTGCCAAAACAGGACCAACCATGTTAGGAATTCTTCTTACAAGAGGGAATACCACAATATCCTGCTGCTGAGAGTATGGGGTTAAGTTAAGCTGGCAAAACAGGGTTAGCAATATTAAACACTTACGATTAACATGTGTCTTTGATCGTCCACCCGAATCATGTGACGTGGACATGTTCACAATTTCACCACGCTACGTTCGTCAGCCATTTTAATGAGAAACCCAATTGATCATAATGTTAATAATTTCATTGTTTCCTAATCAACTATTTTGTCATCTAAATCAACAAAACGAAAAAGTTTCGAACATTTTAAATCGAGATTTATTAATATAACATAATTTGAAAAAATTACTAAGTCGAACGTAATTTATTGTTTTTCTCCGCGAGTTTATGATTAGATTTTAAATGAGATTATTGGCTTACTAATCGAATATTCATTGGAAATTGATTTACTGTTCGAAGATGAACTTTTACAGACAGACCCAATGAAGGCTTAGTGGTTAGGCTGTTCGACTCACGTTCGCAAGATTGTGAGTTCAATTGCTGGACTGGGTAACACATAGTGTCTATGAGCAAGGCACTTCATTTCACGTTCTTCAATACACTCAACTGGGGCCAGCCTTCTAATACACTGTTTTACACAGATTCTTCATGGGAACTACGTTATGGTTACACGTGTCTGTGGAATGCTCAGCCACTTGCTCTATAATATAACAGGGACTGTACATGCAATTTTAAGGGCCAGCCTTATCACACACTGTGTCATTATGAATCTCCCCGAGAACTGTGTTATAGTTGCACGTGTCTGTGGAATGCTCAGTCACTTGCTCTATAATATAACATGGACTGTAAATGTAATTCAAAGTGTCAGCCTTGTCACACACTGTGTCACGCTGAATCTCCCTGAGAACAACGTTAAGCGTACGTGGCTATAGTATATTTTCCTTATTGTATACTTCTGTTCAATTATAAATAATGGTTTCTGATTTAGGCACAAGGCCTTGGGGGGGGGGAGTCAATTAAATCGACCCCAGTGCGTGACTGGTACTTTATTTTATCGACCCCGTAAGGATAAAAGGCAAAGTTAACCTCGGCGGGATTTGAACTCAGACCGTAAAGGGACGTAACTCTATGCTGGAAAGCATGGCGTCCGACCCTCTACCGATACTGCCAACCCACCGCCCTTGTTCAATTATAGATAATGAGAAATTTTGAATTGTTTGTTCTTGTTTGTATTTTTGGTGATGTTTTTTTTTCTTCATATAATTTACGATAAGCTGAAAGAGCAGGTCAGGGAATCATTAGCATTGGTGATATTAAAACTATGTGGACAGTGATTGATTTGATTGTTTCAAATCACATCGAAATCAATAACTAATAACCAATCAATCGATTAGCAATACTTTGCCATCACAGAAGATAGACTAATATAGAAATAAATGAAAATGTGTGTGTGTGTGTGTGTGTGTGTGTGTGTGTGTGTGTGTGTGTGTGTGTGTGTGTGTGTGTGTGCGTGCGTGCGTGTGATATATATATATATATATAAGAGAGTATTGAAAAGAGAGTATTGAAGTTTGCTTGAAGCATTGTGGAACAATAAGTAAATATTTATAAGTCGTTTGGAAGCCTCGACAATGCAAATGGGTAAATCTCCGGGTAACAAGGTCCGGTGGTGGAGAGAGAGATATGTAAGTGGGTGTACGTTGAGATGCGTGGTGTGTATAAGATGTGTGAGATGTGTAGAATGAAGGGAAGAGTAAAAGAATAAAAATAATAATAACAACACAAGAGAGAGAGTTACCTTGGGAGAGATTTAATAGGCAAGTGCTTCCTTAAAATGCCACACCTGGGCGAGAAAACCACCAACGCTATCCGCAAGGCTATACGGATGGAGGGCCTCGACATCCCCCTGGCCCACTCGGGCCCCTCCCTGCGAAGATGCCTCTCCAGGAAACCCGAAAAATCTACTGACGCATGCTCCCTCAGAGGCTGCCCGATACGCCATGCTAACTGTTGCCTACGCACATACGTCGTGTATAAGATAGAATGTGACAGGTGCAACCAATACTACATAGGTAGCACAATTCGACCTTTGCACATCCGGATCAAGGAACACATTAAAACCAGGGCCTCGTCTTTCCGGAAACACATAGACAAATGCGGAAACAATGACGGAAGGCCCATTGTCACAATTCTAGCGACTGAAAGAAACGTCGGCACGTTACGTATTAAGGAAGCGCTTCTTATCAAACAACTGCAACCGCAAATAAACAACCGATTAGAGAGAAGCGAAATGAAATGGCTGATTTAAGTTAACAAGCGATGCAACAACACACAACACACGCACACACACACACACACGCAAACGAGACAACTACACACACGCACACACACACACAGTAGCATTCCACCATACGAACATACTACACTGCCAATACAGATGAACAAGACAACACACACGCACACACACACACACACACTCAAGCGAGACAACACACGCACACACAGTAACATTTAACAAACAGGCAGAGAATGGACTGACAGCTAGCGCCATCCCACTCCCTCATTCGGCCGCTGACCTCTGTACGACCGACCCCATTTCACGCGCACGCGCGCTCGGCCGAATACCTCAGATATTCAAATCTACAAACAGCGAAAGACGCGTTCCGAGTTGTCCGACAGACAACCTTTTCCCCCACCCCGGAAAAAACCCCAGTTGATGGATGTGAATCCGAAATATATAGGGACTATTATATCTCTCCCAAGGTAACTCTCTCTCTTGTGTTGTTATTATTATTTTTATTCTTTTACTCTTCCCTTCATTCTACACATCTCACACATCTTATACACACCACGCATCTCAACGTACACCCACTTACATATCTCTCTCTCCACCACCGGACCTTGTTACCCGGAGATTTACCCATTTGCATTGTCGAGGCTTCCAAACGACTTATAAATATATATATATATATATATATATATATATATATATATATATATATATATATATATATATATATATATATATATATATATATATATGCGGCTTCGGAAGCATCCGATGATGTTGACCAGTTCTCCTTTTTGGGTAGTGTTTTCGATGCTCAGAGAGTGGGATTGGTCGAGTGCAAGGCCTTTCCCCCACTTAAAAAAACCTTCAAAGCACAGACATTGCTTGTTCAAGATCTGTTACAGATTCGTGAGGCTGACCGTATTATAAAAGTGCACCATTTTCTCTAATCTGACAAGCGATTGCAATACTCTTAGCAGAGTTTGCAGCCATCATATATATATATATATATATATATATATATATATATATATATATATATATATATATATATATATATATATATATAAAGAATTAGTATATCTACCAACATATATATACAGATGCATACCTATGGTAGCAAATATATAGGTTTTTGTCTTAGTAACTTTGTGGTTCAATGCAAGGGGGTGCAGAACAATTATATGAAAGACGTAAAATAAGAAAATTATAAAAATTAACTTACTTACTAAAATTTCACTCCAACTAATTAGTTTCTGAAAGGCAATAAACATGGTTTTCAAATGGAAAGCATGGAGAAGCCGTTTCGTCATCAGGAAGTCTGTTCTCAGCTAAGTTACCAGGCGATGCGTGGACACAGGGAACTTATACAAAAATAATTCAGTGGATGGAAAAAAAGCAAGCGTGGACTAAATTCCAAGACATAGAAAAAATCACTGCCTACTTGGTCGGTGGCAAATTCAAAAGAATCAATCACGTGACATCGAGGTTAATCAGTGAGGAGTGGGGTGTTAAAAAGACAGTAGCCGAGCCATTACTCTGAACTATAGTAGCAGTTTTGGCAAATTTTTGCTCAACAAAATAATTTGGAGTTAATTATAAAGAATTAGTATATCTACCAACATATATATACAGATGCATACCTATGCTAGCAAATATATAGGTTTTGTCTTAGTAACTTTGTGGTTCAATGCAAGAGGATGCAGAACAATGATATGAGAGACGTAAAATAAGAAAATTATAAAAATTAACTTACTTACTAAAATTTCACTCCAACTAATTAGTTTCTGAAAGGGAATAAACATGGTTTCCAAAAGGAAAGCATGGAGAAGCCGTTTCGTCATCAGGAAGTCTGTTCTCAGCTAAGTTACCAAGTGATGCGTGGACACGATGCTGAGAACAGACTTCCTGATGACGAAACGGCTTCTCCATGCTTTCCATTTGGAAACCATGTTTAATCCCTTTCAGAAACTAATTAGTTGGAGTGAAATTTTAGTAAGTTAATTTTTATAATTTTCTTATTTTACGTCTCTCATATAATTGTTCTGCATCCCCTTGCATTGAACCACAAAGTTACCAAGACAAAACCTATATATTTGCTAGCATAGGTATGCATCTGTATATATATTTTTAGCGTGGTAAATAAATAGCCGAACTTTTCAAGGGTAATTCCTTATATGGGAAGATTGTAATTGTCGAGAGGATTGGTCAAAAATTCTTGTAAACACAATTAAGTCTATCATGGCAGTAGGTGGGAGGTGGGGGTGGTTGAACTTGCCTGTAGAACAATGAGGTAGTGGGTGGAGCCGGTCAAGCGTTGAAAGTGAATTCTATACAGCAAATTCTAAGGAATGTGTATGAAACTAGGCTAGAGGAAGTAGACGAAAAGGGGTTCTGGAGAAAATAGAGAAGGGACGTTATAGAATAGGTAAATCAATTGAGATGAGAAGATAATAAATAAATAAGAAAAAAAATATATAAAAAATATAAAATTGGATAGTAAGAAGTGATAAAAAATCTCTAGAGTCTAAGACAGCTGCTATATTTAGTTGGTATTGCGTTTTCGGCCAATGCTATAGAATAGGTTAATAAGTCGAGAATAGAAGATTCTAAATAAATAACAAATTTATAAAATTATAGAATTGGGTAATAAAAAGTAATACAAAATCTCTGGGGTCTAAAACAGCTGCTATAATTAGTTGGTATATCGTTGTCGGTTAATGCTATCTATCATTTACTGAGGTGGGGGTACTGAGGCTACAAAAGCCCGATGGGCTGCCTCGGGTAGGTGAAAGGGAAAAAGGAAAAGGAATAGGATAGGGAGTGGAAGGAAGTGATAGGAGGAGATAAAGGGAAAAAGAAAATAGAGAGGAAAAGAAAAGAGGTACATCTACCTATGTTAGCTGGGGTTTCCCCCATCTTGTTCGGCAAGTGAGGAAAAGGAGGATGTTGCAACCATTGTCTACCCACCCGGGTCATTAGGGGGTTTGAGGGCGAGGTAAGTTCTACGCAATCGGTGTTTGCATGCAGTTACAAGTTCGTCTTTTTTGTTTAGGAGTTGGTCCTTCGTAAACAGCATTTGTAATGTTTCCTCCGAGCATAAGTTACATAAGTTCGCCTATTTATTTACCACGCTAAAAATTCTAATTTAGTCCAGAAATAACCGTCGAAACGGCTTGAGCTCTGCGGTCGGGGTCAAACATTTTCCTATTACTCACTCTACTACCCTAAGTATTGAGTACTCTGGTGCGTTATGGTCCATCTGGTTCCTTACCACTCTTCCTTCGTGGGGGTCTTACTGGTTCCTATATATATATATATATATATATATATATATATATATTTAAAAGAATAGAGGTGTAACACACAAGTTATAATATATTGGTAAACGGAATAGAAAATGCTGACCAATTGTTCACAGTGAAAAATAGTTTAATTAGGAATAAGTGAGAATTAGTAATAGTATTGGTTAGTATTCAGTTTTGGTTTTTAGTTTTACCGGTTGCGCATTTCTAATGCTTTTCAAAAATAATTTTGAGATAGAGCGTCCGTGATGTTTGCTCTGATCAGAGCAAACATCACGGACGCTCTATCTCAAAATTATTTTTGAAAAGCATTAGAAATGCGCAACCGGTAAAACTAAAAACCAAAACTGAATACTAACCAATACTATTACTAATTCTCACTTATTCCTAATTAAACTATTTTTCACTGTGAACAATTAGCACTTTCTATTCCGTTTACCAATATATATATATATATATATATATATATATATATATATGAGAGAGAGAGAGAGAGAGAGAGGGGGAGGGGAAGAAGAAAAGAGGGAGCGAGAGAGAGAGTGTGCGTGTATGTATGCGTATGTATGTATGTATGTATGTATGTATGTATGTATGTATGTATGTATGTGTCACAGAATCTAAACATGTTTCACGTGTGTTGCATGAGCATGGCTGGCCGTAGTTGAAAAAAAGCAAAACACTTAAAAGTGATGAACTCAAACAATGGCAATAAGGGCTCTGGAACAAGAAATAGGAGGGTCTAGCTCGGCAGGTGTCCCAGGGCACTGCACCCTGGGCTCGTTCGTCATCCGGCTGCTGTGAGAGAACCAAAACCAAACCTTTTTAAAATTGGCTGCTGGAAAGTACGCACATTGTCAGACCGCGAGCCTACATCGTTTCGTCCTGAAACAAGGTTAGTACTTGTGGCGAAAGGGCTTCAACGTTATAGCATGCATGTTGTAGCTTTGTCTAATACCAGTTTTGTTGAGGAGGGGCATTTTCAGGAACGGTCTAACGGATACAGATTTTATTGAAGTGGAAGGTCAGAAGCATGCAAAGAGAGACCGGAGTAGCATTTGCTGTTAAAAATACAATTGCTTCCAAATCAAACGAGTTTCTCTGATTGGCTCATTTCTATGAGAGTTCCACTGTCCAAAAATAGGTATGTTACATTTGTGAGTGTATATACTCCAACTATTTGCGCTACAGAGGATGAAAAGCTTACATTTTACCTTTCCTTAAAAGAACTTGCCGGAAGATCCCCTGATCTGATAAAATTCTCACACTTGGGGATTTTAATGCTAGGTTGGAAAAGACCACAGAACGTGGGATATGGTTAGAAAACATGGGATTGGAAAATGTAGTAGCAATAGCTTGTTACTCATGCAAAGTCTTTCTATAGCTAACACTTTCTTCCAGCACAAGAAGTGCAAGACAACCTGGATGCATTCAGGTTCAAAGCAGTACCACATGATAGATTTTGTTCTCGTGCGTAGGCTTTAGTTTCGAGACATCTGTGATATCCATCTGTTGCGAGGGGCTGAGTGCTAGACAGACAATCGTCTTCTTCGCACTAAGGTAAAATGTGTAGTAAAGCCGAAAATACGAGTAAATGTTGTTCCAGAGAAATTAAATATTGCTGATTAAAAATGCTTCAATAAAGGATAAGTTGGTGAGAAAGTTAGACAAGATTCAATGCAATGACACTTTGGTTTATGATACTTCAGCATCTGTTCTTGGTTTTATTAATAGAAAACATCAAGATCTGATTGATGAAAATGAGGAAGAGATTGAAGTGCTACTTAGTGAAAAAAAGACAACAATGATGAGAATGCTTACAAGAGGGCAAGGAGCTGGAAGGAGTGAAATGTTATTGAAGGTGGTGAAGGCTAACTTACAGCCCAAGATCCGTAGTATGCAAGATACATGGTGGGGAAGTAAAACGAAGGAGGTTCAGGCTGTAGTTGATGCCAACAATTCAAAGCTTCTTTACAGTTTATTCTGAGAAGTCTATGGTTCTTATTCTTCCCCAAATTGCACCCCTGAAATCTCAAAATGGCAACGAATTGTTTAGATACCCCAATGACATTCTTTTTAGGTGAAGGGAACACTTCAATGAACTTTTGAATAGGTCTTCTCGGGTCAATGGAGAGGTTATTGATTCAATTCCTGGTTGGCCTACTAATGCAAAAAGCCTTACATTGGAGGAAGTGGAAGTTGCTGTAAAATAACTTAATAATGGAAAAATCGCCAGGGAGGAATGGTATTTGTGCTGAGGTACTGAAATGTGAAAGTTGAAATGTTCTTCGACTTCTTACAAACTTAATATGTAAGGTTAGGGAAGAAGAAAGCGTTCCCTAAAACTGGAAAGATGTATTTATGGTGGTACTTTATAAAAGAAAAGGTGCAAAGGATGATTGTGGCAATTATCGCGGGATAGCACTCCTTTCAGTTATGGGAAAAGTCTTGTGTAGGATCGTGTGGGACAGATTGCTTGGTAACATCATTGGCTATATTCTTCCTGAATCGCAGAGTTGCTTTAGAAGTGGCAGAGAGACAACAGACATGATCTTCTTTGTAAGGCAGCTACAGAAGTGAACAGGAAATGGATTTGTATCCCGTTTTTGATGACTTGTCAAAGGCTTTTGATACGGTGAATAGAACTGCCTCGTGGAAAATTCTGATTAAGCTCGGTTTTCCTGACAAGTTCGTATCAGTTCTGAGAGGTTTTCATGATGGTATGTAAACTTATGTCAGGTGTTAGATCCCATTGTTTAAATGGGATGAAACAAGGGGATATACCAGCGCCTACATTGTTTGAATTATATTTCTCTATGGTTGTGTGTGTGTGTGTGTGTGTGTGTGTGCGCGCGCGCGTACGTGTGTGTGTGTGTGTGTGTGTGCGCGCGCGCGCGCGAAAAATTCTGAAGGAAGCGTTCTGCATGAAATATACTACTTATGCATAAAAAAAAACGTTTCGCTGTTTGAATATAGTAAGTGGAAAACAAATCGAATCAATAAAAGCTTTAAACAAGCAAGAAACTCTGTGAAGCAGTGATCATAATAGTAACGTCGTTGTGAGGGTAAATAAGTACTGTTCATAAGCAGCATGTAGCGCAGAGCTGGAGAATAAAAGAAAAGGAAACGGTTTTAAACTTTTAATTAGGTCGTAGGTGCGCCGTTCTGACACACGGTGTGTCTTGGGCATTTTAAACCTGGCAGAGCCAATCCCTCTCTAGGTCATAACAAAAATTTAAAACCTGGCGGAGCCCATCCCTCTCTAGGTCATAATATAGCTGATTTTTTCCAGAGGAATATAGAAAGGGCGAGAAAGTGAGAGAATCGACGCCAGTACTGGAGTGTTGCTAACAAACCTAATTTGCAATTATCGTGGGATATCCCTCCTTTCAGTGATAGGAAAAGTCTTGTGTAGGATCATGCTGGACAGATTGCTTGATAACATCATTGGCAATGTTCTTCCTGAGTCGCAGAGTTGCTTTAGAAGTGGCAGAAAGACAACAGACATGATCTTCTCTGTAAGGCAACTACAGGGAATGGATTTGTATCACGTTTTTGTTGACTTGACAAAGGCTTTTGATGCGGTGAATAGAACTGCCTTATGGAAGATTCTGAAAGGATATATGGCTTTCAAATCCCAATAAAGTTGGTTGGATTTGAACTCAGAGAACCGGAACGAATACCGCAAATCATTCAGTTCAACGTCTCAACCACTCTGCCAATTCACAATCTGAGAATATTTTCAAATTATTATGAAAACACTATTGTTCACTGCCCAATAAATTATAAAGCAACGAGGTCATGTACAGCCGGAGAAATTTAGGCAAAGTTTCCGATCAACTTTTTTGAACTTCTATATCTTCGATCGAAGGATGTTCCTTTACTCCCCTAAAAAGTCAGATCTACAAGGATGTTCTTTTACTCCCCTAAAAAGTCAGATCTACATATGCAGTGGATCTCATCTATTGTTACCCAACCGGACCACGTGTTATGGTGTTTTAATGGTGTTAGTGTTAGTAGTGGTGGCTGTGTTAATGGGGTTGATAATGGGATTGGTGGTTTCCTTTCACGTTGCCTTTCATGATAGGATTGGAATCCATATCATTAAAGCACCCGAGAAACCTCCTATGAGATGCAACCTCGTAAGAGGCCAGCTAAACCTACTTAGGTGTCAGCTGTAACAAGAACAAGATAGGGGTAGTGGTCCTTATCATCACAACACCATAGAAACCTATGAGATACAACCTCGTAGAGGGCCAGATAAAGCCGCATAGGTGTGAGCTATAAATTCAATTTTCTTTTTCTTTTTCCATTTCATTGTCCAAAACGAAATTCTTAATGCTATGGCTCATTATTCTAGGCAGTATAACAACTGGCGTGAAAAGGTGTTCAGAATATTCCATCATGGAATGTCAGACGTCAGCAGAGATAAGCAAGACACAATATGCCTCGGATTCATCACGTAGCTTAGAGGTTAGGGTTGTTTGGCTCATGATCGTATGGTTGTGTGTTCGATTCCTGGCAGCGCATTGTGTCCACGTACAAGATACTTTATCTCATTTTGTTCTAGTCTATTCAGCTGGCAAAAGAAATGAGTTGCATCTGTGTTTGTGGAATTCTCAGTTGCTTGCACGTTAATTTCACGAACAGGCAGTTCCATTGTTTCAAACAACTGGAACATTCGTTGTCGGAACCGACGAAATTCCAAAACACACACAACTACTGACAGGGCTGTGTGTGACATATGTGTGAAATGCTCAGTCACTTGCACGTAAATTTCGTGAGCAGTTTGTTTCGATTGATTGACTCAACTTGAACAATCATAATCGAAACCGATCAAACATGATTTTCAGTCTGGAAGTCTTTCATCAGATTCTTCTCTAGTTCCTTATGTTTCCCATGGAGCATTGGGTGACGAGAGATCTCTATTCCGCACGATTAGAATTAGAGTTAGTCTTATTGTGGGCCAGCTCCTAGGTCAAGTATCTTTTCGTCGTTCTTTAACATTTTGATTAATGGAGGTAAGGCTGCTAAGTTCGCGCTCCATTAGATTCTATGCAACGCATTCTACCGAATGGATGAAATGTTATATATGAATTAGTTTAACTTGAGTTGCTGGAGCTGAAACTTGACAAAATTCTTGGAGAATGTTTTGCAACAAATTGTGAGCAGTGTTCATAGAGGTTTGGCAACAATCATAATGGAGTCTTCTCTGTTTGGTACAAGAGGACAATTGGCTGCTATTTCTAGCAGGCCAATCAACTATCTTGCGGGTGGTTATCGTGTGTATGTATGCATGGAGGGAGTATTGGTGATAATCGTTGTAATAGTGGTGGTAGTGAGAGTAGTGACATCAACAGTGGTAGCAAGGCTTACTACCGGTGATGATGGTTGTGAGAGTAGTAGTGAGAGTAAGGGCATCGTCGGTGGTAGCTAGTTTTATTGTTGACGATGATGGTGTTTTTTTAAGAGTGGCGGAAAGAGTAGTGACAACAAGAGTGGTACCAATTCTTACTCTAGGTGGAGCTAGTAAGAGTTGAACAACAACAGTGATAGTTAGCCTGACTATAGGAGGTGGCGGTAAGAGTAGTGATATCAACAGTGGTAGTTATACTGTTGGTGATGATGGTGGTAAGAATAGTGGTGAGAGTAGTGACATCAACTGTGGTAGTTAGCAGTAGTAAGAGTTAGCACAGCAACAGTGGTAGCTATCCTATTGTTGGCGATGATGGTTTTAGTAAGAGTGGTAGTAGGAGCAAGGATATAAACAGTGGTAGCTTGTCATACTAGTACTACTAGCATGAATATTGTAACTACTGCTATTTAGTATACCTCGTACTGTTGTTGTTAGTGGTGGTCTTAGTGACAGTGGTGGTGATGTTATTGTAGTATTGGTGGTGGCGGTGTTTTTGTTGTTGATGGTTTTGCTAGTGGCATAAGTGGTAGTAATGGAGTTGGTGGTGTTGTTGGTAGTTGTGTGTTGGAAGTTGTGGTATTGGTAGTGCTTTCAGTTGTGCTGGTGGTAGTGGTTGTAGTGGTGGTGTTGGTTGTAATGGTGGCTGACGCTGTGCTGGTGGTAGTGGTTGTAGTGGTGGTGTTGGTTGTAATGGTGGCTGACGCTGTGCTGGTGGTAGTGGTTGTAGTGGTGGTGTTGGTTGTAATGGTGGCTGACGCTGTGCTGGTGGTAGTGGTTGTAGTGGTGGTGTTGGTTGTAATGGTGGCTGACGCTGTGCTGGTGGTAGTGGTATTGTTAGTGATAGTGGTGGTGGTGGTGGTGGAATTAGTCCCAGCTCTTAATATATCTTATGGTGGATCATCCGTCAGTTTCGACGATGAACATTCAGTTGTTTGATTAACTAAATGTTCAACTCATTAAATCAATGCTTAGGTGGTTGAGTATTCCATAGACACGTGTACCATTAACATAATTCTCAGGTACGAACAAGTGTGTCCCATTACACAATTCTGAAACACTTGAGTGGCTGAGTATTCCACAAACATATGTACCCTTAACATAATTCTAAAACTGAATTAGCTTAACACTCTCGAATTATAGGTACAGTCCATCCGATGGGCTTCCTCGCTGTTTCTGTCTATCAATTTCAATCTTTTACCATAGCTTTGTTGCGAGGCTACGTGTGTGTGTGTGTGTGTGTGTGTGTGTGTGTGTGTGTGTGTGGTCCTGTAACTCATGGGGGGAGTCGTGGGGGCGCCATATTGACATACGGCGTTTCTTCGGCATTAAGCCTTGTGAAGCCCATCCCTCTCCAGGTCTGAGTACAGCAGATTTCTTCCAGAGAAAGATAGAAAGTGAGAGATATAGAGGAAGAATCGACCCAAGTAATAGACTGGTACTTTTTTTATCGACCTAGAAAGACAAAGTTGACATCGGTAGGATTTGAACTCAGAGAGTAGAGAGCCGGAACGAATACCATAAAGCATTCTATCCGACGTTCTAACGACTCTGCTAATTCGTCGCCTATGAGGTTACGTGTAAATGACGCCTAAGATTTCACACAGTGATCGAATCTGGAACCCAATGATTACAAAATTATCTTCTTGACCACTCAGCCATTCCTAAGTTCATTAATAAACCAGTGACACCAAAACATTAAGTGTCACTGTTTTTCTTTAGTTTGTTTTTCAATCATATTTATTTGCCTGATTGATAATTCGATAAATCGATTGATTAATTGAATGTCCACTCTGCTATCTCGGAACCTACTGAAGCTTGAATCTTCATTTTTTTTTTTTTTTTTTTTACCAATGATTGTTTAGCAAAATTATTTTTGCTGTTGATATTTTAGACATTTTTTGTTCCTGTTTGCATTCTTTTATTCTTTTACTAGTTTCAGTTATTAGACTACGTCCATGCTAGGGCATCACCTGGTCTGATATTTATTTCATCGATCTCTTTTTTATTGAACCGCTGGGTTACGAGAAATAGAAAGTAAATGTACACACACACACACACACACACACACACACACATACATATATATATATATATATATATATATATATATATATATATATATATATATATATATATATAGTGAAATTCCATTATAACGAAATTCATGGGTTATAAAAAAAATTCGTTGTAACGAAAAATTCTTTATAATGAGATCGACTGAAACAAATGGAGCGTTTGTTTGTTATCACCTCAGAGATTGAAAAAAAATTCGTTAGAATGGTATTCGTTATAACAGAATTTTATACGACAGGCTTCTGCAGTTTCCGTCAGGCTTCTGCAGTTTCCGTCAACCAGTTTTCACTCACAAGGCACTGGTCAACCCAAGGTGACACACGGTGGGACTGAACCTCAAAAACCACCTGGATTGAGAGGCAAACGCAGACATGCCTGCATCTATTTCGGAAAATTATTTCTACTGCCATTT
>OZ024742.1:226791647-226801647 GCA_964016885.1 Eledone cirrhosa
GCATGCTCAGCATATTCGTGTTTCCCTTAAATAAACATGTATTTTTTCCTCTCAAAAGTGTCCCCAATCATCAAAATACAAGTGAACGAATATTACAAACCAAGACCAACCACACAAAATGTACTTCCTCGGCTACAAAAACACTACGCTTAACAACGAAACAACGTCCACCACAAGCAAAATTATCCACCAAAGAGTTCAAGTCTAATCAGCAAAAAATCTGAAACTCATAGTTAGGAAATAAATGAATCCAAAATTAAGACAGTCGAAAGAAAGAAAATAACGTAATTATCTATATATCTAAAACAGAGCATGTCTGCCTGTCTGACTCCCATAAGAATCGAGAACCACCCAACCGATTGTTTTCAAACTTTACAAATTTAATACTTATGGTCGTGTGAGTCTTTTGAACAAAAAATATTTCAAATTTTCAATGCCCTAAGGACCGCATTAGATAGCTGTAACGTCGCGCCCTTATAATATCTGTCTGTATGTCTGGCTGTTTGCATTACGACATTATGACACTATCTGTGTGTGTGTGTGTGTGTGTGTGTGTGTGTGTGTGTGTGTGTGTGTGTGTGTGTGTGTGTGTGTGTGTGTGTGTGTGTGTGTGTGTGTGTGTGTGTGTGTGTGTGTATATATAGTGTGTGTATACATATATATATAGTGTGTAAAGCTTTTCGAAATATTTACTTCTGCGTTCACAGATTGATTTTTTTTTAGTTTCAGAAGATCCCGTTAGGGGTGAAAGCAGCGATTCTTCGCTTAAACTTTAATCTGTTATTTTAATATATATATATATATTTATATATTCGTGTACAGATATTTTTGCATACACAATAACAAAATATAAACAACCGTATTTATTTCACGAGGCTCGATAAGGATAAATATATATCAAATATATAAGAACCATAGAGCAAATATTGTTCTCATTGCTGACGAGGCAGAAGGGGATATACACGATTGGCTGAAGAAGGACGAGACTGTGTTAGTAGTACGACCAACAGCAGCAAAAACAACAAAAAAGAGGGGGAACGCAATTATATGCTTTTGAAAAATCTGACACTATCTCTGTGTGTGTGTGTATATGTATATATAGTGTGTGTATATATAGTGTGTAACATTTTTCGAAATATTTACTTCTGGGTTCACAGATTGATTTTTTTAGTTTCAGAATATACACACACACACAGATAGTGTCATAATGTCGTAATGCAGACAGCAGACATACAGACAGATATTATAAGGGCGCAACGTTATAGCTATCTAATGCGGTCCCTAGGGCATTGAACATTTGGAATTTTTTTGCTCAAAACACTCACACGACCATAAGTATTACATGTGTAAAGTTTGAAAACAATCGGTTGGGTGGTCTCGAGTTTTAGGGAGTCAGACAGACAGACATGCTCTGTTTTAGATATATAGACTAACAGAATGGCCCGGCGTTGCTCAGGATTCTAAACATAGATTGGCATGTTTATCCCTCCTTTCTGAAACAGTTTCATCGTATGTTCACCAATTGATGCAGAAGTCCTAATAAAAAGTGAAGTCGCCTTGGAGACGCCGACTCAATATAAGTCTGATTTTGTCTACAACCTTATGTGTGGTTTTGAATTTGAATTTGAATTTTTGATTTTTAACTTTTAATTTTCGATTCGTGATGTTTAATTTGCAACTTTGATGTTGGACTTGATGCTGGTCTTAAGGTTAGTGTTGCAGCTAATTCTAACTTTGCCTGCCGTTGCTATCTACATGCCTACAACACAAGCCGCTGGTATATTCCACTTATGCATCCATTCCATGTACATTTCATATATACTGTTATGAAACACATTTTCTATACATTCACAATATATTCCATGTATGTATCTATTCCATGTACATTTCATATATACTATTATGAAAAGGATATTCTACACATTCACAATATATATAACTTGTTTGTGTATGCACACACGGTCCCCTGTGTCCACCTGTCATGAAACCTGTCTCATGTGCATGGTTGATGTGCAGGCTCTTACCCAGTCCCTTGGATCGTCAGTCCCTCTGTATCTTATATAACCCTATGCACCACAGCCCTCAAGTATTTTATGCAACTTTATGCACATCCCGATAATGTCCGGGTTGCGTGAACAGATACCCCCCTTTGCATCTTTGTCATGTATACATCCGTTTTTCCAGTATTTTATTTTATTTTATTTTATTTTATTTTATTTTATGTACATGCATTTATATATCTAGGTGCCACCCATGTTATCTGTGATTAGGGCATGGCTACTACGTAGCTATTACATTTATGCATATTGTGCGTGCACTTTGAGGCTTATATCGCCACATGAATGGGTTGGGTCCAAGCCTCAAGAATGTTGTCTCATATAATATTTTATGCGCCATGTGCACAGTTGCGTGTGTGTGGATCTGTAGGTATTCATCAAGTATGTGCTTTTTTTGAGATGTATAAGCATGACCATGCGTGGGTACATGTATGTATGTGTGTCCATGCACATATGCAGACATATATGTGTATACATGTCTGGATGGATGTATTTGTATGAACATGTCTGTGTAAGTGTATGCATGTGTATGTGTAGATCTTCCATTTTTTTCATCTGTATATATGTGCACCGTCTTAACTATATACGCTTTCCTGAGTACAGTGTGTGTGTAGATATGTGTATATTTATCAAAAATACCTTTGAATTAACTTTTTTGAAAGGCTATTTCAAGCATTCTTTTAAAAACGTTCTTTTTACAGGGTTTTTCTTTTTGAAATGTGTGTTTTTTTAAGGTATTTTGAGGGTGTGTTTTTTTTTAAACGTTCTAATAATAATAATAATAATAATGAAATTATTGTGTACAGTGCTCAAGTGCACTACAACTCGTCAAATGTGCATGTATAGTACATAGAATAATTGTTTCTACTTTTTGGCACAAGGCCAGCAATTACCCAGTGCATTACTGGTACTTTATTTTATCGACCCCGTAAGGATGAAAGACAAAGTTAACCTCGGCGGGATTTGAACTCAGATCGTAAAGGGACGTAACTACGCTGGAAAGCATGTCTGACCCTCTACCAATACTGCCAAGAATAATATACAAATGTCAGAGAAGTGAATAGTGTATGAGTCATGATATACATGCCTGCGTGTGTATGGAGGGGAATATTAGGTGTAGTGTTGGCGAATCTCAGGAAGCATGGAGGTTTTAAAGGATGCAGTGTCTCGACAGCTAATAACTGATGCAGGTAGTTTGTTCCATGCTTCAGCAACTCTGAGCGTGAAAAAATGTTTCCGAAAGTCATGGGAGCTGTGCTGTTTTCTGACTTTGTGGGCATGCCCACGTGTGTTAGACACATGGAAATCAAAAATGTACTCAGGGTTGTTGTTGGCAAGATGGTTAATAATTTTGTGGGTGTTTACCAAGTCAGTTGCCAGACGTCGGAGCTTCAATGTATCCATGCCCAGGGAAGCAAGGCGTTCAGAGTATGGTTGATGCCTGGTTGCACGTCTCTGAACAGTTTCCAGGCAGTCAATGTTCTGAGCAAGATAGGGGTTCCAGACTGGTGATGCAAATTCTGAGTGTGGCCGCACCATAGCTATATACAGCTTTAAATAGATAGCTGGAGAGCGGTTGACAAAGGTCTTGCTGAGTGATGCTAAGACACCCTCGGCCTTCTTGACAATTTTAGAGACGTCCTTCGTCGTTCTGTTAAATGTTTTTCCATTTTTTTAAAATTCTTTCTAAGTATTCGCTGCACATTCAATATCTACTGTGATTGTCGCATATAATACAGTTGCGGGTGTGTACGTGATCGCTGTGGGTGTATAAGTGCCCGTATGTATCACGCCTGCGCGAAACATGAACATGGGTAAGGGCGCCTACAGGTTGAGAAGGCGGCGGCAGGGCGCCAGCGGTTCAATCATACAACCCCTTACCTCCCACAGTAGTAATTCTGATTTAAGAAACAACTTTGATTGACAGGTGGCGAATGAAAGGAACCAAATATAGGAAGGCCATGAGTGGCCAAAAATACCGATGACGTGTACAATTCTTGACCACTCATAGAATAACAAGAACAGGATCTAAGCTGCCGAGTGAGGGCCGCGGGTGTAATTGGACATTTGGAAACTCTGCTTCGTAGAATCGAGACGTATCTGAGGACCTTGCGATTTCAGAGTCAGGTTCGATCATTGCATCGATCGTACCTCGAGCTGGTCGCCAGAGAAACGGTTGTAATATGTCTAATAAATTTTATTCGTCGCAACACTGATTCTCCGTTTCTTATGTGATATACTCTGCTCTGTAAGAGCATCGAGTGCTCAAAAGGCCTACCGCTTACGGACGCTTTAAGCATCCCACACCAATTATATATATATATACAAACAAACCGAGCATTATAATAAATGTTCAGTAAACCGATACGTGCATATATATATGTGTGCATGTGTGTATATATATACATACTACTGTACGTCGGTATACATATATGTATGTACGTATACATACATGCATACTTACATTTAGGTAAGTGCCGTGAAATTTCGTTTCATTCTATTCCATATATATATATATATATATATATATGAAAAAAGAAAAAGAATGACTTCACTTATAGTTCTAAACAATTTGATTTAATTTTATAATATTATAATATTATAAAATTAAATCAAATAGTTTAGAACTACAAGTGAGGTCATTCTTTTCCCTTTTTCAAATATACCTATATCGAGGATTTCACACATTTATATATATAGTGTAAGTAGTACGATGAAATAATGATGTTGGTGCCAAATCATATAGACGAAACTTACTTGTTTTTTCTATTATATATATATATATATATATATATATATATATATATATATATATATATATACTTAGGGTAAATATTGATGCAATTCAATTCAAGCACTCAACGTACTTATTCCACATAGGAGTGACGGAGTAAATATCGAATAAAGAAAAGCGAAGTACTTTCAGATGTTAAGTCTTTTAATAATAATTGTTTCTACGTTAGGCACAAGGCCAGCAAATACTCAGTGTATTACTGGTACTTTATTTTATCGACCCCGTAAGGATGAAAGGCAAAGTTAACTTCGGCGGGATTTGAACTCAGAATGGCAAGGGCCGTAACTCTATGCGCCAAAGCATGGCATTTAATAATAATGCTGTGATATATATTTCAATGACGACAGTGGCCACACTGTTCTGTGTGCCATGTCGATTCAATTTGGATTGCCTCGGAAACATAACCTTATTATGTAACAAGCTGTCTGACGATGTCGCGACACTGGCACACAGAACAGTGTGGCCACTGTCGTCATTGAAATATATATCACAGCATTATTATTGTGGATTGGCAGTATCGGTAGAGGGTCAGACGCCATGCTTTGCAAGCAAAGAGTTACGACCCTTTATTGTTTGAGTTCAAATCCCGCCGAGGTTAACTTTGCATTTCGTCCTTATGGGGTCGATAAAATAAAGTACCAGTAATACACTGGGAAATTGCTGGCCTTGTGCCAAAAGTAGAAACAATTATTATTAAAAGACTTGAACATCTGAAACTACTTCGCTTTTCCTTATTCTATATATATATATATATATATATATATATATATATATATATATATATATATATATATATGTATATATATATATATATATATATATATATATATATAGAGAGAGAGAGAGAGAGAGAGAGGCTCTGATACCATCAACACTATAAACACAGAGCTGGCATATCTAAGAACTGACTAACTGCCTGATGAGGTCATAGCCATTCAATGGCTATCATCGAAATATATATAGCAGTAAATAAAGGATTATGAGTTCATGCAATTGACTTATGTTTCGTCAATATATATATATATATATATATATATATATATATATATTAAGTGTATTGAGTTCAAATCTCAAGCATTCCTTTACAATGAAAATAGCTCAAAGAAAAGAATATTTCTGCGCCGTGTAATAAATATAAATTAATATAAATTAATATATATGATGAAACACAAATACCAACATATCTGTGTTTATATTGCAAAAGGAATTAAGTTAGCTAGAATGAAATATACTAATTATAATATTACAGCCTGCCTATATCGATTCAAAATAATAAATCAACACAAACAAACAGTATTGGCAAATGGCCATGGTGTTTAGACAAATTTAAATTTCAAAATCAAACCTGTTCCGTAGATAAGTTTAAACTTTAAAATCCAAATATGTTTCGAGATAAATAAGTGTAAGGATATCTTGTCCAGCTCTCTTTAGTAAACACCCAGAACAAATTGATATGCTTCACTTCATTACACGGCTCAGAAATATTCTTTTCTTTGAGCTATTTTCATTGTAAAGGAATGCTTGAGATTTGAACTCAATACACTTAATATAATTGCTCCTTAGGTTGAGCTGATAGTAGCCCCATATATACGGCTGTTATTTCTAGCAGTACGCGTATGAGGCTGGCTAGAAACTGTAAAACCATGTGCGTTAAACAGTCTTTTAAAATATTTAGAAGTGAAGCATATCAATTTGTTCTGGGTGTTTACTGAAGAGAGCTGGACAAGATATCCTTACACTTATTTATCTCGAAACATATTTTGATTTTAAAGTTTAAACTTATCTACGGAACAGGTTTGATTTTGAAATTTAAATTTGTCTAAACACCATGGCCATTTGCCAATACTGTTTGTTTGTGTTGATTTATTATTTTGAATCGATATAGGCAGGCTGTAATATTATAATTAGTATATTTCATTCTAGCTAACTTAATTTCTTTTGCAATATAAACACAGATATGTTGGTATTTGTGTTTCATCATACATATTAATTTATATTAATTTAAATGTAAGTATGTATGTATACGTACATACATATATGTATACAGACGTACAGTAGCATGCATATATATATATATATATATATATATATACATACAGGTACACATATATATATGTACGTATCAGTTTAGCGGACGTTTATTATAACGCCCGCTTTGTCCGTTTGTAAACAAGCGGACAGCCTGATTTATGCCGTACGGTGTTAAGGCAACCACCATCGTTCCTGTGTCAGTGTTGAACAAAAAGGTGACGTGGTTGCCTTAACACCGTACGGCATAAATCAGGCTGTCCGCTTGTTTACAAACGGACAAAGCGGGCGTTATAATAAACGTCCGCTAAACTGATACGTACATATATATATGTGTACCTGTATGTATATATATATATATATATATATATATATATATATATATATATATATATATATATATATGCATGCTACTGTACGTCTGTATACATATATGTATGTACGTATACATACTTACTTACATTTAAGTAAGTGCCGTACTAAGAGTGAGAAATGAAATTTCGTTTCATTATATTACAACTTATATTAATTTATATATATATATATATATATATATATATATATATATATATATACGATGATATTAAATAAATGGAAACTATATTTATAAAACCATATTTATTCTATTATATATATTTCAAGGGTACCAAGACACATTGATACACTTTCATCAGATAAAAGTGTATCAATGTGTCTTGGTACCCTTGAAATATATATAATAGAATAAATATGGTTTTATAAATATAGTTTCCATTTATTTAATATCATCGAATATTTACTCCAGTAAACTGTTGAGTGCTCTAAATCAGTTATAAACATTTATATTTGTCGGATTTCCAACAAATTAAATACCCCTTCTACTTATATATATATATATATATATATATATATATATATATATATATATATATAGAAGTGGTTACACAACATTTAGTTCACCATACCGAGAACAATTGTTTCACCTTAGCGGATCCTCAGCTCGATGATCCGCTAAGGTGAAACAATTGTTCCCGGTATGGTGAACTAACTGTTGTGTAACCACTTCTACCTAACTCGTCCTATGGATTGAGTGCTCTACCACTACGGATATTACCTTCCAGTGTTCTACCACTATATATATATATATAAGCACATTGATTTGTAGCAATCTTTTGCCTTATTTGTGTAATTTGCTGAAACGTACAATTTGTCTTGTCTCCCTCTCTTGTTCTGTTATCATCCTATCTGCAGTGAAATGAATAGTCTTAACTTTAATTTACCGAAACTATAAGAGTTTCCAGGAAATGTCAACCCCACCCTTTTTTAAAATTCCTGTTCGATATTGACTTAAAAAATAGATATTACACTTCCCGCACTATCTTCCTATCTTTCTTCCTTTCTCCTACCCTTTTCTTTCTTTCACTCTCCCTTCCTCCCATATCTACCTACACTTTTTCCCCGCTTCCTGTATTTTAGGTTGTTTACACGGCTTCATTTCTCTTTATCGCTGGACGAGTTGCTACTTGTCCTGTGCTCCTTCGTTGGGCTGCAGTCCAAACTACTTTTTTTTCCTTTCTTCTTGGCTAAGGTACTGCGCACCGTATTTCTATCTCTTCCTTTTCAGTTGAAGCATATTGGTTTGTAGCATTTTTAAATGGGGAAGAGACTTTCTTTGTGTAATTCGCCGAAAGACACAATTTGTCCCATGTCTCCCTGTTTTGTCCTCTTACCGTCCCATGTGTACCGCAATTAATAGTCTCAAGTAAAGTTGAGATTATGCATCGAAACTGATGTGAAGGGACTGTCTGTCTCCCGTTGCCCCCCCCCCCCCCCCCGCTGTTTTAATCTTGTGAACACCCTTTCTTGATTCCTATACATTTATATACTGCTGTTTTAATATCAATGTTAGGTTGTATTTTATTACCGCAATCAACGAAATTTGGTGTAATCTCCCTTAAGCACTCCACGTCAGTAGTACCCATCTAAGTAAGATTTGCCATCAGGTAGACCAGTATCCGTTTGAATATTGGTATGTTAGTAAATATGAAAACACGTTTTTACATTTCCATACTTCAATTTATTAAATAAGAACCGTTATGTACATTCAGAGGCATTAGACAAAATTACGTAAGTCTAATACATCATCAGACGGGAATTAATAAGGTATGTTATATGCAGGTTCTGGGACATGAATTAACCCAAAATTCTTGTCTAACCCTTTTGAAATGTACATAACGGTCGTTAATAGATTGAAGTAAGGAAATGTAGAACCATGTCTTCACATTTACTAACACACACACACATACACACACACACACATATATATATATATATATATATATATATATATATATATATATATATATATATAGTAATAATAATAAATTTGAAGACTAAAATCCAAAGAGGGCTCGATAAGGATAAATATATATAAGAACCGTAGAGCAAATATCTGTTATTTTAATATATATATATATATATATATATATATATATATATGTGTGTGTGTGTATATATATATATATATATATATATATATATATATATATATATGTGTGTGTGTGTATATATATATATATATATATATATATATATATATATATATATGTATGTATATATATATATATATATATGTATGTATATATATATATATATATATATATATATATATATATATATGTATGTATATATATATATATATATATATATATATGTATATATATATATATATATATATATATATATATATATATATATATATATATATATATATATATATATATGCAGAATTGACAAAGTCGTTAGAGCGCCAATTAAATAGCTTAATAGCTCGGTATTTGTTCCGGCTCTCTGTGTTCTGAGTTCAAATCCCGCAAATATCAACTTTACCTTTCATCAGGGTAGATAATTAAAGGTTGGTGTATCGGCGGCGTATTGCAGTATCTGACTCTATGTGTTCCTAGTTCAAATCCTACCTCTTTCTGTTATTGATTAGTATTAACAATGAAATCGTTGTTCCCTTGGTCCGATCTGACGACCAGCTTCTTTTCTGTGTTTAAAAAAAAATATTATACTAGTACTACATTGACCCTGCTTTTCTCTCTTCCCCATTTTCCCTTCCCTCTCTCCCCTTTCTTTCCCT
>OZ024742.1:226811647-226824147 GCA_964016885.1 Eledone cirrhosa
TAGTAGTAGTAGTAGTAGTAGTAGTATGACGGATGTGCTTATAATAGAAGTGTTGATAATATTAGCAACGTTCAATAATATTGTATTAATAATAATACTAACAATAATTTCTTTATCTTCCACAAGGCCATCTATTTGAAGGAGTGGAGGGGAAGTCGATGAAATCGATCCCAAGAACTTGACTGGTAATTTATTTTATTATCATCCTTCCCTTGGAACGCTGAGAATCAAAGTTGACTTCGGCTAGGTTTGAACTCATAACATAAAGAGCCGGATAATGCTAGCTCAACGTAGTTAATATGATTGATATTACAATTGTTGCAACGGTTGCTTATTTAGCTTTGAAGATCGTTATGGAAACAACACACGACTTAACAATGCCAAACCTACTATGAATCTGATGAAACTTAAGTTTCAAGGGCGTCTAATCTCTTACGAAGGTCCAGAAGCAATTTATTGTTCTATGATCACTGGTTGCGAACGGGTTTATGTTCTATTGTCCCTGGTTGCGAACGAGTCTCCTTAGTAGGTCGAACCTCACAGCCCCTACAAACTGTAGGTCCGCCACAAGTCTCATTGCCCTACAAAATGAAAGTCGGCTCATGGCAGTTAATAACGTGCGGTGGGACGTAACATCTGAGAGGGAAATATAAAAGATCCAGAAACAAAGAAATATATGTAAAAACTGTTTAAATGTCTTTCATTTTCATGATGTGATCACTAAAGATGATGGATCCTCCGTCGGTTTCGACGATGACCATTTACTTGGTCAATCAACTGAACGTCAGATGTTAAATTAACATGAAAGTGGTTGAATATTCCTCAAAGATGTGTACGATTAATGGAATCCCCAATCAGAATCAGCGTGACATTATTTGATAAGACTAGACCTTTGAATTACAAGTACAATCCATTTTGTATTATACTATAATTGGTTGAGTATTCCACAGATATGTGTATCCCAAACGTAATTCTTAAGTAGAATTAGTATGATTCAATATGTGATAAGACTAGACCTTTGAATTATATGTACAGTTCATCCGACGAGATTCCACGTTGTTTCCATCTAGTAAATTTCACTCACGAGCCTTAGTTTAACTGGAGGCCATGGTAAAAACACTTGCTCAAGGTGTTACGCAGGGGGATCAAAAACCGGGATCTCATGATTTCAAAGTAAACTTAATCATAATTACTCAACTATGACTACGTTATAGTGAAGTAAGCAACAGTAGAATCACAGTGACAACCCTATGAATTTTGATCAAGTTATCTTATTTGATCCGACGAAAACGTACAATGTCCGTAACTATTACTTCCAGATTGTTGACACCACTGGCGTTGATCGTCAGTTTAACTGTTTGGTATACCAAACGGTTTGAACTCATCCCTGTTTCTACAATACAAAACTATTTGTTTAAAAGTATCTAAAAACCTTCTATCATAATTTTATGTGAGAACCTTTGTAAGTTCTGTTCCAAACACCAGCTTATTAATGAGAAAGTTAGTTATATTTCTAAATCCTTCCAAATTCTGGTAATGGAAGAGTTAAACATACAGGTTTATCTGTAGGAAAAGATTATGTTATAGAAGGTTGCAATTTTGAGGAGGACATATTGGTTGAAGAACACTTTAGTACGAAGTTGGAGGTGTTGAGTCATTGTAGAAAATATAAGGGATAGTTGTATAGGGAAAGCTTCGAAATAATTCGTAAACAGCTTGCTAATTTATAAAAGCTGTATAATATAATACAGGATGATTTGGCGAGACAGTGGCCAGGTGGTTGTAGTCTGAAGGTTTTTCAATTAGTCACTGTAGAAAATATGAAAGTTGCATCAAGAAGCCTTCAATGTAAGTGGTATGACACCGTTGTTGTTACAGCTTACGCCTATACAGGTTTAGCTGTATCTCATACGAGTTTTTGGGGGTGTTTTAATGATAGGGGTCCCAATTCTATCATGATGTTGCTACAGCTCACATCTGTGTAGACTTAGCTGATCTCCTGAGATTTTATTTCATGGGTTTCTAGGGAGTTTTAATAGGGGCCCACCCCTATCATGAAAAATAACATGAAATGAAGTGTCTTGCTCAAGAACACAACGCGCCGCTCAGTGCAGGAATTAAACCAAGGATTTTATGATTGGGAGTCCAGCACCCTAACCACTAAGCTACATGCTCTAACCATGTATGTGATATATAGCTTACTAAGTTACAATAACAGCAGAATACAGAGGGCGGTTTTAGTACGACAGTGGTCAAATACTTGTGAAAGCGTAGTGAGGGAAGGCAATTGCCAACGGGCCTAGGTTTGTAGGAACACAAAATTTTTTCTAGCTCATTATACCTGGTAATTAAGTTGGGAGCGGCAAAAGTGCCATTGCCTACGGGCGCCAAGAGCCCTTGTTGCTTCAGTGGGTTATTGATGTGGGGTGGTTTTTCAATCAGTTGTGTGTTGTTTTTTTTTGCTGTACAGAATATTTGCTTGTGTTTGCAACTCCCCAGTCTCAGGTATATGGAATACACCAGTCGCTTGTAAAGGTTTAGCGACTGTTCTGAAATATTTTAACACCCTGAAGATAGAGTATTTGCTTGTGTTCGTCACCGCACTGTTCTAGATATATAGAGTACACATGTGGAGTTAGCAACTGTTAGGAGTACAAAAGTGAGGCATTTTGCGTGCCAGTTGCCATGGCTTATGTTTTTGATGCTGAATAGAAAGTTTGTATGTTTGCAACCCCACTCTCCCAGATATAGAGAGTACGCCCGTGGCTTGTACAAGGCTAGCAACTATTGTCAAATATTTTCTTGAAAATAGAATATTTCTGGGTGTTACGACTCCTCTATCCCAGATATATGGAATACACCTATGGTCTGTACGGTGTTAGTAAATGTTTGCTTGTATGTGTTCGTAACTCCACTTTACTAGATGTATGAAGCATGCATGTGGCCTGTACAGAGTTACCAATTGTTCTGAAATGTTTTCACACCCTAAAAAAAACCCCCCAAAACTTGTCCCCTGGGGAAAATAATAGAGCCAGTTTAGCAAAGTAGCCAAATAATATTGAAAATATTGATGTAAATGTCAAATTCGAGAATGTAAATTCAACACTTTCTACTTATTTTTTGTGTATCTATCCAACATGTAATTTTGAATATTCTCTCAAAGCTTCAAGTCTATCAAAATTGAATACATATATAAAAAAGACATTATTTTACTATAACCGCTATCATACTGGGTTTTTGGTTTTTTTTAATAGGTCTAGGGGAGAATGGATAGTGCTCATTACCTTCACAGGCCATCAGAGACTAGAGATTTATGCCTTTGATGTTATGTTTAAATTGTTGCAAGTTTACTCTTTTAGGAAAGATATAAGCAGTTACAGAGAGTTACAGAGGGCCGACATTCTCGGTAGGAAGAACTAGGTATAGTGATTAGTTGGGGGAAGAGGTCTCAAAGGCGGAGGACACAATATGGGTGGTAAGAGGAGAGGATACGAGTGGGTCAGGAGTGTATGAGTGGAGGTGGCATAAGTTCAGCAAGGAACAGAGGCCATTGTAGCAACGGTAGAACAAACATAGATAAGATACAGCATGTCTTTGGACCAGAGGCTAGAGAGTTTCAGAGAGTGACTTTAACCCTTCCAATACCAAATCACTTGAAGCCATAATAATTTTAGATAAGAACCTTTGTTTGAGAACGTAAATTCTTCTTCTTCGCCCACTTATTCCCGAGAGAGTCGTGGAGGCACAGTTTGTAGACATGTCTTTTCGAGGGTCCTATCAAAAGCAATTGTCTCCAAATAATCCGATTGGATCCCCATGCGAGACCAACTGAGTTTATGGATGTAATCTAACCATCTTGTTCGTTGTCTACCCCCTTGATCTCCTGTTAAAATCTGTCCAGCGATTCTTTCTTTAGTAGTACCGAAGCTGTGATCTCTCGATGTGGACAAGTAGAATCTATACCTGGTGCGACTCCCCGATCTCCGATCTACGCACCCTATCGGGTAACGTTGCCCCAAGACCCTTCGGAGAAACCCCATTTCGGCTGCTTGTATTCGCGATCGTATTCGGTTATTACTCAAGATTCATGACCATAGTTAAGGGTAAGTACGAACACTGAATTGATGATAGCAAATTTTGCTTTTATAACTACTTCCCTCCTTCTGATGACCGAGTTCTGAAGCTGACGCATTCAGTAACGGTAGAGTCGGACTCCATGCTTTGCAGCATAGAGTTACGGCCCTTTATAGTTTGAGTTCAAATCCCACCGAGGTTAACTTTGCCGTTCAACCTTACGGGGTCGATAAAATAAAGTACCAGTAATGCACTGGGATAATTGCTGGCCTTGTGCCAAAAGAAGAAACAATTATTGTACCAGCTCCTGCAATTCTTACATTTAATTCAGCTTCCAGCAAGTTAGTTTTTTTTCTAAATGCCTTCAAATTGTTGGTTATTTTCACAATATAGGTAGTGTCTTTCAAGAGAAATATGGTAACGAAATGTTTAATGACTAAAATATATTAGTCCCAAACCATCACCTCTCTTTACAAATGTCAAAATATTTCTTCAATGTGTGTATTCCTCGGAGCAAGCTATTGGGGATTGCTTTGAAGAAGTTCACTTCAGAGATACGGATGATATCTTAAGTGTCAACTCCTCTAAAATATATTTTACACTGACGATGTGATGAATAAATATCATATAACTGTCATACGAACACAATTCCTCGTATGACTATTGTTGTTGTTTTGTGTTGTTTAGCCTCAGGTCAGTCCTGATTTTGAAACCTATCATGAATGGCCTAGCAGCAGTGACCATTTCGTATTTTATTCAGACATTGTATATCTAGGAATACAGTATATAATATGGTCTTCCTTCTACAAGATAATAGAATACAATTTGAGAGAATCTGGCTACAATTAGTTCTTTTATTCTGTAATATTACATGTAAGAGTTCCTTCTTTCCCACTAATAGTGGGAATAGAACCCATGAAAATCGTTGATCCGTGCTACTTGCCCCTTCCCTTCAGGCATGCATGAAGTGGGGCTATGATTCACCATAGTAGGTAACCAAACAACTGTGTATTTAATGTATAACCCGCTGGCTTGCAATGTTGAATTCATTTTGTCTCAGGAAAATCTACCTACGAAATACTAACGTTCTAGGCAGTGGGTTTGGGGGTGGAATTAACATTAGAAAACTGGGAAACAACATTCGGTTCTATGAATGGTCGTAATACAGAAAAAGTTCATCAATAGACGCCACTGAGTTGTGAGAGCATAAGACTAAATATCTAGCGATATTTATTCAGGCTCTCTGCCCTCTGAGTTAAAATCCCTCCGAACTTAATTTTGCCTTTCATATTTTCGGGATTAATAAAATAGTGTACCGGTCCATTAGCGAAATTGTTAGAGCGTTTTAGATGAGATACTTTGCAGTATTTGTTCCGGCATTCTGTGTTCCTAGTTCAAATCCCGCTGTTGTCTATTTGGATGTTAGACTTAATCAGACGCCCAGTTTAACACCACATCCTGACCCTTGGTTGCCTTTAGAGGAGTCAACTCTGTTGCCAGAATTCCAGCCAGGTCTCTGGTTTGAGGATCTCATCCGTCCCCTCCCTCTCTCCCTCTCACCAGTCTCAGAGGCCTTCTGAGATATTTCTATGGAACAAAATTACACATTTTAAAGAGTTCCTATTTAAATTAAGGACCATGTTAAGTTGCTATAATTTTAGTAAATCATTCACAATTATTCATTAATTAATTGAAATAGAACGTATTTTATTAGAAATATGATCGCGTAAGGGTTAAAGAAACCATAAAGTGGAAACCCGTTGTTAAGTTGACAAATCATTTGCAAATAACAAAAGAAAACGTTCTAATAATCAATATAGTATCAGGCATGGCCGGATGATTATGTAGTTAGCTTCACGATCACGAGGTTCTGAGTTCAATTCGACGGCATAGCAATTATTTCTTAACATAGTCTCGGGTAAAATCAGACCTGTATTTGAAACTGGGCTGGCAGAAACTATTGAAGTCCGTCAGATTGGCTGTATCTGTAATTCAAAAGACGATCCTTATTACATTGAATCATGCTGATTCTGTCTTAGAATTACAGTAAGGATGTATGTGCCTGTAGAATACTCAACCACTTACACGAATAGGGTGGTTTGTTGATCTAACAACAGAATGGTCATTCTCGAAATCGACGAAGGGTCCATCTTATACACAATATATATATATATATATATATATATATATATATATATATATATATATATGTATATATATATATATATGTATATATATATGTATATATATATATATATATATATATATATATATATATATATATATATATATATATATATATATATATATATATATATATATATGTGTGTGTGTGTGTGTGTGTGTGTATATATATATATATATATATATAGGAACGAGTAGGACCCCGACGGCTGAGCTCAAGCCGTTTCGACGGCTAATTCTGGACTAAAAATTAGTCCATATATATATATGTGTATATATATATATATATATATATATATATATATATATATATATATAAACTTTAATATAGAAATGTATTCCACAGGACTAGAACTGTTTCATTCGAAGGAAATCATCAGGAAAGCCAACTGTCATTGTAATACGATGGTATTTATGTTTTCTGGTGGATTTATTTATGTTTTTTGAAGATGGGTAGAGGTCATTGGCCAAGGGATTTTAAAAAACATTCTTGTGTGTATTTATTATCAAAGTCAGATCAAAGCTTAAAACAGGAAATAATACAATTAATAATTGTTTCTACTTTTGGCGCAAGGCCAGCAATTACCCAGTACATTACTGGTACTTTATTTTATCGACCCCGTAAGGATGAAAGGCAAAGTTAACCTCGGCGGGATTTGAACTCAGACCGTAAAGGAACGTAACTATGCTGGAAAGTATGGCGTCCGACGCTCTACCAATACTGCCAATCCATCCTTCCTAACAAGGTTTTTATTGTTTCGTGCCATATAAAGACTACAACCAAAAATAATAGTACAGAGCACAGCAAAGGTATAAGGCAGATTCCAAATGTATAGGACAATGGAAGTTGCCGGACCATAGAGTGACAGATTTAAGACGTCCAATGCCGGACTATGAGAGTAGCCGTGCTGTAGGGTGCCGTATTTAAAAAGTCAATTGCCAGGTCATAGAGTGTCGGATTTAAGAGATCCAATGCAATGATCATAGGCGTTGCTTGACTATGAGGTACTGTATTAAAGAGGTACAACCTGTACAAGTTATTAGATGACTAACAGTAGCTTCAGTTGTCTTTTAAACTAACAAACTTTTGTTTCTATCCATTGGCTTCATTCACTTCAAGATACATAGTGAAATAGTTGAAGTGAAGACACCGAAGTAAACAACTATCTTGAACACCATTTTGACTAAAAAACAAGACAACGCAATCTTTACTAAAAGCTATTATAATCTTACACAACCAGCTAGGTCCATTTTTTTGCGGAAAAGTATGAAATTGTTTCTAGTAAAAATAAGAAGCTTTTTAATGGGAATAATTTTCAACAATACCTAACTATTGAATTCTTTAAATCTATAATTCCTAACTCTTTCTAGAGTTTCTTGGAAATCTGTTTATTCATAACAGTTTCTTCATAATACTTTTCAGATATTCTGAAGACCCCAAAGAGATTATTTTTTTTAAGATTGATGGCGACTTTCTTAAACATTGAATTAAAGAATATTTTCAAAACTCATTTGGTTTCGAACAAATTATTTATTATTATTATATATTTCGTATGCTCACCATATAATCAGATACGTACTTGTAATTTGGAGGAAAATATTTGACATTTGTAAAATACATCTTTGCCAGAGTTTAATTTCTAGAAAACAATGCAATCTAAATGTACAATTGAAATCTGTGAAAAACAATCTTGTAAACCTTTCTTGTCCAATGGCTTGTTTCTTACAATTGGACGCCATGGAAGTTATTTTCTTTTAACCCTTTATACCATGTCAATGGAAAATCTTTGAAAATGAAGTTTCCAAAGAATATGGTTGGTTGCTTCATGCCAATCCTTATATTCTTTTAGATTTATAATCTTGCCAAGTTTTTTATCAAATATTTGAAACTATTTAGGGAACTTAAAATTCAGTTATTTATGATATATGCATAGATGAAGGTTCTCCTTGTTTGTTTTCGATTTTGTTGCTTTTGTTTTAAGAATTGAAACTTGGAGAAACTTTGGAGAAACTTTTTAGCGATCCACCAAGGAAAGACTTGTTGGTTCCTTGGAAAGTTGGTTCATGGGTGCTTTGGAAGGAAACCATTGAACTTGGACTAGAAGACTTGTTGCCCTACAACAACACAAAAAGATTTAACCACTTCTCGCAAAATCTCATTTTCTACCAAATTTTTATTGATGCCATTGCCCATATAAGGTAAAATCTCGCACGGCTTAAATACATTTTTGAGAATCGATAAAATTTCTTCCCACCCTATTTTCAATTTTATCCTACCCCTAACCACTGTTGCCCTCGTCCCCGCCAACACCAACACCTAATTTGCATACTCGCTTTCTCATTGGTCGGCGATCACCGACCTAATTATTATGCAGGAAGGTTGGAAAAATATTACGTCAATTGCCGAAATATCACGTGATCCGGTCTCCGCCATCTTGAAGACAGGAAGCGCCTTTGTGTGTATGTGTGTGTACGAGAGAGTGAGGGAGAGGGAGTGACTGAGAGACAGGGGGAGGGAAAGACAAAGGCTGATAAAGAGAGGGAGAGACAAAAACAAGTATAGAGAGGTGGAGATAGATAGTTAGAAAGAGAGAGAGAGAGTTATCGGCCACGGCTGAGGTGGAGTAGAGAGAGAGAGAGAGTGAAGAGAGAGAAATATAAAGACAGAGACAGAGAGAGTCTTTTTTATCTCGCCATCAACCCCAGCCCGCCACTCGACGGATTATTAAGACACACAGGCAAGGACAACATCTGCGGGTTCTCGTCCAGGTAAGGACCCCCTAATACTGGATCATCCTGACATATTTTGGTAAAAATTTCTAAGACCGGTGAAAAGCAAAGAAGTTCCGATAATTAAAACCGCTCGCTCATTTCACTACTTGTTCGTTGTTCAACCTAACTGCTGTGAGAGGGGGGAATTATACATACATGTATATATATATATATGTGTGTATTATATAGTTATGAAGAGAGAGAAAAAGCAGTGGGTGAAGAAAACGTGATCTCGTCGTATACATACATGTACCACATATATTCATACACACACATATATATATATACACTAATTCTTTTTTATATATATATACAGGCAGAATAGGTTAACATATTTAAACAGCAATAATTAGATTTTCAGCGCCAAAAGAAATAATTTTGTGATGACTTTTTATTATTTTCAGTTGATCAACCACAGAGAGAGCAAGTGGGGACGACGAAGAAAGCGTTGTGTCTATGTTTCTTTCTCCGAACCCATTTTATACACACGTATATATATATACACCTAAATACACACACACACATACATATATATATAACATACACATACATTATACATAAATATATACACTAATATATATATACGTGGATGTTTTTTATTCATTTTTCTCTCGTTCTCTATCTTGTTCGTTGGTTATTAATATTTCTTATTAATTATATTTATTTGTTTTTCATCAACCACTTCTTTCTTACATGTTAGTTTATTATTGAAAACAAATCTAATCTAAATTAAATTATGAAATATATAGAGAAAAAAGATATTTTCTGTCTGTCTCCAATCTAGTCGTTTACTCTTTCTCTCTCACTATACACACACACATACATTTGTGTATATAATCACTAATATTTATTTCACTATACTCACACTCACACACTCTCTTTGTGGCTCTATGTATACGATTCATGTGTGTGTGTGTATTTCTATATTCAGTTTAACACATTCTCTCTTTATCTGTGTCATCATATATATATATGATATATATATATATATATATTCATTCATTTGTAATGTCTCCGTCAATTTAATTTCTTTCTCTCTATCCCCATATATAAGGGAAAACGGACTTTAAATGATATATATATACATACAGGCTAGAAAGAGACAGACTACAGTGATTAGAGAGAGAGGGAGACGGATTATACAGTGAACATTGGCTATATAGTCCCTCTCTCTCTCTATATATATATATATATGGAGAGAGATGTGTAAAATCCCGACAAGACTAAGAGGATACTAGAAATAAATATTTGAGCCGAAACCTCTACCGCCATACCATCATCAGTATCAATAAGTATTTCTACTTTTGGCACAAGGCCAGCAATAATCCCCAGTGTATTACTGGTGCTTTATTTTATCAACTCCGTAAATAATAATGGTTTCTGATTTAGGCACAAGGCCAGCAATTTGGACAGCGGTTTCAGTCGATTATATCGAGCCAGTATTTGACTGGTATTTTATTCTATTGATCCATGAATGATGATCTGGGCGAGATTTGAACTCTGAACGTAAAGAACCGGAACAACTGCAAAGAATTTTGTCCCACATTCTAACGATTCTGCCAATCCACCGCCCTAGTAACAATACCATTAATACATACTCCCACTACCATAATCATCACCTTCAGTAATAGTATTAGTACCTCTATCATCATCATCGCCATCAATAATTTTGGTATTAATATCATCAACATTAATACTAATAATACTTCCACCAACATCAATAATAGTATTAATACCTCCACCATAGGTAATAGTAGTATTAATATCTTCATCTCCGTCGGTAATAGATTTAATAATACCTCCACCATCAGTAATAGTAGTATCAATAATGCCTCCACCTCCTGTAAAATGATCATCCAGCAATATCATTAGTTCCCTCAGTCACCGGTACATGTTTTTAAAACCAGGCAGGTCTCTCTCTTCAATCATATACATATATCATAGCTATTACATTGCTACATGCTGTTTCTATTTTATATTAAATATTAGTTTGTTATTCTCAACAGTCACAACATTTTGTCTTTCAGTAGACATGGATATATACAGACACATTATAAAGCCAGGGATCTTCTCCCCTATATTCAAACATAACTACTACATAGTCTTATTTTATATTATATATATAATATATTAAATATTAGCTGCTATTATTCTCTTCCCAGCACACAATACAATTACAACAGTGTTTCATCGCTAGACACAGTTCGGCATACATATTTTACACACATACACATCAGGTTTTTAAGATAACAGGAGGAAAATCTCATCGGTATTATAATATTAAATTGTTAGTTGTTCATTATTCTCTACATAATTAATACACTCACAATATTGTTTTATGTCTCTCGGTAGACAGATAGAAATATAGACATAATAGTGGAAAAACCCGCCGGTATATATTCTCACTTGCTCGCTCTAATTGTCCATGGATTAACTTTTAGTATTTATTAATCCACACAAACTTCACACAGTAAACTACATTACAAGCATATTACATATATATAATTTTTTATAAGATAAGTGGAGAAAACTCGCTGGCTTATTCTTTCGCTCTAAATTGTGCATGGTTATAGCACTAATTAATCTACACACAATCCACATTTCATAGTTAATAGTTACAATTTCATACTTTATACATTTCATGAAATAAAATAAAATACTCGTTTCGTTTCTTGTGGGGAATTTCTCTTGGAAAATCCTCTACAAAAACCACACACACACATATTATATGTATATATATATATATTTGCGATTATGGTATTCCATAGTGTGAAAAGTAAATCAGTGAAAAAATACTCTATCCAAAGCTGAATGAATCGCTAAGTTTCTCAGGCAACTAAGTATATATATATATATATATATATATATATATATTACTGATTTCAGTCATCAGACTGCGATCATGCTGGGGCACCACCTTATATATATATATTGTATTTTACCGGTTGTATGTGACCTGTTTATTTTTTTGTCCTTGTTAACATCATTGAAATCAACGATTTAAACAATAAATACACCTTATTTCCACTATCTATCCATGTTCCTCCCCTCTATAGTAGTATTAGCGCCACCACGACTACTATTACTATTGCTAAACAAATGAATTCGTGCTATTTTCTCTACCACAGTCAGTTACTGCGTATATAGAGTGTATATTATATATACACTACCAGGAATTTCATTATGTGCGCGCACGGATGTATATATATTGTGTTCGTGTGTTCGCTTGTGTGTGTTAGTGACTGCTCAAGCTGTGTGAGTAGTTGAATATTTTCTATATATGTGTATAGTTGCTTGCTCTATATATGTGTGCATATAGTTGCCTGTTCAATGAATGTGTAAGTTGCCTGTTCAATCTGTGTATAGTTACCTGTTCAACTATATATATATATATATATACACACGAATGTTAACACAACCATAGTAATTATTTTCCAAACAGTTTATAGTAATATGTAGGTGATATATAC